>JAFMSR010000018.1:39363950-39962481 GCA_022818135.1 Saxidomus purpurata
TTTTTTTTTTTTTTAAAAAAAAAAAAAAAAAAAAATTTTTTTTTTTTTTTTTTTTTTTTTTTTTTTTTTTTTTTTTTTTTTTTTTTTTTTTTTTTTTTTTTTTTTTTTTTTTTTTTTTTTTTTTTTTTTTTTTTTTTTTTTTTTTTTTTTATTTTTTTTTTTTTTTTTTTTTAAAAAAAAAAAAATTTTTTTTTTTTTTTTTTTTTTTTTTTAAGAATTAAAAATGTGCACCCGTTCAATGTCACGTGACCATGTACAACTGTTTATTGCCCCTTATCAGTTTTAATCCTCTCTGATTAAGTCCAGCAGCGTGTCAGTAGAACCATAAATTTTATTGATTTGTACAGATAATTGTTTTATAACTTATTTCCTGTTGTTTATATAAACTGTTTTATATAATTATGACATTTTACTTAACTTTCATCGCAGGATATGAAAAATATTTTTAGATAAATGCAGTATAACTATGATTTTAAAGTTATATAGAGAAAGTTAATATGCTCAAGTTATTAAGCGCCTTCCCGTGGTGTGGTGTGAATGCATTTTTGATTTATAAAGAATCCGTCTGACTGTATTTATTTCTTTGTAAATTATGTGCAACTGAAGGCTTCTTCGAACTGTAAAATAAGACAAACATAAATTTATTTTATGTATCAAGTGTAACATCTAATCTTAGCGATACTAATTGGTTTGCTGTAAGAGTAATTAATTGAGTATTTAAAACATCAATCAATCTAACTTTGAAATCACAGTTATTTTACAGTAATCTAAAAGTAAAGAAAAAATTGTATGTTTCTGTCATATAAGAAAAAATATTTTTATATAATAACTATAAGTGTTGATTTGTTTATAATCTAATTTCACTGGGATTTACGTACCAAAAAAATAGAATAATAACATCTTATGAAGGTCTTAAAATTTATGTATAACTAACATCCCTTTCCTACATTATCTGTAAATGTAAGGAAGTTATACAGTAGCTGAATAGGATAAACAGAAGCTAGTCTACCAGTGACCAGTCATGTTAATTGACCAATACTGTGAATTCACTGTGAATTCGCATGGCTGACTGGACCCCTGTGGTAAATAACTGTTCAATTGTCTTTAAGATATACATTTAAATATAACAACTATAATATTAAAAGTCTAGTACTAAGCCCCTGTTTGGTATCATTTTCAGAAAGTATTTTCATACTGTATTTAATCATTGGCTACAGCATGTGTATGATGAACACTTTGGCAAGAATGAAGTGTCACTTTTGCAAGACTGCAGAAATATAAACATTAAACCTTTAACTGTGTTCAGCAAAATAGTAAAAAGACCATCTAGGTCTTTTTGAATTACTATATACCTTTGCAAAATATTTTACAAAGGTTGCTAGAAATTTGAGAAAACATTGCTTGCCAATCATCATGTTTTAATGACATATTTCAAGATATGCGTTGACCTTTGTAAAATGTTGATACTTCATTTACTTTGATATTGTATCTTTAACCTTAAAGCCACAGACAGAAAAGGAGAAAACACAGATGTATATAAACCTTATTGAAAGTATTTGTTTACATGCGTGAAAATGGTTGAGGTAAAAATTCTTTGACAGAAAGAAATATTAACTATCTATGCACATGCATGTAAGTTTTTGCAGATGACCTGGTGTTATTGACCACAACTGATCATAGTCTTCAATTACATTGGATTATATGTATACTCACAAAAATGTTTGAAAATAAAGAATATATGTCTTAAGGGGAAAAAAATCAAATATTAAATTAAAATGGTATATCAATAACGAGTTTATAAATGGTTGAATCATTTTACTATAACCGTGGTATCAAATTCAGATACAATGGTCCGATGATAGATGCAATTAAAGTATTATCTGACTTTCCTAATATTACTTATCCTATTTTGACTGGGGCAGTCTTTTTAAAAATAAACAATTGCATGGAGGAGTTGCTTCCCTTTCACTGCCGAAATCCCTACCAACAACAACAACAAAACAAGGGAGATCAATGCAAAGAAAGGAACTATTATTTTATTAATCCGATTCTAAAGCACCAATCTCAAATACTTAAGCGGCATTATCATTAATTAAACACATTTAAATGCACAGCAACCGAAAATTGCTTTCATAAAACTGTCACCTAAAATACATTATGTGCAGTAAGATGCGCATAATGTCACTATAATTATCTAGCAAACATGTGTCGAATTTCTCTTTAATCCATATGCAGTTCAAAAGACACATAGCGGTTATTTAAACCTTTTAACATATAAGACTCGATTAATATTTGCGTGTTTTGGGCAGTAAAATTCATCATAACTCCAATCGTAAGGTTAAGCTAAGGTGACCATTTTATCAGGCAAGATATTCCAACCACTCTGTTTTAGGATATTCCGTTATAGATAGAGGTAACAGTTTCTCCTTTTACTCACGGTTTGACAATTACCACATTACTGATTGCATCAAAGGGGCGTGGAACAACTGTTATTTCATTTACCTGTTTATTGTTTTCATGCAAGTCCTTTATAATAGAAGCATTAATCTTAAGGTAAAATCTAGAGTTTTGTTGTGCAGCATGCATATGCAATTAATTATAGCTAATACCGACTTAGATATCACAAATATTGATCTAGAAGTATAATGCGACAGCTGTCATACTTTTAAATTGATTGCACGAATATAAATTCTATAAACCATTTCTTAAAAGTGCAATGAGTCATTTGTTCACGATTATGACTAATTTATAATCTTAACGCCATCTGTCTAAACACCGTTTCATTGTTTTGTTGTTGTAAGCTCTTTGTACGAACGTTTTGCATCAGAATAGGACTGCGGTATTCTTGAAACGTCAAAAGTAGAATAATAATAAATATATGAGATAGCATTTTTAACCGAATATAATTCCTGGTTATTATTGAAAGTATCTATATTTCAGCATCTATATTCTGCTTTATAGACATTAAGCGCCTGATATGAAAGCAAGCAAGTCTTTAAGTTTGGCCACCTATAGCAACACTTTCTGTCCAACGAATAGTTGACAAATGACTTAAGTGTGCATTGTTTGGCATTTTATGGCTCAATAGAGATTTACTTCAGTCTACGCAGCAAAGAATGTTGCGAAATGATACGTAGTTATACATCGGTCAGTTATATATCAAATGTTATGCTAGACAAAGTGCAAAGGCGTATATTCTTTATCAAAGTTGTTGGCGGTATGAATTTAGTATTAGAATTATTTAACAACTTTTCGAGTGAGAGAGTCAGAAATAGAAGACTGTTTAAGTTTCCATCAGTCAAGAGACATCATTGTTTGGATCTGCCAATGAGAGTTATGACCCTTTATAATTAAAAATGAATGATTTTATGTAAATGCAATTATCGTTCAAATTGACCATTATAAAAGAAATTTATCACAGTTATACTCCTAGAAAAATTAATATTGTCAACAAAAAAAATATGACAGTGTTGCTGTTATAATTTTCATTGAATACAGAGGAAATTCGTTTTGACTATCCTTGTCAAAAATCGAAAACCCACCATTTCTAAATGTATATCTTCATTCGTATCTGTAAATTAGATAAATAACCAATCAAAACTTATTAGTTACATGTTTTAAAGCAGATAGTGTGTTTTGGGCATCATTCTTGGCCATAATTAGAAGGGCAGTGTTATTGTAAGAGTGCCTAAACATACAATTGTATATGAGACCAAAATGAATGATCTTTTCAAAATAATACACATATTCTATAATAATAATTAGTTAACTCATTTAAGAGAGACAGAAGTTGTCGTCGAATATATTAATTTGTGGCATGAAATAAATAAACAGCAGAGTGTGGAATGAGCTAGAGAAGTCTTCTGTAATCCGATCTAAAGTTTAGAAAGTACAAGAAAAATAAGCCTCAACATAATGAAATAAAAACTGAGTTTGACACAAAGCTCAGTTAAGGAGTGAAATTTGCTTGATTAATCTTTACGTGTGTGTTAAAAGCGAATGGTTGCCTTTGGCAGTTAACAGTTAAAATGGTTTGCTAAATCTGGGTAACATGAGCCTATTATTAAAACTGTGTTTCGTGCTAGAATATAGTAACGTCCAACACGGGAAGGATTTCAATCTTATCGCATGTCAGGAAGTTTTAACACCCAAACCAAAACCGCAATCTTAATTAACCTAAGTTCATGAACTGTTCATGAACTATCAAATCCTTAAAACTACAAACTTAGTAACCAAATTCTTGTAAAGGTAAGTCCAGCATTTCAAGAGATGCTAAACAGAAACAATTTATGACAGACAGAAAAACCGACAGACCATCATGCCAAAATAAATCTCCAAAGAGAGAGAAACAATGAACTTCATGCAAAAACAATGAATTGTTCATGACCAGTTCTGCATGCTCATGCCGCCATCTTAAATAATTTAAAATTGCAGGACCGCTAGCTTGACGCAATCTTAAACGACACTAAGATTGCGGTATGCTTTTTGGAACCTTGCGAAACATGAAATATTCGCAGGCTTAATTTCTTCGCGCGTTTCCGCACGCATAATATTATAATAAAAATATAAGGTCGCAGCAAGCTTGCGCAAACTTGTGGTGAACTTATCACGAACTTGCTGCAAACTAGTATTTTGGTTTGGGCAGTGTCAATTCATTCGCTAGCAAGGGTATAATAACCGTCTTTTTCAAAGATGCGAAGCATTGGAAACATTTCTGAAAAGGAAATTGTATAGTAAAATTTGCAATTATATATATAATTATATAAACAATCCCGACCAATGATTCAAAAAGTTTTTAGGTATATTCATGCACAGATACTTCTCTAGGTCAAATTGATTAAAAATTAGGTGTACTATTTTTTGAAAACTTTCATTTTAATGACAATCATATTTTATGTTGAATATCTAATAAAGTACCCTAAACTTACATTTAACATTTGAAAATTTTCTTTTGTTCTTGACTTGATCTTGATGTTTTATACGCATTTATGAATGACAAACAATGTTTAATCCTTAATCTAAAATTACAGATGCGAATGTAAATGTCATCAAGTCTCATGTGATTTGTATTTACTTTTTCGTTTGTTTCGTTGTCTCTTTTTATCTGTATTCTTTGTGAAAACTAATTGAAAGACATTTATTCTAAAATGAAATTAGCATTTTCTCAGATAAGATTCAAGTATTAAGTTAAGGAAACTGAAATTCGTTAATCTGATTTTAAAACAAAGAGTTTATTTTGTATGGCCGAAAATGAAGACACACTGAAACAACATTGGCGGACTTAGTCTATTGATGATCTGACAGTGGCAGCTCTGAAAGTACTATTGTACTGTGACGGAAATAGTGCATATACTCTATATCTAATGTGCTTTTTTTGCAAATGAAGACATAGAGGACGATTGTTGGTTTCAGTGAAACATCGCTATATTATTTCACTGATGGCGCAGCCACAAGTGAAAATAACTCTTCTTGGTGTTCACGGGTGAAATGATACCAACAATTTTTCTGTTTATTTTATGTCTCAAACTCTGCTTTTGTTGAGTTTGTTAAAAAATGTCGAAAATCGCGGGACACGCCGTCAGAAAGCATCACAAACATGACGTCAATTTAACGGCTTCATTGTCACATGGTTTCCGGTATTCAATACGATCGGTATACTTTTTGACGTTTATCCGGGTAACAGATTTTGATAACTTTCACTGAGTAGACAGTGACTTTATCAAGATATAATTCACCGCTATATTTCGATAATACCACCGAAAAACATGAAATAAAGAAATAAATTAAAACGTCATAATGCAAAATTAAAGAAGAATTCTAAATGTGGAAAAAAACCGTGTCCGTATCTTGTTCCCTGTAATTCAATACGAATAACGCTATCAGACAAATAATATTAAAAAATTACATTCACTTAACATCAGACATTATCTTAATGGTCTTTTTGTGGTTACGAAAGACTGGAATACAAATTAACAGGCGGAAATAAAACGCATGTAAGAACTCACGATTTAGATTGTGCTGTCTGTCATTTCTATTAGCATTAAATCAAATAAATCTTGTACTGTTTTGGTGTTTTGCAAGGTCTGGAGAAAACGCTTTATTGACATTACATTGTGCGTATATCATAAACTTATAAGACGTTAATATTGTGCATATTCAGTAACTGTTTTCGTATCTTTATTTGCAAATCTAGCATAACAAAAAACATCAAGCTTCAGGGGTTTTACATAGTGCATTTACTAGATGATAACGCACATTTAGTTATACTGTTCAGACATTGCGCAATAATGGTAGGACATTAACGTCAGAATGAGAAGTAATTGCGCGAACGATATTAAGGTGTTGAGACTGGTACATTTCTGTAACGTTTGATATCTAAGCATGCGAATAACCTGAATATGTTTCATACATAAAATGAAGTGTTTTAGAGAGAAATTATATTTCACGAGTCCAGAAAGGATTTCTTCATGACAGATTAATATCTACACAGTAACAGGATAAGTAACAAGATGCGACAAGCAAATGGTGGCGTGACGGGCACGCATATACTCCACCATTTGCTTGTTGCGTCTTGCTTATATTATTTAATTCGCGTTGTTTTATTGTTTTCGTCGGACAAAAATTATGGTTGCTATGGCAACGGAAATAGTAAAAGTTCCACATACATCCTGGATCGTGTGATATATAAAAACATCAAAATGGTATCATAAAAAAAAAAAAAAAAAAAAAAAAAAAAAAAAAAAAAAAAAAAAAAAAAAAAAAAAAAAAAAAAAAAAAAAAAAAAAAAAAAAAAAAAAAAAACACACACACACACAAAAACACACACACACAAAAAAAACACACACAAAAAAAAATATACACACACACATATACACTACCAACATAAGCCTTGACATGTGAATAGAGAAATTTGTGAGGATTACCCGTATCATTTTAGTTTTCAGACATGCGTCAAAAACAGAATCAGATGTGGTACATAAATCTTACTACAGTAAAAAAAAAAAGAATTATTCTTATACTAAGTGTTTTGGTTTTCAGCGTTAGCTGAAATAGCTAGGTTTTGACTTACTTTTCGGACCAATGAAATGTTTGGAGTGAAAGCGCGGTGAATGAAATGAATTATTTTGATTGGAGATTTTTCTCTAGAGTAAATATCCGATTTGTTCTTTGAAAGACATACCCTTTATTAAAGACATTCAGGACCAGATGATGTTTTTCCTCTTCAAAACGGTTACGTAGCACCCTGTTCGACTTAAAAAGAGTAAATAAAGCAAAAGAGTAACTATCATCTTTACTTGATATTTGAAAGAGCCGGAAGCAAACACGTAATTCTATTAGGTTATTTAACATTGTACTGTAAAATACGGAGATATATTTGGACGAGTACCCAGCTGAGAAAACCATATTGGACAAACCGCTAGCCGAGTCCAATATGGTTTCTCGAGGGGGGCGGGAGGGGGGGACGAGTCCGGAAATATATCTCGTATTTTACAGTACAATGTTAAATAACCTTTTAATTCTATATCTATTTTATTTAAGTTTAAATTAAAAATGATTCACTGAATATTGTATTTCTGTCATTTCTGTATTTTCCCAGCTTAGTACGAGTGCAAATATATATTATTCAGAACAATGTTAGGCCCTAAATAACCTTTTTATTCTATATTGGCTGGAGTTTGGAGGTGACAGTTAGTGGGAGGTAAATTATTGAAGAAAATGCATTTGGAAAATCAAAGAGACCGTTGTAAAGAGTTGGCCATCTGTGGAAGGTGAACGTTCCTGGTAGTTCCTTCAATAAAAGATACCAGCGATTAATTTTGTGAATATATCCAAATCTGACATCATTGCCATGACTTGCACTTTTACCCTTTTGTGTTTACAAGCAAACGACAAATAATCCTGATTTCAAGAAGATTAAACAAACTCTGTACATAGAGCGCCTAATTCACCCGATTTTCATTCGGATCATTTTCACACGTTTTGTGCTTTATCGTATGTTTAACATGGAATTGTTGTACCGTCCAAATATGGAAAAAATACAGGAAGTTTTGTACGCACGTGCGTCCAATATGGTAATATATTGTACGGTCACGTGTTGCAAATAAACGTTCACGATTGGATATATAAAATAGATATAGAATAAATGTTTGTATCTTATTGAAAGCTTTCTGCTAAACATACTTTCAGAAATTTTAATGACACATGATGGTTTATGCGGTTATCGGTCCTTTTTTACTGGTGTCACTGGTTTGATCGTTGGTTTTAAGACCTACAGTTTGCTCTCAACCACGGCTTGGTGCTTTGATGATAACATTTTGTATTTGTCAGTAGATAAATAACGTCGCAATGAGAATGACTGCAAAAATGTAATATATTCGTGTCTAATACACGTGATCGCTCAAGCTGCCGATCTAAAGATAGACTGCCATTCACGGCTGTTTTATGAACGAATCGGTATTGCACGTGCTACTGCAATACACTTGAGCTAAGCAAGAAAAATAATTTATCACTGGCTGAAGGTGCGGATTGGAATATCCGGACATCGGGAAGCTTATTCAAATCATGGCCGTTTATTTTTTTTAAAAGATATTTACCTTTGAATCAAAATTAAATAAAATCCTTTCAGTGGTGTTTGACATATGTGTCGGACAATTTTTGTAAAAATCTTGAAATATACTGGCTAGAGTCCTATAACCGGACACTTTTCAAACATATTTTGCGATAACTCTGACAATTTTTGTATCTAGCAATCAACATTTGAACAATTAAAAGTTAGGCTTTTTTCTGAAACAAAAAGCTAACTTGTTAACTCGTAAGACTGAATCAATCACATTTTTGACGCCCGGCTGTGGGGTTACCAAATTGCTATATTTTATCGACCAACTGTACCATGTTGCCGGACAGGTAGTTTAAATAGAATGTTAGCTTTGAAATTATGTTAACTGTATCAATCATTTGACATATTAATGAAATATCATGATAAAAGGTTTAACTTGTGATCCTTTTTGCTGGGCCTCACATAAATATTGCGCATGTACAGTATGTCACTTTCCACTTTTTCCCCGACAATGTAAGCATGCTTTCAGTGACTGACAAAATATATGGTGAGATTTCTTGTCAAATAGTTACATTAAACTGTTGTTGTTGCACTTTGGTTGATGGAAATCAAGTGTGTGTTTGATCAACACCATATGATTGTAAATATTAACAAAATATTCACGTGTCCGGTTTGATGGTCGTCCGGGTTTGGTGGTCCCCAACCAGTACAGATATAAACATCGCGTCTTGCATTAATCATAATGACCGAAGCACAATGTCCGGTCTAGTGATGTAATCTAGTCTTCTGTCGGACGTTTTTCTTATACCGATGCGAAAATATATACCAGGACGTGTGCTGAATACGTTAGCAAACCATGCACGAGTGTCGTCATTTTGCGAAAATGTTTTGGTAAGCAATCGAGGACAGTCACTGTGCCTTTCAAATTGTTCTTTTAGAGGTATATATTGGGTGATTTCAATATTCAGTATCAGGCGCATATCTACAAAATGTTAAAAAGTTATTATGATCCTGCATTTGCAATCAGAGCAAATCATTAACAGCATACTTAAATTGCTTGTTAGTCAGTTATCTTACACCAAATAATAGCCACGTTTAATTCAGAAACTTTATCATGAGCTTGTAGAGCCACTTTAACTAGAATCATGAATAATACTTACAAGGCAACTTTACAATCTTTCAAGTGTAGAAAAGTATAACTTGAAAGTTTCTTATAGCATTTAAGCAACTTTTTACTGAACAGTGTACCAAATGATTACG
This sequence comes from Saxidomus purpurata, assembly GCA_022818135.1. NCBI lineage: Eukaryota > Metazoa > Mollusca > Bivalvia > Venerida > Veneridae > Saxidomus > Saxidomus purpurata. Next base: position 39,373,768 of record JAFMSR010000018.1, read on the forward strand.
CACAGGTACCTCGAGTGGAACATTTCTACATTCTTAACGAAGACTCTAAGCAGTTTTTATGATATTAAAGAAATGTAATACAAAGCGTCTAGACAAAGTCTCTTTAATGACATCAAAATGATCAGATTTGTTTAGATTCAACGGTAATATGTCACAGAGGTTTGCTTTAATAAGTAAATACTATCGATTTAGGATAATTCACAACCGATTAAAACGTTCACCTTGCGCTTTCACATGAACCGATGACCAAATGATGGAATTATGTTGTAATTTTCAAAATCAAACTTTTGATCGTGCCATTTATGAAGTAAGTAGTAGAAATTTCATTAGTTTTAGAAAATGGCAGGAAGAGTACTTACAAACACAATTTGGTTGTTTGGTTGTTTACATACCAATTGTAAGCCATAAATTAAATAATGTATAATATCTAAGTTTAATTTTGCTAATGTTCTAATGTAGTTTTATGATTGTAAGAGTTCCATTAAACATGTTTGAGGTAGATGGGAATGTTAGATGGTCAATAGTAACAGCAACATAAATGTATAACTTTGTTTAAACAAAATTACTAATATTTGTAGAACAAATAAATATCCTGTTTAAATATTTTATAGTTAAAATTTGGTTTCATCTATAATCATAGAAGGGTTCAAAACATAAGAAATAATTAAGCACAGTAATGAAATTTTAAAACCAACAAAGCAACCCGTCTGTATTTTATTGAGATGCATTACTCTACGTAGGGACCCCGCTGTCAAGGATAGAAACGACTACATATAACAAATTACTTAAGTTTTATTTTCACGGAAAACATGATTCTAGCATAAATTGCAATTAATCCGACTTGCATGATAAAATAGAACAATGGCCGGTGATTCAGATCTTTCTTCCACTTGCTTTGGAAAGGGCTATACAAAACTAGCCGATAAAAATACGCATAATTAAAAAAATCAATATAACACTGATTTTAATTATGTTATAATTATAAAGATCTAATACATTTTGATTGATGTGCACATGGAAATTATTGATGTGGATTTTAAGCTAACCTTAAATAGTTATAAATGTAATCGATATAATATCATTTAGTATGAATATATACTGCTACGGAGACAGCAAAATATGCTTTGCATGTAACGTCAAATATGAAACGTTGTACTTGCATTGAGATCTGAACTACTGTTCATGTCAAGATACACAATAAAGATAGCCAATGACTTATATAATATACTGCTTAATATACTGCTTGCAGAACAGTAGGATTAGACCTCCACTATGTTTAGTTAGATCTAAAGTACATAAACAAGATAGCAGAAACAATAACGTTCTTATTTACATTATAACAAAGAAATCGAACAACAAATATAGCTTCAGTTATGAAAAGACCCACCACCCAAAATTGCGAAAATAGCCGCTCAGAATTTTTATTAAAAGTCGTATATCAAGGGCCAGTGCGACATACATTGATTATTTCATATAAACTATTAACCTGATATGTATTTTTATGGATTATACAGTAATGTGTTCCAAGATGAAGTTTTGATATCAATTTTGTATCGGAACAAAGCGCTACAATACTCGCTGTTTAAAGCGTCAAATACTCACGGTGTTAAAATTATGAACATTTAAAGAGTTTTAAATCTTGAGAGAAAAATCAAAGCTGCAACCCCGGATTAAATGTTCTCTGCTCTGAGGAAAATTCTTTTTTGTGTGTTTGTGTTGTTATTTTAATTCTGTTGCTACGAAACCACATCTTTTGTAAAGTGCACCGTATCCGCTACAAGCAAGTAAATTATTATGATTGTCAATTTATTTGATAGTTCTTCACATTTTTGTGTTTATTTAAACGTAGGCTCTTATTTACCATTTTGTGCCAAGAACGGCAAAAAGTAAGAAAAGGACCTTGACGCAAATCTCAATTAATGCTGATGATATGCATAGTCTTCATGTTGAGCATGAATTAATACTTATCGACATTTACCATTTTCTTACAGGGTTGTTGCCTTTCTCACATACGGCATTCTAGTTTACATTTATATCTTGATGGGTGATATAATATATTATTGTGTTACAGCTAAAGTTGTATGTCACTTAAGTAAATCATGGTAAAGCTTGCATCACTTCGTTCAGTTCATTTCTTCAGTGAGTGATTCAACTAAACGTCCCTGTATATTGTTAAAAATAAAACATTTTACGAAGGGACATTATGGTTGTGAAATCAAGTTCTATAAACCATTTCAGTTGCATTTTAGTACTGAAACGTATATACCTCACCATTTGGTAGTTGGTTCTTGCTAATTATTATATCATTGTTCGATATCAGCCTGACATGAAACAACGTTTTTAGACTTGTGACAATAATGTTTGACGAAAGTGCTTTATCATCATTACATTGGGCGACATTATTAAATCAAAAGGCGCTAATATTGTGCATACTCAGTAATCTTATTCGCATGTTTATTTGAACATCAAGAGTTACAGAAATAACACCAAACTTCAGGCGTCAATATCGTACATTTACATGTACTAGGAAAAAACGTGCATTTTGGTAAAACTATTAAGGTACTAACGTCAAAATGAGAAATCTTTGCGCGATGTCAGAACAACTGCTCATGTTGATACAACAACGAACGATATTTACATCTGAAAACTGGTCCTTTACTGTAATCCCTGTACCATAATCTTATTGTGCTTTATATTCACAATCGTTTTAAAAATTCACACGCGGACGTTCAGTATTTTCTTTCCCTTAGCAAGGTAAGTAACTCATAGAGACCGAATAGATTAATTAAATTTTACGTTTTCAATACATTGTTAAGTTCTGTCTTTTCCCTTGACTAGTTACTAGTCTGATATTGTTTTTCTACTATATTTCATGCACTGTTTCCAGAATATTTTATATAATGTTGTTTTATACACTGTGGTAGTAGTGCTGGATAGTAGACTGGCTCTAGAGCAAAACAGAGAAATTCTAATTCGTAAGAGATATTCTAGAGCCCGTTGACCAGACTTACTTTTCCCAATGTATCTTTTAATGATAAATCAGGCAGAAATATAATTCAACTGAGAATTACTAAATAAGCAATGTATAACCAGTTATATTTATATGCGAATATTTTTATAAGTTTTTGATATATCGTCTAGACACATACGTCTATACCAACTCTTAAAGGTCCACTACTAAGCGAAAATCAAGTGACAGTTATTTCAATGGCAAGTACATTACCTTATGCAAGACACTAAATAATGAAGATTGGCAGGTTAAAATGTACAGAAAGTGTTTGGAACACGAAGGAAAGTATGTGTATTATGTTGAAATCTTAGTGAATTGACAAAATGACCACCCAGGTCTTTTTAACTTTCTTCATAATGCATAGAAAAATAATTGTACATGTACTGTGATTTATTTAGAATTTCTACATACCAACTTTCATTTTTTATTAAAAATAACTTATTTCTGTGCTTTTTAAGATATATTTGAATTTTCACTTTCCTTAGTATTGGACCTTTAAGATAATGTATTGAGCGTTGAAACAAAAACAACTTATGAGAAAGGAAACAATTTTTGTATTTGTTTAATCTTCACTAAAAGAAATATCGATACAATAGAACGTGAACCGTTCAAAGATTGATGTATGCCATAGTAAAATAAATATTTAATACGAATTTTTGAAAATCTCTTAATCACATGTAATTGATCACGTTTGTCCATCATCCCGTTTAGTGTCCGTGCGTCCGAAAAAAAAAGCTGGATCATGCGATATCTGAAGATCAACGGATGCTAGTTAAATTAAATTTGATTTTCGCTGGACAAATGTCGTGGTTGTTATGGCAAAAGAAATAGTAAATGACTTGTTATTTCGTATTGAGCATAATTATGGGATAAAATTTATTCAAACTGCATACAGAGACAGAGGATATGACGAAGGAGGGTATTGGGCAAGAACTGTTACTCTGCGTTGACAAGTTTTTAAAAAATATCTCCCTTTATTTTGTCTCCAGAATATGACAGCGAATGTTCTGAAGGGAGTTCATTTAAACTGCTTACAACAAAGAGGACATTTAGTTGATTTATGATATCAAAGAACTATAGCTGTTCCTTACTAAAATTTTGAATTATCTCCGTTTATATAAAAATCTTAAGCTAAGAATTAAGACTTTGTTCTCCTGAATAAAATATTTTCCGAAAGTCTTTTAACTGATAGAGGACCAATTTATTACTTGCAGTACTGCAGTTTGAGCGTTGACACTTGTTTCAAACTTGATTATTAATGCAATGCATTTGTAATTCCAAGACTTGGGTTTGGTTGTGCCTTCTGGGTGCTGTGGGGCTCGTTTTGGGGAGGCTGCGTTTTTGGTACGTGGCATTCCCTGTTTGATATTATTTTTGTTTTTTTGTTTCTAAGTAATCTTGTGACACATTCCCACGCGTGTGAAAATGAAAATCAAATCATCAAAAATGTAACTTTTTGTTTAATCTACAGGAAATCAGGTCAGTCGTTGCAGAAGAAAGACATAATGGGGCAAAATACATAGGAAATAATAAACAATTTAGAGATATTTACACACTGTCGGTATTTCCCATAGAATTAAAGATATTCAATGAATTTCTATTATCGAAGCGACGGTTTCCATTACCATTGGCGTAAAATATATCTTCATTGAAAGGATATTGGTTGAGAATTGTTCCTGGTAATCTGTCAAAGAATTAATAAAAAAGAAGAGAAGAACACTTACGTCTTTTTCTCATTTGCCATTATAATGTTTTATTTCATTGTCTTGATATATTTTGATTTATTTTGACTAGCACAATGTCAGGCGTAAATGAATATATCTAAAAAATATTAATCAATTTGAATAAGAAACCTTTGAAACAAAAAGCTTGCATCGGCTTTTATAGCTAACACATATTTTGAACAAGACCCCAAAAAAAAAAATAATATCAAACAGGGAAGCCACGTACCAAAAACGCAGCCTCCCCAAAACGAGCCCCACAGCACCCAGAAGTGCACACCACCAACACACACACACACACACACACACACGCACACACACACACACGCACACACACACGACATACACACACAATCATGTACACACACACATATACACTACCAACACACACTAGCATACAAAGCAAACACACGAGGACAAAACGAACAATTAAAGGAACACAGTGGGGCACCGCCTTGGAACGGTCAGTGGCAAAAACACCACTGGGGAGCTTAAACCGGTTTATGGTGCGCACCCAACCTCACTCTTACCCCCACCATGTTCCAAAGTCACAGGACAGGTAAATAAAAGTAATCCCTGCTAGGTGAACTCTAACACACGCAATGGAAACAAAAAGGCATGGTATGTAAAACACAAAAAGCTCGTGTATAAAATATAAAAAGCAAACCTTGAGAACCAAAAAACGTATGTACTCAATGCCTTTGCAGAAGGCAGAGCACCAAGAGAAACACCCTTAAGGGCCCGACGAAACAGGCCAGAGGACAGAAATCAAAACAGTTTCGTCCCAGTGGGATTTAAAAACTGCCCATCACAGAGTCCTCCCCCTCTTCCAAAGCAATTGCATGGTAGCTTGAACTGTATAACCTAAATACTAGGATGTTTTCGAATGATTTCCAAAAACAGAGTTAAATCATTTACACACGTCTAAAACAGAATCAGATATGGTACATAAAATGTAGGTAACTTTTGCTCAAAACAAACACACAAACGCAACATTAGTCGTGGAGACAATATCTACCAATATTTACTTAGAAATACTACCGACAAGCTGCCCATTTGAAATAAACACCAATATATAATTCAACATTAGGTGATGTTAAATGTATGGCGCTACATGTATTACCTTGCATGTTTCTTCAGTGCTCTTAAAATTTGAATATAATGATGTCTTATGGCTATGACATACAAATAGAATAGTTGGGGATACTTAAACAGTGCCGCATAATTAAGGAACAATTATTCCCATCTGTATTCTTTTTAAAAACATCTTTAACCTTTGTACACATGCATCAATTCACTTCAGTAGTGTTTGAGAAATGCGTCAACCAAGAACATTTATAAAGAGGGATAATCAAAACTTTTAGACAGTAGAAATACAATACATATATGTATACTTGCACACTTCACTTACTTCTTGTCAATGTCATCGTCGTATAGGTACTATCAGCTAGATTATTTCTTATTTTCTACTAGTATGTTGGAAAAACATAAAATAAATAAGTAGATAGTAGACAATGTGGAGTTTTGGTTCTTGCATAGACCACTTCCTCCCAAAATCACCTTTTATTTTTTACTTTTCAGAGAAATACTGAAATATGTCAATGAAATTAAATTGATATTTCCATTGTTTCAAAGCAGTGAAAATTATCAAAATCTTCAACCTGAATTGATGACAAAAATGTTAATCGAGCGTAACGAACGACGTTATCCTCGTTTAAACGAAGGTTTATAAGTCACTTCATTAAATCTTGTTTTATCTTCACTCTATAAGTGCATACAATAATGGAGCATGAACATATTGATAATATACGCATCATCCCATAAAAGTTAAGCTTCAACTAAAGTTTCAATGACTTCTAGCTCATGCTTGCTGAGGACTATCAAGGGAAAATAAATGTGTTTAGATTACTAGATCTACATGTTACAATTATCAAATGTCATTACTCCTAAAAAATCCAAAACAATTAAATGCTGACGAACAAATGGAACTTCCCTACTATATTACAACCATTCGCATATCATTTGCAACTGTATGCACTTCGAGCCGTCAGGTATTTTGATATCTGATTTTTTTACAAGGTATGGCATTGAAAGAGTAAAATATCCCATGCGAAGCAGAAGACATGTTTAGCCTGGTACAATACAAAATGCCAAATTAATTCAAGTGATTAAAACTCTTAACTTAAAAGAGAAACGCAATGTAAGAAATTGCTTAACTTGCATGAAAATGACTTTTAGACTAATGAGGTATTTAAATAATCTAATTTATAACATTAAGACTGACAATTCTCGTTTCAATTATCATAAAGAGCAGTTTTGTAGATGCATTTGCAATACATTGAATGAAAATGTAATGGGTTATCTATGTAAGAGATATCACGCTTGCATATTTAGATCGGACATCGGTGAGAAGATTAATTGAAATAATATATCACTCCGTTAACCTAATGGGCTGCTTTGGAATGGGGGAAGTACTGCATCTTGCATAAATATTATGGCGTCAGTGAATTTTCAGGCCCGATGATTATCTAAAACGCAGTTTATCGTGTCAGTCCTTTGCCTTCTTTACAATAAAGAATATACAGGAAAATTGATAACAAGACGTTCCCTAAATATGTTTTCAAACCATGCATAAGTATTGTCATATAGTGAAAACGTTTTTGTAAACTTCGGATTCGTTTAATGTTACTGATACGTTTTATCTTTATCAAAATATTTTAAATGAAAAGAAACAGCAAAGACATTGTATCTTTCCACTTTAGAAGATCAAAGTATAGTCTCGTATTTCCAAGTTATAATTTAAACTAAAGTATTGGCTGCTTAACATCACAGGTGGGGGTGTGCTCATTCAGATCCTTCCTTAAATGTGAATATAATTTCATATGAGTTGCAGTTTTACAATCAGAATGCGTATTTAATTTCTAAAAAAACTCGCTTTATCGAAGAAACAAAAGCGAGTGTTGCCGTAATAGTCTTCTACAATAAACAGGTATACACTAAAAGTGGTGCAATCTTGAATAACATGAAACTAAAAAAGTCGTATAAAGATGTGTCACCAAAGGTCAAAGTATCTCATATTCCATAAGTCAATTCCACCATCCTAAAGTTTAAAGAATTTATAGCGTAGATTTAGTGTTTTAAATGTTTACGCGCGGGATTATAGACCGTGAATGGTGCTAGAAACATTGAACATCCGCTATATCTGTAACATGTAACGAACGAAGTAGATCGTGTAAATAGCCATATGCAATGGAAATTTCAACACAATTGGCTTTGGTATTGCAAAATTATAAATATCTAAACGCTGCATACTCGTACACAATGACCTTTTAAGCAAGTAGCCTGCAGAAATGGGGAAGACAAAGTGCTTTGAGTTTACCAGGTTAACAGACTATGCAAAAAGTTTACATGGTGTGTCTTCCCCTTCAGAAGTCACTGTCTATATGTGTTTAATTCAAGTTTCAAGTTTATTGGCAAATCGGCATTTTACAAACGCCTTTGGCTTAATAAGGGAGACGCTAGAGTAACCACGTCCTATTTTGTATAGGTCGCTCCACATACTCATTGGCTGCTAAGAACATCGCTGCAGTAGAAACCATGGTTACAGAAAACAATTTCTTCACTGTTTGTCAGCTTGCTGCAATGGCAACGGAAAGGAAAACTCAGAAACTGTAATACAGAGCTTAGATATTTGTCATGTGGCATTGTCTAGTGGAACTGTATCATGATTCTTGAAATTATTACCTCCGATTTTGGGCGGGGTCAATTGATTTTACATAGACTCTAATTCCAGAAAATCTTCAAAAATCTTCTTCTCTGAAACTACAGGGCCTCGTGCTATTATACTTGATATATAGCATTTCCTAGTTGATCGCTACCAAGATTGTTCAAATTATGACGCCCGATACAACTTACCCTGTCCAGGGGATCACTGGTAGTCGTATAGGAAAAATGGAGCTATGGGGCTCGTTTTGGGGAGGCGCTTTGGTATGGGGGGGTGGGGGGGGGTTTTGGGGGGGGGGGGTTTTTGGGTGGGGGATTCCCTGTTTGATATTATTTTTGTTCTTTGTTTCTATAGGAAGTCTTTAAAACTGTTCTTCTCTTAAACCACAAGGCATACAGTTTAGACATCTGGCATGAAGCATGGTCTAGTGCATTTCTACGAAAACATTTCAAATCATGAACCCCGATAAAAATTGACCCTGACCCTGTCATTTGATTTAACATAAGCTTATAAAAGGAAAAACATCTTCTACGACGATTGTCCAAAGCAAGGCCCCAAATATTATTGACCCTATATGTGACGCGATTGTTGACTTTGTATTTTCACCGATGGTAACCAGGTGAACGATAACTGGCAGTCTTGCCGTCTTGATGAGTAGAGTTTGTATTTAAAGTTTCCATTTAAAAAAAAAATGTAACCCTCCTAGAGCAGGGCCGATTTCTAACCCAGGGGCATAACTTGAACAACTTAATTGGTAGAGATCTAATAGCAATGCTTCACACCAAATGTCTATGCTCCATGGATTTCCCTTTATAACTATATTCAGAAAAACTGACCATCCGGGCTGGGCGAACTTTAAAATTCGGGAAAGGATTTTTACAACCTGAAAGAGGCCCATTTTTCAATGCTACTGGCCAAATATCTAAAGCCAATAAGTACCCCAGGAACTTGTTTTGAACAAATTTGGTAGAGGACTGCTAGATGACGCTGCATACCAAATATCTAAGCTTGGCTTAACAGTTCTTGGGAAAAAGCAGGCTTAAGGGGAGTCACTGGTGAGGTTGTGATTTTAGCACTTCCGGAAATGTACATTTGTTATATTTCAAAAATGATGATTTATCTAGAAAAAACAGTTATGCAGTAGTAAACGTATGCACAATAGGAATATTCAAGTGCAAACAAATGAACAATTTTAAGAAAAAATATTTTGTGACTAAATTGACCAATTTTGCCATATGCCAAAATGGGAGTAGGGTAAAGAAATAGTCATTTCTCAAACACCGTTTAAGATACTTACATAATTCAAACTTTATAACAAGGAGAATTGTTTGGATATAAATATTAATAACAAGTTCCGGACATGTTTCTTTGTTACAGACCTATGCTGTCACATCTTCAGGTTCGTCGAAATCTAAAAAAACACATTTTGTCAGTTTTCATTAAATTTCTTTCTTATATGCACATTGACTCCAATTTTCTATTTTTGCATTCTAAAACAAAATATTTAAATCAAACTGTAGGCAAAATATCTTAAACACATTGTTTTTTCTTTATTATGAAAATATTCATTTATCGAGAATCGAAAAAACAAATTTTAGTTAAATGGGTGGGGTAATATTAAGGAGTATTATATTTATTCAGATGATGATAGAAATACCACTATCTCTTATTTTTCAAACTACAGTAGAAAAAATTAAAAATTAATACCTATTCTGAAAAAAAATCACCATACATAAACTTTTACAATACCAAAATTCTAGCTTATTCTTCATTAAGCACCTTGATCTGATAGTGTAACAAAAGATTGATATTGCGAAAAAGTAACGTCATTGACCCATCATTATTTTTCCAGAAATAAACTAGCAATATATTAGTCTTCAAAAAAAACTGGGTCAACAAAATTTCTTGTTATTTTGAATTTAAGCAGTGACCCCCATTAAGTTTTTCCTTTTGGTTACCATGGCAATCAGATATCTACATGGAAGTAAAATTTGATAGAGACTCGTACGAGGACATTACTGTGAAGTGTGGTTGAATTTGGCAAAGGTGTACTAGAGGCAATGTTGTTTTAATGGAATTGCTATCGACGCATGACACACGACGCACGACTGACACATGTTGATCACAATAGCTCACCTCAGCACGAGCTGAGCTCTAGGTGAGTTAAAATATATCCATGACAATTTTAATGACAACACCAAATGACAAGGACCCGGGGAGGAATATTTCTCATTTTATGATATTAAAGAAATGAGACATATCGTCTAGACAAAGTATTTTTAATGACACGAGTTTGATCAGATTTATAAAGACTCAACGGTGATATCTCACAGAGGTTTGCTTTAATGAGTTAATACAATCGATTCAGAATAATTCAGAACATATTAAAACTTTCATCTTGCGTTTTTACACGAACTGATGTCGGAGAGATATGAAAATGATGACATTTCGTCGTTAGTGTTGATTGTATAAGTTTGGAAGAAAGAAGGTTCTATGTTTTAGAAAAATGGCAAGAATAGTAAATGCAGTTATTTAACTTAAAGGAGAATTAGATTTCCGGGATGATACAAATATTAATAGATTTGAATACATGAATAACAAACATTACTTGTAATCAATTATAAAAAAGGTATGCTGATAAGATTTTATGAACATGAGTACACGCCTACAAAATGGATTTGATTGTTTAAACACCAATTGAAAGCCGTTTTATCTAAAATGATAGGATTTAAATTAAAGTTTGATATTGCTAATGTTCTTAATACGAAATGGAAGCGAAGTTGTGTGATTGTTGCATTAACCTGTTTGGAGTTGGTTGTGATGATCAGTAGTAACATCAGCTTATAACTTTGTTTAAACAAAAATACTAACATTGTTCAGATTGAACATACAAATAAGATGAAATTGGCATAAAATAGATGTCCTGTTTAAACATTTTATAGTTCAAATTGGGTTACTCTTTAATCATAGAAAAGTTCAAAGCATAAAAAAGTAATTACGCACAGCAATGAAATTTAAAAACCGACAAAGCAAACCGTCTGTATTTTATTGAGATGCATTACTAGTCGTAGGCACCCCGCTGTCAAGCATAGAAACGCTTAAATATATCAAATAACTTAAGTTTTATTCACGGAAAACGATATTTTAACATGAAAAGCTAATAACTCTGGGCTGCGTAGTAAATAAAACAATGACAGGTGATTCTGATCACAGTGCTTCAGATGTCCTTGCGTCAGAAAGGACTGTACAAAAGTGGGAGATAACAATATGTTAAAAATCTAATAACATTGATTGTAATGGTGTTATCTTTATACAGATCTGATAAATTTTGAGTGTTGAACACATGAACATAAATAACATGGATTTCAAGCTAACCTTGAATAGTTATAATTGCAATACATCTAATATCATTTGGACATTAACTGCTATGGGGACACAAAAGTTAACTTTTCATGAAACGTTGTACTTTCTAGATCAAACTATTGTTCATTTCAAGTTATACAATAACGATAGCCAATGACTAATCTAATATACAGTAGAGTTAGACCGCCGTTAAGTGAAGTTAGACCTTTAGTGCATGAACAAGGTGACAAAAACAATAAGAGTCTAATATTCATTATCCGAACAACAAAAATCACTTTACTTATACCAAGAAACACCACCAACAACTGCCAAAACAGACGCTTAGAGTTTTATTAAAAGTCATACGTCTAGAATTGATTCATGTAACCTGATTTGTGCTTTAAAATTTCTGGATAAATGGTTTAAAAACGTTTAAAAAGACTCGTTTAAAACGTCAAAAACATTACATGTATGAACATTAGGAAAAGTGTATTAAACATTGGGAGAAAAATGAAAGTGCAACCCTGGTTTCATTATTATGCTCTGGGGAATATTATATTCAGAGCACAGTTTCAATTAATATTCCTACCTTTTTGTAAACTGTCCTTTTATACATTCAGTGTTTATTCATTTATGTTCAAATAGTTACTTTATTGACGAACAATGCAATATTTGGAACATTTTTATGAGATGAAGGAAAGCTGTCTCACAAAGGTCAGTCCCAGCATAATTAAAAGGAAAGTCATGTCCGACATCTTATACAATTCTTTGCTTTGCTTTCCTATTATATTTCTCTTTTATATTTCAGAATTTTGGGTTGGAAACGGTTTTGTTTGGTCTTTGCTTTCTAATGTTTTTCAGTTGATCAGAATTTTGGATTGGAGACGCTGTTTTGTTTTCGTATCTGCTATAAAATTCATTTCAGGGGTCAGTGGTTTATTGCCAATACTGTTCAATTTTGCACTTGTTTAAATGGATTACGAGATATATGTTTTAATATACTATCGGGAATATTGGCTGCTCACAATAATACGAGAGAACTCATGCAGTCGCAGCAACAAGGCAAATGACATTTCCATTTGTTTAGTACAAGACTCAATGGTTTAACACTGTATGTATGGGTTAATATTCAACGTTTTTTTGTAATAGTACATTTGTCTTGAATGTCACAATACAAAACATCAAGAACAAACCTGGATAAAACTTGATTTGAAAGGTTAATAGCGATCAAACCACTTTCATCAACTTAACATGTATCTGTTCATTTTAGTGTAAAGTTCGTATGTGCTAAATTTTAAACCATAACAGAAAACATATACAGCTATATAGAAAGCTTTAAACGCGTTGCGTCTTAGATGTACTTTGTTGCATATGTATATCCTAAGCCTATACAACTAAATAAGCGCTGTCTCTTTTAAGATCACTTGTGCTGGTTTTTGTCAGTTTAAATTTCAATATTTTGTCATATAATATGATCTATAGATATGATTTTTTTCTATCCTTATGCTTTGCCTAGACGGACTTGTTTTACATTTCTTTGCGAGCAAATTTGACCTCTGTTCACCTTCGTTCATGTAACACTATAATTAGATATTACGTTCTGCTAAGGCAGAAATACTGGCGCTAAATAATTATCTAGCTGTACACTTTAAAATCGGATTTGACAGTATTTTACGCCTTGTCAGTTATCTGGTGTCACATAATGGTCAATATTTCCAATTAATGATGTTTTCATCTACAAGATGCAGTTAATGGCAGACTAGTAAGACATTAGTAAAACGTGTATCATTTCTTGGTATAAAAAGTTGTTTTAAGTAAGTTATTGAAAGAGACGCGACGCTGGTACTTCATAGGAACGTAAACATTCAACCATATTTGTTTTACCAAGCCGAAATACGAATGATTAAACATAGTTTAGTTTTGACAAAACTAAGTCATCATAGATTTATATTGGTACAATATATGTATATTTTGCCTTGCAATATGTTTATCTTTTTGTTCGTTTAAGCTATCCTGCCAATCGCCTTTTTATTTCTTTCAGTAAGACATAAGTATGTTATTTGTTTTATTTGTTTTGTATAACAATCTCTTGAGAACGAGTAGATTCATAACCTATTACTTTCCAATATTTCTAAATCATTTAGTTCTGTCTTTTAACCTGATATATTTAAAGGATAAATCAGACAGAACTTTAATTCAACCGAAGAGTTACTATATCAACAATGTCGAACCAGATATATTTATATGCGAATCTATTTTATTAGCTATTAAAGGGACATACCCTATAACTTATGTCGAACTAAAAAATGAATCTTTGGAAGTATTTATAACTTAACCTAGTTTCAGCTATGTTTTCCCAGTCATTATCGATAAAATCAGCGGTTTAAGATATGCTGCAGTACCATAAACCATTCAATGATATATGTAGAGTTGTTGAGTTTTATTACAAAAGGCCTATATGTTGATTATTTGTGATAAAATGCAGCTATTTTCAATATATGTTGTTCTTCAAAATTGTATTTATTTATCATTTTACGTCCATTAAACATATTATTTATGTTTCGATAATATAATCTGCTAAATGTAGGGAGTGCCCCTTTAATGTATCGTCTAGACACATATGTCTTTACCCAATCTTAAAATAAATTATTGCGCTTTGAAACAAAAACAACTTGTTATAATAACGAGAAAGGGAAATCATTTTTGTATTAAATTAATCTTCACTAAAAGGAATCTGAATAGATTTATTTAGGTGTTAATACCATGTGAACATACATCATAAAAAACGTTTGATGGTTGCTGTTTGCCCATGGTGAAGTAATTATGCTCACGAAGTTTTGAAAATCTGCTGATTAATTGATGACTACCAATCACAAGAATGCAAAACGTTTTGTTCCTTACTATTTTCATCATTATAAACGTAAACAAATTCTCCATCAAAAGAGACAATGTTACTTGCTTTATGAAATAGCTAAAAACACAATTGCTAAACTTCTGCAAACATTGACACCACTGATTTGATTAATATGGAATCATTGATTATAAACACGGAGTATTTAAATGTCTTCTTGTCATGATATATATTAAGCGGTTTATATTTCCTCAACAGGATGTGTCCGCAATGTAAAATAAATATGGCCAACTTTCTTTTGCAAATGAATTCAACTATCTTTATATGTAACACTTATAACTGACATTTAGAAATAAATATAATCTCTTTCATACTTTGTGCAAACGTTTTATAGTTTCCATATTCTTTTAAAAGAGGAAAGAAATTAAATGTCCATATGACAAATTCTTTATAGCCTAGGGTTTATTACTAATAATTTTACTGAAAATAACCCAGCAATATGTAGAAATATAAATGGCTGTTGTTAACGTGAAGCTCTTAACTTATGAAGATAAAATAATATCAAATTGCACAAAGCATACAAACCTGTGATGAATAAAAAGCCACGATTTTTTCGTTTCGATGTAAGACCGAGATAATCATATTTCCCTGAGCGAACGCAAAGTTGTTGTATTCACACGAGGTGAAGCCATGTATAAGTGAGAACAACTTCTGGTTTATATAGTTTTCGATATAACGCTGAAAACAGTGTTCTGTTTATATAGTTTTCGATATAACGCTGAAAACAGTGCATTTTGATTGATACGAAGTTTTAATTACGCAAACATAATCATATTTATGCCTTATATCCTGGCAAAGCTGGCAGAAATGATAGACTTTCCAGAAGGACCGTTACGAGACATGGACACATGCGTACAGAACGTATGAATACTGAGTTATAGATGCTTACTGTTTAACAAAGGCATGTCATAAGAAACTGTTTCGGCGCAGCCGTTTAAAGCTCGCCTTTGGCCGGAGGTTGGTAACTTTTCAACTGCCAATGAAATGACAAGTAGAATGTATACCATTGTTTCAATTGAGAAATTTATTCTGTAAGGCACCTTTTGACTGGATAATACCAAATGAAAAAGGTCAATATAATACTCTTGTGTTTTCAGTCCTTTTTGAGTGGTTTTATAATTTTAGTACGTAAATAGTTCGTAAAAGGACAAGTATGCTTACTTTATTTACCGGAATCTAAAAATATCTCTTGGTGCATTTGATCACTTTCAGTTCGCGTTCTCGAAATGTGTCAGGCAAATACATAACTTTATCATTAAACATGCCACTGAATATTCACTTAAAAATGGAGTTTTCACCAGACGGTCCATATTAAACTTTTTCTTGAAGAATCTCGTCTCTTATGTCAAAACGTTTAAAAGTTACAAACGTTGAATGTAAACAATTCTTTCAGAAATGTTGTACCGACCTCACTATGTTCTGTATGAAAGCAGTATGTTAACCATCTAACACTAAGACATAATGAAATTGAAGTAATTTAGAATATTTCATCCATTGACAAATTCAATAAACTACGCTAAAATAAGAGTCACAGTAATTTATTGTAATGCCAGAAACAATTTGTCAGCATCTTAAATTGGTGCACCAATTTGACTTTAAAAGTTACGTAATGTCTTCTTCACCGGAAATAACAGTCGCTTTTAAACTTTCAGACTCCTGGTTAGGCACGAACAGAAACTAATACTCAGAGTTTTAAATTAACAAACACCAATGAACTGAATTGATCCGAAATTTATTACATGCCAAAACACAAAAGTTTCTATGCTTAAAAGTGTACGCCTTTAGGAACAATATAGAACTTCTACAATAGAATTAGAAGGTAAGCACCAATTCTATAAGAGGAAGTATTATTGTATATTTTACCAGCTGTTACTACTATCTAGGTGGAAGAAAGGAGAAGTTAAATCAGTACCAGTATCGCCTTGCGGTAAGGTATAACAAATTTCATCAATTCAATCCAAGTCAGAATGGCAATAATGTACATATTCTATTTACCGTTGCATATACTAAGCTTCTGTACATTGTCGATTGGTTTGGCTTTTATCCTTAAAGGGATGAAGTACAGCAACCAAAAACTCTAGTCGTACGATTTAGTTGGGATTCAAGATGACATGATATCATAGTTTGTCTGTTATTTGGCCTCAAGTAACGGTCAAAATCTTTCTGTGTTTGAGCTTTTCTTCACCAGGTTTAAGTAAAAAACATGAAAAATAGTAATCAAAGAAGAGATAGTAAAGCATAATTAAAGTTTAATTTGGTTTTGTACAAACATGCTTGTCTAATTTTTCAAATGGTTATCAGTTTATAGCATTTGTAGGTATATGTGAAGGAATGACACAGCCCCGATTCCTGTATGCTGGTTTTTAATTGATATATGTACAACAGTCGAATTGAGATAACCTTGAACAAAAGATGTTTTGTTCAATACAGGAGGATAAGGATAAGAATCAAAACAGCTTGATGGATGTGATTTTTGTGAAACAAGAACGGATAAAAATTGTATTAAGATATTCATTTCTGATTTCTTTTCATTTAAACCGATTACTATGAAATGTACAGTAAGCTTGTAATGAACAATACAAGTTTTGAAGAATTTGCACCAAAACACGATACCAGTAAAGGATTTACGTTACAATTGAAGACAATGTATTGTGCTTGATAAATGCCTCTATCTTAACTACATGACTGTTTAGTGGAAATGCGGACGTACTAAACTTGGCAGTTGTGTGGCTGTTCTTTTGCTATTCTATTGTACGTTTTAGCGACTTAAGCACGATAATAGCCAAATAAGATATACGGAATGAATTCCATCAAAGAGAAATAACTGTTACATATTGTTGCTATAACCACTTAACTCACACTTTTTGGGCTTGTTACAATTGACGATACTATCTTTAAAGGACACAACTTGTTCAGTGCAGCCATATTAAGAACGCTTTTGACCGGAAGTTGGTAAGCTTCCAACAGCCAATAAAAGGACAAGATTTTGTACAATCTATAAAAAATTTCGGATTGTAAAATGTTCTCTGTAAGGCACCTTTTAATTAGATAAAACCGCATGGAAAAGGTCAAAAATGTTGATCATGTTATTACCAAAAAAACTTATGTTAATTATGGGTGTAGAGTAATGATACCTTCTCGACCATTGAATAACGGTCAATAATTAATGAGTAAAACAAAGACTAAGCTTGTTTTCTTGATGTACATGTCACGATACCGACTTAATCATAATTATAGAAAAAATTAGTAAGATGCCTGTTAGCCCAGTCGGGAGAGTATTTGGGCTGGATGCGAAGGGTCTTGGGTTTGCCTCCCGGTCAGAGTGCATTTTCTTCTCATAAAGATGAAAAAGGAATATTTACTATGTAATTTAGCTACCCATATCTTTCATATACTCACGCCGACCATATTTTTTAAAGATCGGGGACACATTGTCCTTCAATATTTAGATTACTATTCAAAATATAGATTTGCATGCATTCAATGTATTTGTATCTTGCAACATCGTTGTATTACATGTAAAATATTGTTAGAACTCGCTCTGCTTAATTATTGGTCTAATCTCATTAATGAAATGTTCGAAAAATATACATGTACAGACAATTATCAATGCAGCGAAATTACGGTCTATAGTAAAGCTGTCTTAGCCTTTCCTAACCACTAATTAAATGCAGGCCACAAGGACTTGTCATATTGCAAGGCCCCATGCATTATCCAGATGATCTTCTAATTCCTCTCTTAATTGACATAAAGCAGACGTTTTTAGGCACTTAAGCCTTAAATTGTTGTACTGCAGACAGCAATCAGGACTCGATCCCGAGACGGTGCAAAGTATACCTTGTTGATAGATTTGCAACATATGTCGACTGACGGACATTGACACTCATCTGAGAAGAACAAATTAGACTTTAGCATCATGGACCCCACGTGTGTAGCTTCTACAAGCCGTATCAAGATCATGTTATATCTTCGAAATTATACGTTACACTTTGGATGTAACAATTACTCGTGGCGCGTACAGCAAACTCAATTTATACCTTGGGACCATTTAAATGTGTTCTTTAAATACATATTGTGTTTTGATACAATATATCGTTTTTCAATTGCTTCACAACAGAATTATTAACATCATTGCCTCAACAATTTATTTTTCAAAATCGATTTTTTGGGGTGCCCCAAACATTATTATTTTTTTAATTTGTATGTCCTGGGGTTGAAAAGCGTATCAAGTAAAAACGGTCGTTTTTTTTCCATAACAGGAAAATTATTAAATCATTGCCTGAAACGCATTGTCATTGCAATTTAAATTTCATTCATCGCACAACATTTCACAACAAGAGCACATCTAACTGGATCAAGGCTTTTGAAATAGAAAATTGTTAGACTAAAGGGGCATAATTCTGTAATGTTTTGATGGATACACACTCAAATTGTGTCTGGCAAATATATTGTTCATTGTCATAAATTATACCAATATTAATTGCAGGAGGAGTCCACTCTAAAAACTACTTTTGCTACAAGGAAATTAAACGATAGACATGTATTAAATCCAAAAGGGTTCTGCCAGACCTTGATGGATACAAAAAAAGTGTCTGGCACATCTATTATTCATGTGTTTGCGCCAATATTTATTGCAATTCTTTACAAAATATAGGAGGAGGTCGTTCCACAAACTACATTATGCTATATTTCATGCAAGTACAACATGTGTCTTGCACATCTACTACTCATGGTGATAATTTGTACCACTATTTGTCGCAAACATTTTGAAAAATGAAGCTCCATAAAACGTTTCATGTCACAGAAGTGAAATGTTCTTCAATTGCACACTCTCTTTAGCAGTTGATTTCTATTTATGATAGCGTACTTTCACAAACAAACTTCCTTGAAGTTCACGCATTACAGACCAATTGTGATATGATAAATAAAGCTTTGATGTAAGAGACAGCATATGTCTGAAAAATAGACTTTGATATATATTAAGATGCAATTTATCATTATAAGTGCCGACGAAGATGGTAGAAGCGTTAATAAGCTAGAGAGTGGTGACAGTCAGAAGTGGTGCGCATGATGCATTAGATGTTTTGCAAAATAAATGCAAGGAAGATTACCATAACGTTTGTATAGATGATCACTTGCATTCTTGCATATATGTGTAATTGAGCTATTTTGCTAGTGTCAAGAGGATGTTAAGAAGGAAGTATGTTCTCTTACACACAAAGCTGTCAATGAATTTAAATTTCCTATATTTTAAGTTAATATTTCATTAAACGAAAAGTATTAAATCATCATTGATGCCACACTGCAACAAGACAGGTATCCCAAATTATGTTTGTATTTGACTTGTAGTACTGCTAATATTCTACTGTTATGGTTTTCCTACGCAATGTGTATAGTCATACGTTCTGCCTTCTCGTTCGTTGATAAAATAATCTACGAAGGTGCCAGGTTGAGATCTCCCTATTAGAAAGGAATATTAGCTTACTTTATTTGATATCTCTTGTATTCACCTAATATATCGTGTATTCACCTAAACAGTTATCTTTGTTGATCAAATGACTTTAAAAAGGATTTCAATTCTAATTTATGTAGAAATGTGCGACTGCACGAATTGTCGATACTGATGTGAATTTTTTTTCAGCATTTGCAGCCTTTCAATTAACGAAACGTTAATCCTTATATAGATTTCTAATAAATGACATCCAGGTTTAGAGTGTAACTAATCTCCTTCAATATGATAAATCTCCTATAGAACAGTAAAATCCATTCGCCATTAAGTATAACCTTTAGGCTTAATTTCCAAATATATGTACACAAGTCAGGAGGCAGTTAAAACGTCTTATTCTGTAGCAGTATGGAAAACAATTGAAGATAGATATTATACAAAACAGAAGAATATTTCTAAGCAAAGCTAAAATATGGCATCATCAATAATTAGAAAATGATATATCCCATTAAAGTGACATTATGTGCATCTTACTGCACAAAGTGTATTTTTGGTGACAGTTCTATAAAAGGCCATTTTCGGTTGCTGTGCATTTAAATGTGTTAAATTAATGATAATGACGCATTAGTATTTGAAGTTGGTGCTTTAGAAATAAAAAAATCGGACTTATAAAATAATAGTTCCTTTCTTCGCAGTGACTCCCTTGTGTTGTTGTTGTTGGTAGACATCGGCAGGCAGTGGAATGGAAGCAACACCTACATGCAATTGTTTTTTTTAAAGACTGACCAAATCAAAATAGGAAAAGTTATTTTGAAAGTTAATTATTTTGTACTGGTAGCAGGAAGAGTTTAGTGTATTTCGTTAAAAACTATTATTTCCTCTACCATGTTTTACACAAACCTATTTCAGCTGGAATTTTACTTGAAAACAATGCGCATAATTCCGCTTTAAAAATTACATGAGAAAACTAACATAGCTAGAACCAAAACAATCTGTCTAATCTAATAGCTAAAACAGACTTATCAAACGTTCACTTTGGACGAGTAGGTATCAAAATCGCAATGTGTATGTTAGTATATCCACCTTTGGCCGACATTTCAATAACGATGATCTTATATCCACGTGACTACACCTTTGTTATTCACCAGCTTTTTTCTATAAGTAATATCAAATTAATATTCTAACGGTAACTTGGTATAGGTTGTTCACCGGTTAACAACAGAAACCGGAGGATATGTAATTATCAAACTGTGAAAAATACAAAAATGCTGACAACATGATTCGGAACGCCCGAGGTTAGCATTTCATCAAATTAGAAGACGTGTATTTAAGTGACCAGAGTCCGTCATATTTCTATGTGTGCTAATCCAAGATAGGGTTCCAATGCTGGACAAAAATGTTAAAGTAATTGACTCTAAAAATCTCTAAAGAGATATTTGTAAAAATACGTTTTGATTAATAAAATTAATTATGAATTGTGTACAATATGATAAGCATGTTACTTCAAATGTTCTAAAGGTTCGGCTGTCAACCCGTTTCATACTGTTTAAAAGTGTTTAATACTGTAAATTCCAGAGACAAAATGCAATTAAGAAATCAGATTCAAACCACTCCTTTTTCAGTTAGTTAGAGATCGGTTATTCTAGATACAAAGGAAATGAAAAACTTTTACATTGTCCAGAGTCAACGGAATTAACTTCCGATTACATAGCATGATACAATATAGAAGCATATTGATCTGTATCGCTCACAGATGATGCAGTGAAAAGCTTGTCGTTCTCAAACGGTGTAACTCTACATTAGTATGCATATACTGTGAAATCTTACTATAAAGATAATAATGCAAATTTCTATTTCAGAGTGTAATATTTCACGAAGAAGCCCATCCAAAACACCCAGAGTTCAAGCAATGTGTAACTTTCCACTTTTTTCCATCACGGTTCCACGAAGTGGTGTACAACATGTTCACAATGGTTGCCATGTATGGTTTACCTCTGATCATCATAACTTTATCATACTTGCTCATATTGCGAGAGATCTCCAAAAAGACACGCCAGAGTAAAGGTAATATCATCTACTGTATTCGTTCCTTTGAACAGGTTTTTTTTCTATCGAAAAAGGTGATTAAAAAAACAAAACTTGCTAGAACATTTGAGAGATGTGTCACAGAAAATTGTAAAAACACTGTTAAGTGCTGTCATTGATTTCT
Source organism: Saxidomus purpurata (assembly GCA_022818135.1). Classification (NCBI taxonomy): domain Eukaryota; kingdom Metazoa; phylum Mollusca; class Bivalvia; order Venerida; family Veneridae; genus Saxidomus; species Saxidomus purpurata. The sequence continues at coordinate 39,396,131 of JAFMSR010000018.1, forward strand.
ATTTCTAGGCTTTTGTCGTAAATGGTAATTTGCTGTCTTATCAAATGTCAGCGTACTAGATACAAATTATTGGGTTAACCATTTTGTACTCTTTTGTGATATATTATGCGGCCAGTTCGAAAGGACGTTTTGAACATTATAAAAACATTCGAAAAGTGTGACGTAATGTTAGTGTATACTTGCATTCATCCTTTTCTATATGTATGTATTATTGGTGAAAGTTTCCTCCAATGTTAACCCATATCACATGGATTCAACGACCACTTAATGACACTGCTATAAGACGGGGGCATACAACTGTAACATAATAAAACACTCGAACAGGAAACATTGGAACTATCACTGAAGGTGATGAATACACCCTGAACAACTCACTGACACAGTTTATCAAATTTATGTAACATTTGATGCTTTAGGTATTGGGCCATGCAATACCAGGCATGGTATATGTATCACGTTTGTGAAGCATCATTAAATTTTGGCGATTAAAAGCGCACAAGAATTTTTATCTTAAACCCATCTAACCTTAACCTAAAGGCTCGAAATATGAATTGTCATTAAATTCGGACTTGGAGTTTTGTAGATTAAGTGTCCACAAGAGTTTACTATCTCGAGCCCATGTGACCTTGACCTTTGATCTGATGACCGAAAAATATACCTTGCAAGAGTGTAGTTGTGCATTTAATTCTAACAAGGGGTTTTGAAGATTTAGCGTTGAGTCTAGGTTCAGTCATCAGACAGAATGATGAAAAACAGACAAGCTGGGTCTCCAGACAAATAGATAGACAGGATGAATCCAGTTCACCCGCCTCTGTGTTCAAAGACAATAAAATAGTACACCTATTCTATGATGCATACCTCTCTGGAAAATTGAGTTCTTGTTAGCTGACAAATTTTATTTGTGCTATTTCATATCATGTACATGTATGTAAGAGTGCAAAATCAAGGAAATATCGTTTAATTCAAACAAAATCATCATATCAAAGCATACAGGGTAGGGGTATAAATGGCATAACTTATGGCGTAAAACAAGGCAACAGGTCGTACCGACTTGAGAGGATGGTGGACCTAATAAGCACAATTACAAACAAAAAGTAAAACAAGGCAGATATACACCGAACCGCAAAATAAACGCAACAGTTGGGGAAACACATATAATTTGAAAATAAACAATTCAAATGATAAATAACGAGTTTATTTCATTTCATTGGTACCTTACCTACATACTGTGTAAATTTCATTAAAATATAACAACAGATAACCCGGATTTCATAATGTCAAAGTTCATTACCCACAAGTTAAATTTTCACATATTGTCAATATCTCGTGTATCCCGCCTGATTTCGCAAATTATCCGGAAGTCGTGGCATTGCAAAATACAATTTATGTCAGCTAAATATATTTTGGGGTGTTTTTTAATTGTAAAATCGTAACTGGTGAGGAAATTATCGATTTTTTAAAAATAATTTACTTAATTTCAACCCACACGTGCAAAACGTGCTTTTTGTATTAATGTGCCAGTCAGGTGTCACGGTACGATGATTTCAATAAATTTTAATGGCATTGTAATATTTTACATGTATAAATAATATTCAAATACGTTTGCGTCAGTAAAATATAATTACGGCGGACATATTCAAAAAAGAAATGTGTTGCGTTTATTTTGCGGTTCGGTGTACTTTTTCTGAAGCAAACATGCGTAAATTATATGTTCCAGTGAATACAAATGAGGTGACCTCATTTGATAGCCGAAAATGGGCAAATTTATTTTAAAGTTCAAGAAAAGGCATACTTTAAACCTATAATTATATACGTAAAACGTTTTAAAGAGGCACTCCCTACACCTAGCTGATTATATTCTCGAAACATAGATTATGTGTTCAATGAACGTAAAATGATAAATAAATGCAATTTTTTTAAGAAGAACCTATGGCGAAAAATGCCTCAATTTACCACAATTAATCAATATAATAGCTATCTGTTATAAATCGCATCCACCCATTAATTGTACAACAACAACTCTACATAGATTGTTGAATGGTTTACGGTATTGCCGTATATTTTAAACCGCTGATTTTATCGATAATAACTGGGAATGCATTGCTGAAACTTTTAGATAAGTTATAATGCTTCCAAAGATTCTATTATTTAAATTTTGGAGGTTGTTTAGTTTGTCACCAGTGATAGGGTATGTCCCTTTACATAATAAAGAATCAGTGTGAAAAGATAATGCATATATTTTCTGCAATATCGTTCGTAACGATTTAAAGAAATAAGTTTATTAACTGATTTCTACATTTGTGGCTTTTTTGTTTATCAAAAGACATTTTGTAGGTCTTTCCCCCTGATTCTGCTTCCCAACCTCTTCCAAAAGAAGAACGTATATGGCAACATTGTGATTCAACTTCCATTTTGTCAAGTAAAGTAAACAATGTGTTCTTACGCCATCTTATGCGAAAATTGAAGTGTCGTAGCGGGTTACTCGATACCATTAGCTAATTGTATAAAGAAAGTGAATTAATAGAACTTGTTAATGTATATTTCAGAGGAAATGCAGGTACTGAATTCGCCAGGAGGAAGATTGCGGCGATCTGCAGTTGGAAATATTGAACGAGCACGGTCGAAAACACTTAAAATGACACTTGTAATAGGTAAATGTATGACCATCACAGCATTTTATAGGAAGTAGAATTATACCCTACGCAGACCAGAAGTGATGTTCCTAATAAGAAAACAGAACTACACTACGCAAAACGTGATATTACATTTCGAAATGACCAACATAATTTTAAGAATGACACTAACGTCAGAATTTTACTCTTATGGAAGGGAAACTTCCCTACTTAAATTGTACACCATACTGCTTACTTAATAGGGTTTTTTGTATTCTTTTGAATTAGAAAAACATACTGACAATTTTTTTTACCATCCTTGTAAACAATCGAAAAACTAGTACCAAGATGCTATCAATATTTTCATTTTCTTACCTATCTTAGATAAATAGTTACATGTATGTTCAAAGCAACTTCTGTTGGTATCTGTCTTTACAAAGTTGTATAATGTAACATTGAGTCATTTTGAAAAGTGATATAAGTTTAGGTCCGGTATGAACAAATTTAAGAAGTAATCTTGTTTATGGTGTAACACAATGTTACGTTTATGTTAAACGCATTTTGAAACAAATCATTGTGAAGAATAATTTCATTGTCGCGTCATAGTTTGGAAGACAGAAAACCTTAGCACTCTAGTACATTTTATGAAATCATCAGCATTTAGATAAGAAACATTCAAGTTAAATCAAGATTAGAGTATCCGTTCGAGCGGTGTCCATCGTCTAATAAACAATGATTTGGAGTTTGATGCGCAGTAAATAACCACGAAGGCCAGAGTGGTTTAAAACTGCGCATCATGACGACAAAGAGTTGTTAATTGGACGATAACAACGCTCGAACGGATGTTATTTCATAATTGTTATAGTTATTGTGATGTTATTTATTTGTACACTAAACAACGCTGAAAAGGATGTTATTTCGATTCTAACATGGCAGTCCACGTATAAACCATTTAAAGCTATCAAATTCATTTAAAACAGTTATAACATTGCTGTACCATTGTCATGATATCATATTAAATTATTCAGATAGGCTTTAGATATAGAGTTAATTCTTTCAAGAATTAAAAAAGGAAACGTTCGCGCCGATTTAACAGTTGATAAACATTGAGTTAAAAACACATGGTTACATGTTAAACTATTGCATTTCGGTAATGTAGCAGAGTTATCCCAGATAGATTAAGACACACTGATAGTACGACAGAACGATATAGGCGTATTTTAATGTCTTCTATTTAGTGCGGTCAGGTCAGATATTTTATTTGCCTTTCATGTTATAAAAGGTCAGTCCGTCCCATAAACATCGAAATCATCGTATTTATTAGACTTACAGCGTCGTAATCAGTAAAATATAAATTCTGTATGGTTTCCTTAATCCTGTATGTTTTATCATTCACGGAAATATACCACTACCTTACTAGACAGATCAACTCGGTAAAATCTTGCTAGTTTGGCATACACATTTTGGAGGCAGTATAGGGTTTTCTTGGCTTTTCACACAACACTCGACTCCGTAACTTTCTAAACCACAACCCAAACACTGTCATCACATACCTGAAACAAATGTAGTACATATTTAGCACGATCATGTGTGACTCAATAAAAAATGCCAGTAATTTCAGTCCGAAACCAAAACCTTCATCAACTAGCTCAGCATTCTGTGTTTTCCAATATCGCGAAATCTGACGACAAAATAACGCATTTTGCTAATGTTTACACTACCGCTGAAAATTCTTCTCCACTGATGGAACCAACTGCTACACTGTTTCCAACTCTTGAAACACTGTACATCAAGAAAACAAGGTCCATGCTACAAAGATTCCATACCTTTTTATCAAAATTTCAAATCTCCAAGGGTCCCTGTCAAAATGACACTTGCATTCCCGGCTGATTCTAGACAGACATGCCTTCGTCCTTGGCAGCCATTACGTCACTACTGCAAGGTCAATGCCACTGGTTTCACTTTCATCAAATCACTAAATCTCAATACTTGACAATGAAAATGCATATATAGCATGTATTAATATTTTGAAAACAAAAATAATATCAAACAGGGAATGCCACGTACCAAAAACGCAGCCTCCCAAAAAAAAACCCATGCACCATGCACATGCACCTGCATTTTACCTCTAATTTGTAAATTTGACCCTAGCCAATTCGTCACTAACAGCCTGAAACTCTATACTGCCTCCTTTATACAGAACCTCATTCAGAAACTATATTTAACAACTTTAAAAATGCAACATTTTCAATCAGTCATATATTTGGAACAGTAGATTTATCTCATCACCAGCAAAATTGTTGCCGTTTATAAATAAAATTATGCTTGAATTTTGTAATGAACTTGTTGAATAAAACCAATGAATGGCACAAGGTATGATGTTCTTCAATTCTCCTAATTACACTTGCTATTACCACAAAATACCAATCAAATCCCTGGTACATGTAGCGTTTTAAAGAATTTATATTAAAGAGAATTGCATAGTAATGTGATCTGCGTGAATGTGTCTTCAGATGAGCTATGGACCAGGCATTGTATCTAGTAGCAAATATTGCAATTAATAACGTAATGAATATTACCCGGTCGACTATAAATATTACACTTTTGCCTGCGTCTCTCCGGTAAAAACTTCCTGGGAGGCAGAGCATCTTGATCACAAAGAAAACGTCGCCTTTGGGGAAGTATCCGCGTAGAAATCATGTTTTAATTAGACGACTCAGCTGTTTGTGTAATCTTAAATTGATATTGCTGTTCAAAGGGAGCATCATAATTTTAAGGAAGATATTAAGCCCCGATTGATATTCCTTTGATAATGAACTCAAAATTAAGAATATTTCAGAATAAGTAGTTAATAAAAATAATCACCAGTGCCCACATATACGTCTTTGCATACATGTAACATTCAAACATCCGCATTGTGTGGTAGGAAGATCAACAAATGCATGATAAAGGTGAATAGTTAAATATATATGTTAGTCTAAATTTACAGTATTACGCAAGATATGGTTATGCTTATTAATCACTATTCTTCTTGAGAATCTATGACTGTGTAATGTATCAACACACTTATGTAAATAAGTTAAGTTCTGATCAAGCATAATATCAATTATATCAATTTACAAATTTGTACCTGACTTTGTGTAGTTAATATCAATTTTTATTATTATTATTAATTTTTATTTTTATTATATCAATTTATAAATTGGTACCTGACTTTGTGTAGTTTAATTGAGATCTCTAAAGTTCATGTGTATCCACTACAGTGTCCCAGTGTACCCAATGACCACCAGGACCCAGTTGTTCGAAAGGCCGTTAAATTTAACACCCTGTTAAGTTAACGGTCGGTTAAAGTGACTAACCAACTGTTACTTAACAGACTGTTAAAATTATGTTGCTCAAAACAATTTAACATGTATGTTAACTAACGCACATGTTAAATTTTAACAGTCCGTTAACTAAAGTTAACAGTCTGTTAAATGTTACTTTCCATCCCAGAATTCCACTTCCTGCTTGTTGTCAACATGGAGTCTGAAAACACCACTTCAGTGTCTTCTCAGAAAAATGAAAAAAAATCTATCAGTAAACAAGTTAGATCAACAAATTTTAATACCAATGAAACTTTAAAACTTGAAGAACTTGTGAAACAAAATTTTGAAGTTTTGAATAGTAAGTTGACAAACCAAGTGACAAACACTATGAAGGGGCAAATTTGGAAGGAAATTAGCAGGCAAGTGTCATGTCTTGGGTATGCACACAGATCAGAGAAAACATGCATGGAAAAATGGGCCAATTTGAAACGCAAGGCAAAGGATGAAATTACAAAAGAAAAACTGAACAGGCGGAAGACAGGAGGGGGCCCTTTCACTGGTGCAAGTCAGCAGTCAGCAAGAATAGGTGACCTGTTTGCAGATTCTGCATCTTTTTCGGGAATAGAAGGTGGACTGGACTCTGATGAGACAGGTATATGAGCATTTAGTATATCATTTAGAGTGAACATCATATATTTAGGACACTGTTTATATCCGTCGTCTGCATGTCTATTTTTACACAGTGCATTCTATTTTTATCTTTGGAAATACCTGATAGAAAGACATGTGATTTGCATGATCATCGTAAATTCACATTATGTTGATAAATCGTGCAGTCTTCATCATCTGTATCAGCTCTTTTTCTTCTATAATTCAAAGCACAAACTGCTTGATTCTTACTATAAACAGTATAATAAGTAGCTTTATTTATATTCTCCATCTCAGCTCAGTCCGGGAAAAAAAATCTGTGTCAAAGCCGCTTATGTAAACAATATATAAGGAAATGAGCGAAAAGAACCGATTTGTCTCAAAAAGATCATTTAAATTAATGCAAATACCAGTGTAAGGTTGCCCTACACACGCCATTTGTTTAGATAATAATCAAAAAAATATTCCGTGAAGTATGAAGACTTTTTGTATCCTCATAATCTCTATCTTAAGTTTGATATCACAATGACTTTAAAAGCGAAGTACTGTACACGGTCCCCCTTTATGAAACACAACGCATAAGTGTCATGTTTTTACTTCAATATGTAGTCTGAAAAAAGTATTTTTACCATAAAGAAGACCATACCATACGCTTATAAAAGATAAAAAACAACATATATCAATGTTGCATGCATGCTGAAACTCTAAGGGTCAGCTCTGTGGCCTATCATGTATGACCTTTACGTAGTCAGCACCTATTGTTGATCAGGGTTCGATTCAGTGTGAAAACGGGCGAATTTATCAACAACGTTCGACGTATTAGTAACGTACATGACGCTTGCCCTTGGTAACAAACCACTAAATGTTACGTATCAATAAAAACCTATCAACACCTATCACCGGCCTAATTTGAATAATTTTTGCATACTATTTTTTCTTATTCTCGGTAGTATGTGGTTTTTCATCACACCTTAATATCTTACAGCTGATACTGTACAAAATGCAGATTATTTTCACATGGAAACGTGTAGGAAATATCACAATGTAGTGTTCATAACATTAAAATACAGATTTGTAAAATGTCTGTTAAAATCATTCTTAATCAGAATATGATTATATGCGTTGTTTTGATATTATTAATTCCCTTTGAATGAAGAATCTTTTGATGAGGATCTGGTTCGAATTGATTAAGGTTATGAGAATAATTTACATATTCAATTGCTTTCAGATGGTCTTCATTTCATCAGTAACACATCAGTAGATGACATGCCTGATGTTCATGACAAGGAATCTGACGCACAACCTACTTCCATATCACCTGCTAAAGTACCTGTATTTGTCCAGCCTATAGACACAGCAAACACCAAGAGTTTCAAACGCCCTTCAGGGAGCAAACTGTAAGTTACGGCAATGTTAATCAAATACAATTTGTATAGTTCAATAGCATCTACTTTTCAAACAATTTAATATAGGTATATGGTTTTTAACTGATAACAGACATTATTGCATTTTTGTCCTCTCTAGTGTTTCACATTGTTCTATTATTTGTAAAATTAATGGATCTTTCAGATATTGAGTCACCTTTACACTTGTTCGTATTGTTAAAAACATACATGTAGTTTCAGTTATGATTTTAAAATCTTCCTTTTTTGTGCTTATACCTTTTTTAATTAATCCTTTGAAGCTCCAATTCTGTGAAGAGGCCGAGAAGCAGGAACGATGTCCTGATGGATTATCAGATTCAGTACTTTAAGGGGATGGTAGAGAGACAAGGGCTGGAGAGAGAACTTATGGAAGTTAAGCTAAGGATACTCAAATCTGCAGAGAACAAGCTGGACGAGTTAAACGCTAGAGAACTGCTAAATATAATAAGCGAACAATAATTTTCAAGTTCTTATTTCATGTGTATAAACACATTTTTCATTCTTTTTATTGTTTGTTTTTTCTTTTTTTTCATTACATGAAATATTGACGCACAATAAAATTGCGCACAGTAGAGCCATCCCTATCAACATTGTCTCCATTTTCATTGTCCAGTTCTTCCACTCCATCCTGTTCCCAGTCATCCAGAACGGGCTCATTTAAAAAAATGGCCAAATTAAAAAGAATAACACAAGTACATATTACTCTGCAAACCTTGGCTGGTGCTAATCGTATCTGAAGATAAAAAATATTGGTAGCTGTTTCATGAATATTGGTCATTATATCATGAATATGTACATAATTGAAATTGGTCCCTTTATTATCCATCAAAAATATTCAGCCGTGCAATGTACCAAAACATTAAATATTTCATATTACTTATATTTTAATATGCTTCTGAATTCTAAATTCTGAGTCTGAGTAATTTTAAACAAACTTAACATTCAACTGGAGTCTCCAAGAACAAGGTAAGGTGGTAAGATACAATACGTGGTTATTCTTCATCTTCTATATTGATACACTTACTTCGGAATGAAGAACATGAAAGCGACGCTTCAGCTGTCCAAAGGCTCTTTCAATTGTAACACGCGTCTTTGTGTGGCTCTGCTGATAGCTTGATTTTGCCGGTGTGTCTACGGCCAGAAATGGTGTCATTAGAAATGGTCGACACGGGTACCTATTGGCAATAATATATAAAGATTATTTGTAAATGCACCACAATCGTGTACTAATTTAATGTATTTCTTTTCAAAGGCATTATTAGATTGCAAATAATTAATTATCAAAGTCATTGCCTTGAACAATTATAATGATCTCTAGATCTCCATATATGTGAAAAACCAGCAATTACATATCATCCATTTAATTTCTGACATGTTAATAACTGTCATAGATAGATAGATAAGGTGTACATATACACTGATTTCATAGATATTCATTTTAAGAGTCAATGGTTAAAGAAGAAAATACCCTGAATCTCCTAGAAGCACCCCATCAGAAAATGATTTATGGTCTCTTTCTAACTGAGCACATAGTCCTGATGTTCTAAAGACATGACTGTCGTGACATGAACCAGGCCAGCTTGCATTGACACTTGTAAATCGTCCTGAAATTTAAGTGTGTAAGATACTCAAAATAGTAATTATTATGATAAGTATTTATCATAAAACAGTATTAAAGTTAATTTTATAAGACTCCATAAAAGAACTTTACCAAAAAACGATGAAATAATATTTGCGGCAATCCAAACTGGTTAAGCTCGCAAATTTCACTACCAAACCATATACGGCACCAATTCACGTTATAGTACCTTTACTTACTTATCTTCATAGATTCTTTTCGCCAAAATATATATTTCATTATAGATTCTTTTCGCTTAATATTTTTTTACTCTAACAGTCCGGCACTGGATTTAGAAGTCCAGCACAAAGGACCACAGACTAAACACACGTGCGAATGACATATTTGTTTATTCGACACAATAAAGAAATAGGTAGACGTAACACGGTCCTTATATAGGGATAAATACTTTGCGACTATTTATATGGTTTTTAATGATCGCAAATATTTTTAACGGCGGCTAACTCACAGTGTGTTAAATAGCGGATCATAGTTGGTTTCGGAGTAATATCACGTTACAATTTCACCGAACTGGCAACAAAAGTGATAATTTTACGATTGGCGCTACTTTTGGTGCTTACGAGTGAAATTATCGCGTTATTACATTAATACCAACAATTTTTCTGTTTATTGTTTTAAAATATCAACCCCATGATTAAACCATCCCTGTCAGCAACTTTTCTCCCGATCTGATAAAAGCATAAATGATATAGTTCACAATCGTGGTACAATTAGTTACCCGAAATAATGCACTTATAAATGTCCGTTCATAGGGTCACTGGAATTAACAGGTCAGTCACTGAAACAAATCTTCCTACGATAAGTTTAATGCTAATGAATTTGACAAATGGGTTCTGTCCCTTTGATATAGACTGATCATTTGATGTCTTTGGTGAAAGTGCTAAATACTTATTGTCGCCGCCGATGACTATTATGAAAAGTTTTTTTCCGGAAGTACATGGTAGGAGCGGTTATTAGAATGCGAAGAAAATAATGATTGCTTATCAAAAAGCTAATTTAAGCTATTTAACGCCACACATGTACATTACTTGAGAACGTATAAACATTGAGAAGCATTGATTTTGATTAATTTTACAGATTAAACATGAGAATTCACAAGCACTTTTTCTTGTGGGTATATTTAAGAATTAGAATCTATTATTAGAGCGTTCTACTTTCAGATCGTAAATCAAAATCTCATTATAATTGAAATCACGATATCTACCTAAATACATGGAAGTGTATTTATAAACGTTATATAGGTCTATCATTTATCCGCTATATTTAATACGTGGTGAGTAAAAGATGCATGGAGACTTAAGCACTAGATCGAACATATGCGTCTCTCTTCATTATAAAATTGAGGTACTTCTGAGATTTTTGTGTACGTGTACTTTTAGAATCCACGAGTTCGAATCCCATCAACACCCAATTTTTTGTTTGTTGGCCCGCTGTGATACTTTGTATCACAGTTTTTCTTGTTCGTTATTGTCACATGATAAATACATTTATATGATTTCACGTCTTCTACATTTCATTTCTATTATTTCCTTCACTGATTATTCTCTTTCTATTTTACCCTTTTCTGTCTTTAGTATTTTTTTTTAACCAGCACACTTTACATTATACAAGAGCATAATTTTACTCGAGTACTAATGTGTATTTCTTAAAAATGTTTATAGTCCCGGCCGACCGTGGGATATCTCCCCTGGTGAAGTCGCCAAGACCCGAGTAACACTCCCATGCATACTGGTACCTTTGTGTATTTTTTATTGTTTGGTTATGTAATGCATATGTATGTCTCAAAAATAAAGGATATAAAATAAAAATATCCCAGATTCCTAAAACCTCCTATACTCTACAGGATGCTATATTTACCCTGACGATCTTTCAGTGAAACCGGTTGGCAAAGAAATGGAAAACAAATCATTGTCGTTTCTTTTTCTTTTCTTTACCTTTTTGGTTATGTTTTGCTGCAGTACGGTGAAGAATACACTATAACTCATAAGGGGTCGTTTTGCAGAACATGCATGTCCATGCCCGTACTGTTAGCAGCTGTATACAGATATCCAGGTCCGTATCTTTAGAAATTTGAAACACTTTTTAATACCATAAGCGGCTTCGACCTACATGATGTACATTACAGTTTTCGAAAGAAAAACTGATCATTTACCTTCATCGTCGCATACTGCTTGGACTGCTATACTATGGAATCCTTTCCTGTTCACGAAAGATGCCTCATCAGTGGAAGGTGCCTGGATGCGGACGTGAGTCCCGTCTATACATCCCACAACATTGGGGAAACCTGCCTTTTCGTAAAAGTTTGCAGCAATTTTCTTTTTCTCCTCGGCATTAGGCCATTTAACAAAGGTTCCCATATGTTTCAACAGGGCTGCAACCACACTATCTATAGCTCGGCTCACCGTTCCTTTGTTAAAACCCATAGTGTCTCCAATTACCTGGTACATGGAGCCAGAGGCAAAGAATCGAAGTGCAATTAATATTTGATCTTTAGGGGTCAACGCATAACTTCTACCAGTTGGCCTTTCTAAATCATTCTTTAGCAGATCTACTAAAAACTCAACACCATGGTTAGAAAACCTGTATCTCTGTAACATTTCATAGTCGTTTAGACTTGCAATATGTGAACTTCGTCTAAATTCTCTCGGCTTGACAGCATTTACCATGTACACAGCGGCCATTTTGGAAAGCTCTGTTAAATTTTAATCGAGGTTTAAACCTCGATTAATTTAACGTGAGAAGTGCTGGTTAAAGCAGACGTTAAAAACACCGGTTATTTTCGAACAACAGAATTTAACGTAATGTTAAAATTTAACGTTCCGTTAATAATTATAACGGAGCGTTAAATTTAACGGCCTTTCGAACAACTGGGTCCAGGCAGCCAGAAATAGTTTAATTTGAACAATGCAATGATATTTATAGGATAAAGTGAAGATATGCCCTGCATAATATTATCAGTTCTCATTTATCTTGAGATAAGCCAGGTACTGTTGCCTTACAAGATTCTAGACAGGAAGTGCTTGTTAGAGCTCATTATTTTCAATCACATCAGACAAACGGAGGGCTAACAGTGTAATTATCAAAGACATACAACACTGCTCAATGATTTCTATAAATTTAACATTTCACTGAAATATGCAAATTATATTATACAGCACCCATCTATAAGAACAATACTATAAAACTATACTGTAAGCTAGCTTTGTTTTTCTAATCAAAAACAGAAATGGATTCATAAATGTGAAATTTAGTAATAATGAATTGAAAGTACATAAAACCCATTAATATGAGACATCGGACCTGAAGTATGCATGTATATAAAAAATCGAAAATATAACTCTTAAATTAATATTATAAATAAGAAAGTACTCTTATTTCTAGGATGACAAAAAAGCATGAACAAATTATAAACCAAACTTTACCATGATAAAATATTGCAAAACGTAAAAAACACAGTTCTAGGCATGAAACATAAGGTCCTCACATTACCTATGCAAAAAACTAAATTATCTGTCAGAATGGTTCCATGATCTAACTTTACGCGAATACAGAATTATCAAATAATTGGACAAATCTTAAATACTTTTACAATCATTATAAAGTATGCATGTCTAAAATGCAATTTCTATGAAAACATTACTAAATTTTCCTAGGACACTAATTTATGTGGAATTTGTGGCTGAAGTAAATGTCGATACAACAAAAAAAAATACCTATTTTTTCTAACCCATGTCAGACTCTATGATTTTTTTTCCTGAAAACAACAGGAAGTCATGCCCGTCAATAAAAATGTTTCAACAGTGTTTTTAAATGAAAAGTGTGTCGCTGCAACCCTTGTTTTTAAGCATTACTTTTCATTAATAACCCTGTATTTATTTTGTACCTCAGCAAGTTTATTTTTTATTTCAGTGGGCGTGTTCGTGTTCTGTTGGACACCGTACTATGTACTTGCAGTTTGGTGGTGGTTTGATAGGTAATGCCATTTTGATATTTTTAAGATCTTCAAATGTTTCCATGCACTGTCAACATTATTTTAAAGTATTTTTTTTTATTTCTTCCGTTTTATGTTGGTCTTTATTTGCTTTATATGACTTGTGTTTCCTTTTGACATTTTTAAAATGGTTATCAATATACATTGTACGAGACTTGTTTGAATGTGCTTACAACTCACTTACACTACGTGCTTATGTTATACTTAGTAAGAGTTCCTTCGTGTTTATTAGTACATATCATTTATTCATATTCTTCAATCAGTATTTTAAGCTACCGTCCGAAGTTTATCAAGTTGAACTTCGTTATGTAAAAATGTAGTACAACTGACTTAAGTGTTTCAAAGCTGATAAAGCACGCAGAACTTAAACATTTTCTTCTTTCAAATGTATTCGTTGCCTTATCAACATTTCCAAACTGTAATGAAACGGCAAAATATGCTTAGGTCATCATTATTATGCTTCAATGCCCAGTATTACGAAATCTCAATTCCTCTGTTTCTGTTTTCACTTAAAATATTTAAACATTTGTTTTAAGCAAATGACTCATTAGAGACACTAGCTTTTTGTAATGCAAATTCTGAAATACAATAATCCAATCACTGACAATCTGAACCACCAGAGGTTTTCCAGCATAGTAGGTCTTTTTAAGTTTAAGCTTCGGCAAAAGGAACAGAAGTTAACCTTCACAATATGAAAATAAAAATGGATTTGAAATCACATATGTTACATGGCAAAGAAAAATATTATTAGAATATTTGATCTGTTAAACTTTAAGAAACTTTGTTAAACTATCAAAGATCATGCGTGGTTGCTTGTGATATTTTGTCTGTAACGGTATCACGTGGTCGACCAGATGAGTTAGGGAATGTCAAAAATCCGCTGTTTCTGTTATTTCTGTGATATTTAAGGAAAAAGGAGTTTCGAAACTCAGTTTTGATATATTTAGTAGACGTATCGAAAACAATAGAAATGCTCCGCTTCGGCGTTAAAAAGTACCCTCAAAGAAAACAATAATTCCTTTCACAGACTTGATGCAATCTATGAATTTTGAAATGTTCTGTAATTTTCAGACTCAGAACTAGAATTCCATACATGCTATAGCACCGTCTTTGAGGCTTGTAGTAAATATAACGAGTGAATAGTAGCCTAAAAAGCGATTTGGACCGTACACATATACTTGGAAATCATGTGTGAGCCACTTGCTATCAGCACTTTGAGTACTTTGATTTCTCAACGTCCTTTAGCTATTCCATGGACTTATGTGCACATGGTTTGGCAGCGTCCGAAAATCCATAAAACGATACCGGGAAAGAAGTTACCCATAATGCCTTGCACACCCGGGGCGACAGTCTCCGATATCGCGCACGTGTTCTTGAACTTAAATTATACAAAATTAATGTAAAGAATGAAAAAATGTGATATTTGAGTTGACATATTTTTAGGCCGTGTATCGTTTTTTAAGATATTTCTTGTACATACAAAATTGTTTACGTATCCTGCAACAGCGTTATAAGGTGTCCTTTGCGTTCAAATTCGAAATATCAATTATATTTTAGTTGTAAAAAAAATTCCTGTATCTTCGTAAATTCTCCGTGATGTTTACTTTGGTTACGTTAGAGATATGGCTATATCAAAACTTTTTTTCTGTCAGAAAACGACAAACTACACTGACTATTGTGATTTAATCACTGAGACAGGTTTGTGCTTGTCGAGACAATGCGACACCACTTGTGTAAAGCGTTTGCGCTAAAAATCCCTTGTGATCGGATTCCCGCCACATTTTTTATTAAAACGTTCGCCATCAGGCCATTTAACAAACACGATTATAAAACGATTCCTTGTAAGCAATTCTCTTCGATTCATTCCGCCCGGATAACTACGGATATTGTTTTCTTGGATGCAATGATATCGCAAAACAGTCTCGTCGGACGCGATACCTGTGTGACTTGTGTAGGAAAACACTAGAATCGATTTGAAAATTGTCCAACGAAACGGGTTTCCGGAAAGCGTACAGTAATTAATAGTTGTTTAAATCAAATTAAAATCGTATAGATAGTCAGTAACTTAAAGTCAATACAGTTTATCAATATAGTATTTTTAGAAATGGTAGATATGTTTTGTTTATACTGTTGTATTTGTTGAAGTCTTATATGGCTAAAGTAAACAGTCAACACAGAGTGCGAATTATAGCATTTTGTAGTTATGATACAAGAAAATGTTCATTTGAGCAGACATCTTAAATTCCGTTTCTTCTGGTATCACAGGAACGTGACTCTGATGCCAACAATATACCGTGCTATAGGATAAATGTTCACTTAATGTTTGTTGTAAATTTCCTGTTCCGGAGAGCAGAGATGTACAATAACGACTCTCAGTAATTAAGTGTGAAATGACATGTTAACGTATGGCTTTTTTCTTTCCCGTAGGGAATTTGACGTGAGTAGAGGTCTTACAAATCCTCTTTGTGGCTACGCTTTCGTTTAGCTGACCAATATCTTAGTAAATATGTCGTTTTAAAGATTAATAGTCCTAAAAGTGCGGACATAATTTAACTTTTGTCGATGAATCAAGACACAATTGGGTCAGTAATTGATGTGAGTTAGCAGCACTGACTTGTTTTAGAACAAACACCATAATCGAGACTAAGGAAGTGTCAATTTACTGTGGACTGACAGAAGGCAAACCGCTCTTACAGTAATTATCAGATATTTTCATTTCAGGAATGGCTAGTTTATCACGATTGTAGCACATGTAAATCATTTCTATTTGGACTTCGAACATGTTTATTAAAACAAAAGGAACTGTTTATCGATAACCATCGTACTGTTTTAAATAGTGCGCGCATGTTCATTTGTATTTGAAAATTTCATTCAGAACAGAAACACATTTGTTGACTCAATGTGATAATTTCCTAAAACACTGCTCGACTAATCATTGAAGCAACGCCTGGTTACGTAATCTGGCGAATATAATAGGGTTTTTAGTATAGTAACGTGATCCAGCATGCCGGATTTTCTCGAGTCGCGCGTCGGATCATACGAGCGCGTAGCACGAGTTTGATCCGACCTCGACGAGAGCCAATCCGGCTTATGGATCACATTACTATACTAATAACCCTTTTTATAATATACCATTTGACGCTTGTCTTTGCAATAAAGTAAATTTAAATGACATGCTAAGCATAAAACTGAAGAAAAACGCTCTTTAGCGCGAAATATATGTAGTGTGCGATATCAATTTTTTGACGTCATTGTATAAACAAATAGTAACAACCCCGTGAAAAGCGACGTAATTAACGTCATGTGCATTTTAGGGCCAATTGAATGCACTCTTACAAATTATGCCGCGCTATTTGTATTGCACGTACACACAATACGGATTTTTTTCTGTCAGACCGTATTTAATGGTTGAATATAGGTTTTATTTTTGGCAGAATATTTATAGGTATATAATAAAAAACGTTACTGACTAACGCAACCGAGAAACGTTTCAGCATGTATGCATGGTGTTATAATGTTTATCTCTAATAAAGCATAAGACTGATTACAAATTTGTTCATAAGGCTATGTGCTTTTAATGATGTTAGCGGAAGCAGATTTAAACAGCAAACGCCGAAACACGAAATGCAACCTTAAGAAAAAATATCCCATGTATCATCGTATTGGTTATATCGCTACTGTTTGCCTAATTTTACACGAGCTTTTCATGCAATGTAATTTGACCTATGCAGAAGTAGCAGATATGTTTAAAAGCTATTTCTGTCTGTAAAGCTGCCGGTGAAGTACGCTTGTAAAATCCACTTTCTGTTGTCACAAGTTGATAGAAAAAGCTATCTGCTATTGTAATATTGTATTACCGCCCTCAACAATGAAATGTGACTACAATGCATGCACATTAAAACAATACCTTCTCTGCGGACTTCTGTGGAGATGAAACGTTATTTTCTGGATAGCACAAGATTTTATCTGTGTCTAGTTAAAATATCACACGTTTGAAAACAACATTCTTTACCGACGTGACTGAAAATTAGTATTTACAGTGAATATTTACCGGAATAGTTATTCATGAAACACATTTATAGAATGTACATAAGTATTGCTTTCTGATGAATATAGATATTTCATATTTCTTTAGTTATAATTGTATAGTTTATATGCATCGCAATAAATGACATATGTTTAAACAACGGTGCAAAAATGTTATATGCAGTTCAAGCCAACTTGTCTAGGAAAGCAACGTCGATTCATGACATTACACAGCTTGAACCAGCTCCCGACGTCGCGTCTCCGTTATTAATTCGGGAAAACCCACTTTATGTCTTTCATAGAGGATAATTGTTGGTTTCGGTGTAAGATCACGTTATAATTTCTCCGAGTGGGCACCAAAATTGATGTTTTTACAAGTGGCGCAGCCACGAGTGAAAGTAACAACTTTTGGTGTTCACGGGTGAAATTATCGTGATATTACATCGATACCAACAATTTTTCCTTTTTTTATGTCTAAAACTCAACTTTTGTTGTGTTTATTTCAATAAAATGTTGCAAATTGCGGGAAACGTCACCAGAAACAATGCAAAGATGATGTCATTTTAACGACGTCATCGTCATATAGCTTCGGGCATTCAGTACGATCGACATACTCAGAGTTTATCGGGATATAATTCACCGTTATATTTCGATAAACCACTGAAAACCATTAAATAAAAAACATGTAATCAATTATCATGAATTTCGAGATCATTTCTACTTTGCAAGAGTATTTATTCGTTGATCAACTAATTTAAGTTGAAGAACAAAAATATTATTTCTGCAAACTGTTTCAGTACGCGAGAAACCAGATGTGCCATTTATAAACAATGTCTGCACAATTGAGTTTATCTTGATTTCCACCATATTCTTGTTACTTCTTATGTACAGGATTCAGATCCTCACACGACCTGCGTTATTTCTACGCCGTTAAAACTCTGTTTCAATGGTAGTTACATTTACGTCTTGACGAGGTTTTAAGATGTCAACTCTACGACAGTTTCAGACTGCAAACGATTTTTTACGGCTTCTCTCCATTGAGGAATCAAAAACGCATGCATTTTGTATTGTTTTCAACTCGTATAATAGAGTTTTGATATAAGTAGCATAAGTAAATTAATATATTAACCTGTATTTTAATAGCAGGAAATATAATGATCTTTTAAACTTTTTTAAAATAAAGATTATTGTAATACACATGATAACCGTTATAAAATGGTGTAAAATTCTTCTATTTAATTAGGATGATAAAATTCACGGACCTAGTTGTTCACACCTTAAGTGTATATGTTAATTTATTTAAAATTTAATTTTAAAGAATCTCACCAACGTCAGCAATGGTAACCCCGTAACTTCAATTGTTACAGTTTTAACGGGACGATAGTGAATGTTGCACTTTACTTTATGTTCTACACCTAAAACAAAACATTTATAACTTTGCATCGAGGCTAAACCGTAATAAAGCTATCGGAAATACTCTATAATATGTAGCATGAAATACAGTTAGCTTCTAGTTTTGACGCTGTAATGAAATAGCCTGCCAAAAATACCAATTTTAAAGCATGTACGATCACATTTAATCGGCTAAACTTTATTTTTTACAAGTTACATCCGATTAGAAGACATTAACACACTAAAAGCTGTGGTTAAGCACTGTCGTCAGATCGATGAATATCTGGTCGAATTAAATGTCACATCTTGATAAAAGTAAAGCTGGAAGCAAACAGTAAGCACAAAATATAATCGGTACACAAGATTATCACAATTGTATAATATCTCACCATTTTACAAACTTTTGTGATATGATATTGACATTTCGTCCATTTTTGACTCATCTATAGAGAGAAAATTCGTAACCCGATGTCGTTGAAACGTAACTCCCATGTAACACAGTTTGAACGGGATGATTTCCTTATATTAGTAAAGAAGGACCTTGGTCATAATATAAATAGTCGTTAATTCGCACTTGCAGTACAGTCACGTTTTGCACGGGCAACTCGTATGGTAAAGGTCGAACGCATCGAATGATAATAGTTCGGGGTAGTTTTCAAAGACAAAGTCGTGTTGAATCGAAAGTATCGCACTAAAATTTATCGTTGATTGTACTACACACTCGTGATTTAATTACAACATGTAGGCATCCAAACTCCCGGCTGTATGTTTTAATTACCGGCAACATGCACGGACACATTCATTATTTCTTAATTATTATTTAATTGATATTTTCAAGTTCGTAATTTCGTTCCCTCTGATGCTTAGGAAACTACTGCCTGATATCAATCTAGTCCATTATAAAACTCATTTCAGTAATGAATAGAAACAAAATTCGTTACAGTTTGATCGAGGCTAGATGTGTTGCTTTTTCTTATTCCTGACTAAAAAATAATTATGTTTCTCACCGCAAGAATATATAAGTTCATTTTCTTTATACATCTGTAACATTATGACCTTTGACTTTGCTCTTCTTAAATTATTTGTTTCAGGTAATTTCAATGTAAATAATTATTCCACTTTACACAAAGCAGGAAGATTGTATTACACGGAACTTTTATTAAACCCTGATTATTTATTCACCCGATGTTCACATGCTTATGTTATAAATATATGTAATTCAAGGATTTGAGCATGTACAAATTATGTAGAAATAACTAATACATTGTTTTTCAGGGAGTCTGCACAACAGCTAGATCCTACGATACAGAATGGCCTTTTCATTTTTGCAGTATCGAACTCGTGTGTGAATCCAATAGTTTATGGTAAGTTCCTTCTAAGAGTTTGCTATTTACTGCTTCCTTTATCATTCAAAGTATGTCAAACCATATATTTACAACGGCAATGTAGTTCGGTATTGCTTTAGTGAAACAACATATTAATTGCTCAATAAACGTTGGCGGAGACAAAAAATGAAGTAACGACCTAACAAATATAACAATACACCACTCCGCGAGCTTGCACTTTTCAAGTTTTTAGCCTGTTTCAATAGACATGGTATTTGAACCTTATTTTTGAAGAAAATAAATGCCTCACAGGCTGCTGTCTTATAGTCTAGCAACAGTTATGTTCTATCTTGTTATCTTGTTCTAATGCAAGATTTAACATAAGAAGACAGACTTAACAAAAATTGCATGGTCGTTTGAATACAGTAGCATCTAAGTGAATTTGTCTTCCGACTTCGGTTTCCTATTACCGACAGACTATTGTGTTTATTCTCATCAAATACTATAATTGTCTGGACTTAAGTTGCTTAATACAGTAATATAAGTTAAATTAGTTTGCCAAAAGTTATGACGGAAATAACAAAGTTCTAACTCTGCTAAATGCTTAAACTCTTGGTCCTATTACCGGCTCGGGGGCGACATCTTTGCATTTCTACACCCATTTGTCGTCCGTCTGTATGCAATTTCATTTCCATGCTGTATCTTCCATATGCATGGACCGATTTGATACAGATTCACACAATATTTACCCATACCCAAAAGGATTGTCATGCACAACAACCAGCCACCTACTGCCAAGGCCAAGCCAAGTTCATACATAGGTCTCATACTAAGGGATCAAACACTACTAAATGCAATTTCGTTTTCGGTCTGTATCTTCCGTATGTATGCACCAATTTTGATAGTCCTTCAAATAATTGATTACCATTACCCAAGAGTATGTCGTGCATAGTCATCAGCAACCTACTGAAAAGGTCAAGGTCACGCTATAGGGCTAAAATCACTACTTTATGTATTTTCGATCCGGCCGGTATCATCCACATGAATGTACCGATTTTGATATAACATCATACAATTAACATTACCCATGTAATAAGGATGTCTCATGCACAACATCCAGTCATCTGCTCCCCAGGTTCAGGTCATACTGAAGGACTCAAATATGTTTAAGTAAGTGTTATATTGCAAAATTTCCTTATCTTATCTTGTCTTATCTGTATGTTTTAGCGCATGGACCAATATCAATATAACTTCACAGGATTGTTGACCATGTGATGATGGTGTAGCATGCAAAACACTCAGCCTCTACACCCGAGATCAGGGTTACACTGAGGGCTCAACCCCTTTCAGATAATGTTATATAACAATATTTCCTATCTTAGCTGTAGCTTTTACAAGCAAGGACTTTAGTCCCACAATTATTACCCGTATCATAAGGGTGTGTCGTAAACAACACCAAGTCATTTACTCCTAAGGTCAAGATTAGATATCACTTAGGTCTTGTATATTGGTTTTATATAGCTGTATCTATGACATATACGTTCTCCTTTGCATTTCATTGTTTTACTTTTACCAGATCAGAAATAAGTTCACCTTTCTGAACAGATTACTCCAAACTGGTAGGGGACTTCGTTTAGCACGACAATAACTCCTAATCCTACCCCCCCCACAGATACTAAGTATACGGGGCTATGTTGGAATCACACTCGTCCGTCTATTGAATTTCAATGAGTTACTGCCCGTTTGAATAATCTATACAAATTGTGTACATTTAGATGATTTTCACTCGTTATTTCTCAGATATAGCTGATAAAAAGCAAAGACATTCCTTATGAGAGATAAGTACCAAGCAAAGTTGCGCATACCGCTAGCATGTTGAGGTAGGATAATATGTTGCCTGGAATTTCTTGAAACTTCTTACATATTCTATGAAATAAGCCACAGCCATCAATGTGCACCATACATTAGCCGCTCTCTTATTCCTTTTCTGTGTCCACGCAGGTTGAAGTGGCTTGTAAAAGGCAGAATAACTGTGTCAAGGTTGCATCTGTAGGTATTCGTCACCTTTAGTGATAACTCTAGTTATGTATATTGGATCGTTATATTTAACGGAAATTATTTCGATTCGTTTCAGGGTTGTTTACAATTAATTTTAAAAGAGAGTTCATGAGATGTTGTTGTTGCCTCAAGGCTAGATGGCGTAACGCCCGTAGAAATCAACGCACAGGTTCTAAAATGCGTGGCGCAAGGTCATTGTATTCGAAAACTACACAGAGCCCTATGCCAGGCTCGTCATCGACAAATGCGCCAGGATTGAAAATAAAAATGAAGACAATGCCATCTGGTGATACAGTGTATAGATTTATATCAAACGAAGAGAATTCCAATCACTCTAATAATGAAATGTATTCACCAGCGGGTAACCCACAGAGCAGAGACTGTAGACAAAATTCAAACAATTTCCTTGTGATTCATATGAAACAGGAAGCGGTTTAATGTTGCAGAGAAGATTCAATGTTGAGATTTCAAAAGTGATGTGTTTTTCGTATTGAGTACTTCTAAAAAAACAACTTCCTTCAATGTGACTGAATTACAAAACGATATATGACATACACTAACATAAAAGTTATTTCACGATTGCAACGTGTACATTTTACCTCATAATTCATAGAAATTAAGCAAATCTGGCTTACAATACTCTGAATTAAAGTTACAAAGATGTCGAGCACAATATTGTAAGTATTCGGTGTATTTTGGATAGGACTGGCAGTCAAGCGTTGCATATTCTTAATTTCAGATTCTCAACATTTCTTTTTATGTCAATGTACAATGTAATGTTTTCGATCATTACAGATTGTGTTCACTTTAGATATCTATATTCATGATTAAATGTTAAAAATGAAATTCTCTTATTATTTGTGAGAATTTGAAACTGTATGAGTGCAGTGTGATGTTGTTTCTTGCCTAAATATAAAACCACAAGCTATTACAAACACAATTGTAATATACCGTGCCAATGCAGGAGTAAGTTGCGTTATATCAACAAAGTCTATCCCCCCTGACAACTGTTTGACAGTTGTAAATGCAACATACTAAAATTGAAGTGAGCTCGATTTGTTTACACCTAAACAAAAGTTGAGTGATAAACTAGGCTAAAGACGACAATCGCGTATATTAGTTCTTTGTTATATAAAATAAAAATTCTTAAATATTGTTTAATTAAATGTGATATTCAATAACTTGTGGTAATAAATTAGGAAAAAGAAGCGTCTAAAGAAGTTATATCGCTGTTACAAATTTTATGTATACAATTTAGTTAAAAATCAGTATATCAAGACAATGTATTACCTCCCATTAAAAGCACCAAAAAAATCAATATTTAACAAAGTTTGAATTTTAAACCTAAGGCTTCTTTAATGCTTTCAGGACACAGTTTTGTTACATATTATTTGTATGTGTTTTACTTTGCACATTTTCTCCGATTTAAGTCCCACTTACTTCTGTGGCATTCTACACGTGGCCTCCCCTCTACCACTACCAACCAGCTCATTTTTTCAACTAATAAGGCTGGTGACCTATCATTTTTAAATTTGTTCTCAATTGAAAGTGATGTTTTAGCATTTATTATGCTAAAAATGCAGAAAGCCTTAACACAGAAAAAAAAGAGAAATGAGAACAAATTTTATGTAAATTTACAGTCTGATTATTAGGGGTCATTTTCACTGCTTTCGAGGGTATACTGCAAAAAGGGTCCGTTAGTTATAAATACGACTGGTGACCTAACTTTATAGCTTATATTCTCACTCATCATGTATTACCCTAACAACAAACCAAATTTCATAAATTTCTAAATACTTTAAAAAGAACTGATTGAAACTGTAGCGTTCGTCTTTAATGTTGTTGTAATTATAAGCTGTAATAAGAAACTAAACGAAACACGATATATACACGCAAATGTTCGTTTCACGACAGATGAATATTTGATTTTCTTACATAATACGTAGGATCACTGTAAAGGTATGATTCTAACACTAACTCCATTTTGTCTTATATAAGAAAAGAAGGATTTTAGCGTGATATACAATACGGTATATCAATCGAATGGCCGGAAGTATGTTCAATTTTTTAAAAATACTCTCGCGTATTTTAACATGATTCAAAAGTCCACACGTTTACATTGTCGGTCTTTGTGTCTGAACTGCAACATATGTTGAATGTTCATCAAATGTTTTCCAAAACTTAACAGTTATTGCGGACCGCAGCGGCCCGCTATATTTAATACGTGGTTGTATCATGTAGGTGAAGTAGTGTATAGTTCTTTGAACAAAATTTTATGGAAATCGCCTAGGAAGTTACAATAAAGAATGGGTTAAACCACTGTTAATTGTGCAGCTTTAAAATTGTCAAATAATTGATATTTCTATCTTTTATCCATGTAAAACGACAAATTATTTTATATGCTTATGTAACGTCTAATAAGTAGCGAAAATGTTTTATTGTTCGGCCAGTATAAAAACCGATACCGGTCAAACATGCCGGTGTCTTCCGGTATCAGGTAAAGTGGGTCCATTACGTTACTATGACTCGATTTTTATAGTTTAAAATTTACAATCACACTTTATTTGTTTTTGAATGAAAGTATTATTGTACAGTTACTGACAGTCTATTTAAATCAGAGGATGAGGATAGAGGCAGGAATAGTATTGTATATTCTGAGAATCACCTTCATGGAACATAGTGGAGAACATATTATAATATTGCTGTGTTAACTTTGTTTTAATTAACGCTGAATGAAAATAGGGCTCGTATATCTAATGAAAAAAAAAAAACAACGGAAAGAGCATATTAAAGACTATTTAAAGCTTTTTCATGAATATGATTTCGTTTCTTTTTTAAATCATAAATGAAACACTGAGAAAGAGTTACTAAATTGTAAATGCACAAACCAGATAGTCAAGTATCCTAGAGTGTAGATTTATTCTGTCTCTGTTAAAAAGTCTGTAAAGTTTATTTGCATCTCCAATTTCAAAATATTTACATGAAAGCTTTGTTTCTAGGCCCGCTGTGATACGTAGTAGTTTCGCCATATTTTATTTATACGTAGGACATTGTTCGTGATTTATGTTGTTTATATGATGTTATTAACGTTTAAATCCGGCTCCGTAAGCTCTCAGCTTCTTGAGGTTAGACGGTATTCAGATAAATGCAGATGATTTCACTGAAAATAGTTGAGCTGGTATTGATACAATCTACCGTTATATCACAGTACGTACATTAAAAACCACAAAATAAAATTGAATATAAAATGATTCCTTTAAAACAGGTTAATGCAAGTAATGCCATAATTATAGTATAAGAATGGAAAGTTCAAATACCGGTTTGTTTATCAGTGTTTGTCGTTTAGACGCTACGTAATTAATCACTCATGATTTCGGCCTTCGTGATTTAATAACGTCGCATCTAAATTCCACACAGTGATATAATAACCGGTATAACACTCAAAAGTAAAATTTATTTCCTAATAATATAGCGAATCATCTCCTTCACATATGCTACTGTATCAACATATTCTCTGTTCAAACGTTTAATCGTTGTTACTTGTATCTTATTTGTTGAGTACTTATTTGTTCACGTGCGTTTTGGACCACATCGCCGAATGTCTGTTGCTGATTTATTTCTTAAAACGGTTAAAACGAGAAGGCGTCGCAAAATGTTGTGAAAATTTTCGGAAGCTTTTATATCGTTTTCTGTTTCCGATTTTTATCATCTGTTAATAAAGCAAAATGTATTTTTACTCTGAAGGTATTCGCTTCAATACTAAGACTTTCTTCTCATTAAGTAAAATTCCGTTGTCCAAAAACGGAATGCACAACTATTATTAAATCTGTGACAAAACTACAATTTATTCTGCGAAGATGCCACATTTTCTACATGAACCAATTAGAACTGATTAGAACTTATGCAATCTTAGTCAAGATTGAAACCAGGTACTCTACGTAAACAATAGAACACTATCATGTTGGTTTTAGAAATATCTTTGTGATTTTACACATTATCTGTATGTAACATAGTATTTGTCTTGATACAATCTAGGTCGAGTGAGAAACTGTTGTTAAATTCTGTATCTCTTGGCTGAAATTGAGGTTATGAAATATTCGGCGTTTAATCCATATGTCAAATTAAGAAACACTTTGTTTATTCTCCTTACCTCAGATAACCAGACATCTAGTCAAAATAATATTACCCTTTCAATTTACTATGTTGAAGAGTAAGAAAGTGCATTTGTTATTCTTAATTGAAAACGTATTTTCAATTAGTGTAAGTGCAAATAATCAACATCTGCCTGATGTAACAAGAACGAGAAGGACGATATTTACATATATATTGCTCTTTTTCCTTTCATCAATATTTACGTCCAAGAATGTTTACGAGTGTATCTTCAAATAATTTGATATAAATCATGGCAATTACGTGTATTTGGGACAGCAAGAAGAGTTGTGAACAAGTAGTTTTGAAACTCGTTTCAGTAAAAAAAAGTATAGGAGACGGTCGAATGGTCTAAATATGTGTGTTATAGTAGATAAACTTGACATTAGAGAGATATTTGAAGTCATTTTAATCTTAGATTTGTGTTCTAGAGGAAACACTCATGACCCGACTCCGAGTACAGTGCAGGTAATTAGTTATAATTTTGTAACAATATGGTAAAGGCATAAGTGGACTGACAAACATTGACACATAACTGAGAGATTTAACGCAGTACATAACAGTAAGTGTTAGACTTAAATATAATGTTTTTTGTCCTTATGATATATATCAGTCTAGTCTATTATCACAGTTACTCATAACAGAAATATAACCAAGGGTATAAATTGTCTGTTAATTGTACAAAACCATTCTTAATATACAGCATTTACCACATCTCGACGTGGCCAGGATGCTGCATTTCTGGATAACGCTAAATATAATCAAATTATAGTAGCTTTTAACAAATGTTAATGATATTGCAGAAAAAAAGATATGCACTCATACATATTTTTGGAAGAAGAAATTAAATGCTTTCGAAAGAGAGACACACTTCAATATTGTCGAGGAGTAAGGAGAACAAACTTCTATCAATCTGATATTATGTAAAGTCGTTATTAAAAATGAGCATTTGGATTAAAACAAAAGAAGAAAGTTATTGGATAAAAATATATGGCAGAAAAAGGTAATGTATCGATTTTAAAAAGTGTAGAAAATATTCAATGGCATAAGTGAAGCGTTTTTGTTTTACACAGTGTTTTCAGTGACACTTAATATTACCGTTTAAGAAATAGTTCAGCTCTTTTAAAAACATTATTTAATATAATCTAAAAGTCAGATACCCTAAGTGATACAATATATCTTTTTACCTTCGTGAATACTATTACTTTTTATATGCCATTCTCCTGTGTATTAACACTTATTCAGAGGGAGTGTGCTACATTGTGCCTTGCACTAAATGGTAGTTGTCACAGGTTGTTTTCTTTCTCTTCTATTTTTATTTCAGATGTCTTTCAATGGCAAAGAATTAAAAAGAAAACTATGTGCGTAAGTCGCTTTAAAGAAATAATTTAAAACTTTGAAAGATATATTACGATCTCTTACTGGGACGGAACTAACAGTTTGTGTTAAAGAAACTAAGAATATATGCACCTGAGAGTTACAGAATATATTAAGCATTATATAGTGTGTTTACTTTAGCAGCGAAACGTGAGGTTGTACTATTGTGACTACTTTGACATTATACTAAAAAATGTTATACCTACTACATTCAATGAAAAAACGATATCAATTGTCCATCTATCCTGTGACATGTATTATAAATACTGAAGATTTTCTTACTTCGTACGTACAGTGTATGTGAGAAGATTACATATTTCGTACAAGTACATGTTAATGTTTTATGGCAATATCTTCAGCTTAGATTTCGTTTCCTTCTATGGTGCGCGTCATTCTTACAGATCTTTACTAAATGAACGGTGGTGAGCATTTGCTTGCAGACTTTACTAGCACGTAACAGATTTATCGTGATGCAGTAAGTAACAGTTAGATTTAGGAGACACCTTATGTCTAGCAAATAGACTGTTGTATCTATAAGGAAGCAATTGTTCAATATAAGAGCCACTGGAAACGACTGAAGCGTTTATAAGATAGCGAGTGGTAACAGTCCAAAGTACTCCGCATAATGAATTAGGAACCCTCCAAATATCGAAAAAATAAAAATTAGGACCAAAACTGGGCCAAATCATTTTATATATTACGGTAACCAATAAGAAGCCCGAAGCTTTCTGCAATCATATATGTTGTTACTTAATAAGATGCCGAAGCCACTTTTTCATGGAAAGTGAAAAATATAATCTATTGATGAGACGGACCGTGATTACGAAAGAAATTCGAAAGAGAGGAGGTGCTAATTTATGCATGAAAAAAAAGTATGGGTTTCGTTACACTAGATATAAGGCAATACACAATCAGCATAAAAGACACGAAACATGACTAATACGAGCAAAACAGAAATCGACTATTGTATTTATAAGGAAGCAATTGTTCAATATACGTACCACTGGAAACAACTGAGGCGTTTATAGGAAAGCGAGTGGTTGCAGTACGAAGTAGACTCATAATGAATTGGGAATCTTTCAAAAATAAAAAAATAAAAAATAACCACCAAAACTCGGCCAGATTTACCAATAAGAAGCCCGACGCTTTCTGCAATCATATAATTTGTGTTGTTACTTAATAAGATGCCGAAGCCAATATTTCATGGAAAGTGAAATATATAATGTACTTATAAAACGGACCGTGATTATGAAAGAAATTCAAAAGAGAGGAGGTGCCGATTTATGCATGAAAAAAAGAATGAGATACGTTACACTAGATATAAGACAATACACGTTTAACATAAAAGACACGAAACATGACTACGAGAAGCAAAACAGAAAAGGACTTGCAGACGGCATAGTATTGATAACAAATTTCGAGAATATAATACATTTATACAAGTATGTTCGACTACTTACAATATGGTATCAACGATAGCATTAAAATGTATAAGAACAAAACAATGCATATTTTCTAAGATAGCATGTCAGAAGATTGTGCAATTTGGTAGCTATTTCAATATTTAACAAATAAAATCACAATGTAAAATAGTAACTTTATACAAACAAATTCATTGAATGTATATCCGCCGCCAAATGAAGTATTGGTGTATTGGTTTGTCTGTTTCAGACAAAAAATGCATTATTAAAATTTCACCACCCCACTGTGGCCTCATCTACATACTCAGTAGGGATAATTTCTTTCTTCAGGTTACAGTTATAAATAACTTCTTGTACGCTAAA
The DNA here is from genome assembly GCA_022818135.1 of Saxidomus purpurata. NCBI lineage: Eukaryota > Metazoa > Mollusca > Bivalvia > Venerida > Veneridae > Saxidomus > Saxidomus purpurata. Next base: position 39,425,864 of record JAFMSR010000018.1, read on the forward strand.
TTAAACCAGTACATGTACTACCAGTATCAGTCAACATGAATTCTTAAGCTTCTATATACAATAATTATGTAAGAATAGCACTACATCCCCTTAAGGGAAATTAAAATTCCAGTTTATAAATTTTCCGTAGTTAGAGAATACAAAATTGATAATTTGTGCTCAACAAAATCATATTCTGACAAGCCTTTTCTGAAAAAAGAAGCATTTTTTAAAATTTCACAACCCCATTGGGGCATCATTTCTGAGTTCTGCATCTTACAGTCATACAGAACTCAGTCGTTGTAAGTTAAATTAAATCAGCACTATGACTTTCAAAAAACTTAAATTATCAAGTTGCTATATCGAATTTTAAGAAAAGCGCTATACATGCACCCCAATTTGAGCCTCATTTCTCAAGTAATCCTTTATCTAAATTTCCAAATTTAAATTCCTAGCAAAAACAATATACTCAAACTTTGACAAGTCTTTTCAGATAAAGAAGCATTTGGAAATATCTGACCAAATCCCTCACGGGGTATGCAAAATAAATAGTCTGATTTTAGTTTAGATTTTTTAAATACCCAGTACTTATGCCATTCTTATGTTTAGTCAGTCACGGTAGCATTTTAGATGTAAGCTACTATAATTCAAAAAGTGTGTTATATTGCAATATATCTTGATAAAACATTTTCGATAGTGTGTCATTCATATTGATATCTACTATTTTCTCGTTAATTACCTTGCCATCTAATCCGTATCACAGTAATTATATTAAATTGGTTTTTGGCCTGGGGACTGAAAGTCCCCTAGGCCTAAGTTAGCATACCACATTTCAAACACTGCTGACAATTTAACTGTGCTATGTGCGAATAACAACTGTAAACATGCGCTTTGGGAAAGTAGTGCAAGACAGACCAGATCAATCTTTTGTTTGAATGTCGCATACGATAAGAACATATTACAAATAAAAACAGTACATACAACTTCAAACGATTGCAGAAAGGTCTATAGCTTACTATAATAGAACTTCTGTTTTATAAATTACTGCGCTGTTAGCTGATTACGGAAGATAATCATATGCATATCACGGAAAAGTACGGATATTTACGGATATTTATGTTATTTCATTGACAACTTTCTTATTTACGAACAATTACATATATATTTACCTAAAAATAAATTCCTTTAAAAAAAAGATACAATTTAGGTACATTTCCGAGAAGGAACTCACGTGATCAAAATCACCCGCCATTTATCGAGGACGCTGCATGTCAAGGCCTAGTGAACCGATTACACCGATTACAACTACAAGGTAACCAAGAATAATTGTTGGTTTTCCCTTTTATACACATTGTACAGTACTGTATTTATATTTCATTGTTGGTATTGCTTTGTTTATGTCTGTTTCAAGGTCTTGTCCTTGGTACACAATAATTTTCGATCCACATCATCAGATATCGCTTGAAGTTGAACAAAGCGCAGATTGAATTATTTTTATTGTTCTCTCAAACAATTGATATTGTTGACCATGTGATTATTTTTCATTTAACGTACGTTTTATAATAAAACAAACTTCCCTGCCACCCATATATTTGTGAATCATTCATTCTGTGTAATATACTAAATTTCGCCCTGTGAACATTTCGACCCGCGCTTTAGGTAAGGTTCAGCGTTAATCACGAAAGTCAAAAATTGTTTTTAGGGGAGTTAATCTATAGCCCCCAGGCCTTCAGTGCTCACAGCGCTTTGATTATAAAACGCTATGAACTTGTCATTATGTACAACGACTGTGTCCGAAATATATTACCACTTATTTGAGCTATTTACTAGTTGTCTGTAGAGGGTTAGTTGAAGGAATTATATTATTTTATGTAACGAGCTGCATGCAAAAGCAGTTTTCCTATATCCTTTAGTCTTTAGTGTACAAAATTGTCAGCATTTTGTAAAAGTGCTACATGTACTAGATAAAATGGTTCGACAAATTAAGTAAAATGACTCAAACAAACCGTAGTTCATATAACACATTTAAATGAGATTATTTGTAGGTATCACACGTTCTTATATTCTGCTGTGGTAATATTCTAAAGTATTCTTACGCAGTAAACTCATATAACCACATTTAGAAAGCAGCGTTACGAACAACCGCGATTCAAATATAATGTGTCGGTGCCAAACAAGGGTCCCAGGGTTACTTGTTACGTATATTTGAATAGTTTAAAACTAATTTAACAGGTATGCTCTTATTTACATTGCTTGCATCACCTTAATAGTTATCTTACATGTTCTTTTTACTTTATTTGTTGAAAATCTGTCCGGAGTTGTATTCTAATACTAGAGTAGTTCAGAAAAACTCATCCCTTTTTAAAGATACTGAAATAAAATCATTTAAATTTACAAAAATAGCGATCATGTAACTAACGAGCAACTAACGTCGTATTGATATATTATCATACGACGTCCCTATCAGCTAGTACCTCGTTTCCTTCTGGATTTGCTCATATAGAACAAATGAAAGCCTCCCGTCACAGACTACTTCCCTAAGCCTTAAATTTCGAAAATATGTACACCAGACAATAGGCAATCAAAACAATCAGGTTCTGTAGCGTCAGACAGTCTGAGCTAATCCGTCTGAATCAAATAACATGTTAATTTTTCTGAAAAAGATATAAGATGACATAGTGATTAATTCGATGATAAAACATATCATATAACCTATTAGATAGTTACATCATCAGATTCCTAACTCCTTATTTCTTAAACCAATTAATAGTTCAGACGGTCAACCGTTGATATATTATTTACTTATACAATAATTCATGGACAGACTCCGAATCAAACCACTCTTTATTGACATAGTGAGGATTCAGCAACATCCACAGCTGCAATGGTCCAAGCAACTGTATTAGTTCCTGTTTCAAAGATTGAAATAATATGAAAATTGTCAGTAAAACAATGGTGCTTCTCTCATGGCGTGACTCTTTTAATTTCAAACTGATATTTTCAAACGTTTATCTTCGTAGTTTCACCAGGAACCCATCTAGATCTTTTATAATTCCAGTAAAGATTTTAAATGATTTCAATTCACCAGACCGGGTCTTGATGCTTGTATATTTGGATTGAGACGGGGACGCTCGACATTCTCCTCATTTAATGATGCCTGTACTACTATCATACTTCTAGTCAAGATATTGACTATAAAGCTTTGTTGAACTATTGAGTTCAAACAGTTAATCAAAAGACAAACAAAACCGCAGATTCTTTGGCTAAATATTGATATCTCTTTGTGAACCTAAACTGAAAGTTTATTCCAATTAATATCATTTTGATGAAACGGCAACTTCGTAAAAAGTTACAAGCAAACAAAATGATAATCATGCATCTTAAATAAAGAAAACCTGTCCTACATGTATTTTGTCATGATGCACTTTTAGGAAAAGGTGGACCTTGTTACTCGGTAGTTGCTTATTGTAATAGATTTTATTTCACGGAAAGGCTTAACAACACTTTAACGTATCTATGTCAATTACTGTATTAAGACAAACGGAATTCAGAGTAAATAACGCTATAGATCTGATGGGTACATTAACTCCATTAAGGCAATACCAATATTTCACTAAAAGTACACAGTCAAGGTAAAGACAGTCAGAAAAACAACAACATTTTCTTCGAACAAAATCCAGATACGTAAAAGGTGAATGGTGATTCCAACGTTCTTCTTGATGTTGATTTATGAAACGGATTGAAACACAAATTCACTGATGACATTATGAACTTCCGCTACTCGGGCAACCTATGTATGGAAGCATCATTTTTTATGTTACTATCTTGTGAACACCTTAAAGTAAAAGACTATTTTATCTGCGTCATATCAAGTCACGTGCTATTGATAACCACGTTTAAACAAACTAATATTTAATTTGACTATATCAACGCCAACAGACATCGTTGCTTTCGCCTGATGTCAGGGAAAGTTTTATGTGTTTCGTAGTACTTGTTACAACATGACTTCATTTGACTACACTTTTTGTCACAAATGATGGGAATAAAATGGAAATTAATCAAAACTATCATATCATTCATTGAACCTATACTTTTACTAAGTCTGGGGCATTCTGATTAAATTTATCATCTGATGCTATCTTGTGATTGTCGTATGATATATTTATTCCAAAATGACGATTTGATGCTGAAAAGGTAAGGACATGCAACATCACACGCATTTACGGTGTGGTTTTGATACCAACGAGAAATACCAGAAATACAGTCAGCAAGAGTGAATTGATAACGCAAAAAAGATTGTAATTTTTTAGCAGCAAACACATATTTAAGGAAACGATACGAACTCATACTCTTCCCTCCGACATAACAATGTAGAATATTCACTTGAAAGTTGTACACCTATTTTTTTTCCACAGGTAAATAGCAATGGTTTTGTGACACATAAGATATTTATGTAACCTTACGACTGTTTAGGAATTTCTGTATTTATTTAATCCTTTGGCAGTCCTGACATGTACTGTATTTAATTTTTACAGGAAAAAATGTTTTAGAAAAATTGATGCTATGTCAGCATTTGATCACTACTTCAATTATAGAATAACTCGGTTATTTGAGTTTATCACTGTATGTGCTGTTTTTTCAGAGAGAAAGTGCCTGCTTAGTCGAATCGGCTTTCGAAACTGATGATTAAATTCTTTCATTTGCTTTGAAAGTTCTGAACTACTGAAAACAGATTCAACATCAATGTACAAGTACATGTATATGTGAAGTTTCTGTATTTGATTTCCATTTTGAATCGATTAAAGAAAAATAGTATTACTGTACTTTGTAGTGTCCGTGTTTATATTAACACATCTCAAATTAATATAGTTGGCTCGTGTCCGTTTGTGTCCGTTTTAATTAAAGTGTTAAGAGCAATAATTGTTCTTTTAAAATTTTGCTCTTAATAATGAAGATATAAAGTTAATCCGTGGCACTAGATACTTGTATAACGAATGCCAAAATTAGAAATTACGAATGTTAACTGCATTTAAATAAAAGGAACCTTAACTTTTAGGTGGAAGATTGTGGCCTTTTGCTTTGGGCACATTAGATCATTACATTTAAATCGAACCTCTTTAGAATGGTTACTTCAAGTTGAGCTTAGGTCTTTGTTTATAATTTAGAAAGATTATTATATTGTAATTTATCTAGATACAAATATTGTTCACTGACTGCTAGACTTATTACAGAAGCCGAAGTCAGTTTATATTATCCACTAGACACGGCAGAAATGAACAAATATCATCTGTGACTGAGATGAACGTAAATGATGACTCCATAATATTGACTGTGTGTTATCATACCGATATTTATCATTTTCTCGTAAATACGTAAACTTGCCATCTGATCTACCTCACATTAATATAACTCCATTAGATTAAGTTGTTTTCAAACAAAACAATTATGATAGGTAACATTGTGAAACAATATGAAGTTGTCATAACGTACGACGACTGTAGAAATAGGGGTACATCCAAAATATATGACAATTATTTGAGTGTTTACTAGTAGTCTCTAGGGAATCATTGGAAGAAATTACATTCATTAATGTTACGAGCTGCATCCAAACGATTTCAGTGTTCAATGCACGAAATTGTTAGCATTTTGTAAAAGTGCAACTAGGTAAAAAGTTACGACAAAGTTACGTAAACTGACTCAAACAAACCGTAGTACTTATAACACATTTTACGGAGATAATGGTGATATCACACGTCTTGTATTCTGCTATGGTTATATTCTACGGTATTCCTACATTTTTGCCTAGAGACATTTACTTAGAGAACCACCACTGGAAAGCAGCGTTACAAATGACTTACCGATATTTTGTCGGTGCCAGACAAGGGTCCCCGGGTTACTTGTCAAAGTATATTAGGATAGTCTAAAAGTAAGTTTAACCATCATGTTTGTATCAACTTAATAGTTATCTTCGTTGTTCGTTTGACTTCAGATTTGAAAAAAATTCTCCTGATGTGTATTCCGAATACTACGAAATACACATGCCTTTTTATTGATTCTGAAATGCGATCATTTGAATTTACAAAAATATCAAATATACAAGAACGAGAAACCGACTGTATTGTCATGCCGTATGACATTCGTATTAGCTAATACCTTGTTTTTGTGTTGATTAGCTCCAGTAAAAAACAAAAATAATATCAAACAGGGAATGCCACGTACCAAAAACGCAGAAACTAATAAAATCTCCTGCCACCGGATATTTCGCTTAGCCTTAATTTTCGAATATATGTACATGCACTAAAAGGCAATCAAAACAATAATGTCCAGTAGCGTCAGGCAATTTGAGCAAAACAGTTCAAATTAAATAATATACCTTATACTTTTCTGAACAAAGATATACAATGACATAGTGATTCATTCGATGATAAAAATGTCATATATTGAATGCTTCCATGAAATACTTCAACCACAAGTACAAATATGTAAATGATTCTTATTCCTTATTTCTCAAATCCATTAAGAATTAAGATACGGTAAATGACTTGCCTTCGACTAACACTCTGTTGGTTGTTTAGTTAAACAGAGTCTTGCAACGATGTGACAATAACTTTGTAAAACGACTCTTCTAGCAATCTGTTGAATACGACTGGCTTAATGTACAATTTTTCGTGAATGGTAAAGGTATTAATCAATTACCAATTTAAACCTTCCGGTATATAGAATTTTCACATTGGATGAGAAGCATAGATTGTTACTGCACAAATCGTGTTTATTTCTAGCACGCAATAAAACACATTGTCATGTTAATTTAGGTTCAAGAGTGTGATATATTTTACTATTTTAATAATTTATTTCTGAACCAATAGTTTATGGATAAAGTTCGAATCAAATCACTCGACATTGACATAGACAGACATCAAGACTGTTCACATCAGCAACGTCCAAGCAATGTGTTAATTCCGTTTTGAGAAATTGCTGCAATATGAAAATCAGTTGTCCTAATCACACGTCAATATTACAAGGTAACAATTGTGCTTTTCTCATAGCGTTGCTTTTTTATTTTCAGACTGTGCAATCACAAAACAACAATTTTATGTGTATATGACAATCACTGTATTAAAACATACGGCATTTAGAGAATAACGCTTTAGAGCTGATGGATCCGTTGACCCTATCAAGGCAATACCAATATTTCATTAATGATGGGAATAAAATGGAATGTAATCAAAACGATCTTATCATTATCCGTATAGCCTTGCTAAAACTGGAACATTCTTATCTAAATAACCATCTGATAATATAAAGTATACCAAAAATGACAATATTGTGCTAAAAAGGAAAACGAAAACTAATAGCAACATCATTACCCTGTCCCCTAAACCTCGATAACAATGAGGAATCTGATCTTTAACGTTTTACGAAAGTTATCAGACTGAGTGCTGTTATTGGGAAAGCCTCGCCTTTTACGAGCTAATCTACCTCTTCTGGTATCACATGCGATCAAAAGGCAGTAGACTTATTTTCTCTATGACTCGGTAATTGGAATTTATCATTTAAGTTATTACTACGTCTGAAAGAGAAGTATTCGACAAGCAAACTTCACAATTGTATTACTTCAGCTATCGCCGGATTACTAGGTATTACAGAGCAAACAATGTCATAACGCATAAGGCACACTCCGTTAATGAAATATATCGCCAATGACATCTAAGTGGCCACTTTCGGCCACCCAACCAATCTAATACGTGTCCCATGCTGTACGGAACATATATAAATACAATATTTGAAACAACTCTATTCCTTATCACATCTCAGGGATAAGGTTTATGCCATTTAAAAAATAGTAAATTATAGGCACCCGGCTACGCTGTTATACGATCGTGTAAAAAAGTTGCCAGTTGTTTTCATATGGACGGCACAGTCAAGTATGCGTCGTTGAGGGTTGACTATAAACTTATACATATATATTTAAGACATTTTTGTATAGAAAACGTACACAGACACATGCATGTTTTGGTCGCCCCATAATGTCATTTTTCCGTTTATTATTATTTAGGAAAACGCTAAAAGTTATTGAAGTTGCAAAATCCGCACCGTAAACTAAATGCACGGACCTATATACACATGGTACCAACGCATACTATGTTATATACTGTGCTGCGGGAAACCTATTTAAAACGTCATGTTTTAGTTTAGTAAATGTGGTTTGTGCAGAAGTAACAGAAGTGTTTTCTCAAAATTATCTAAATCAAACAGTATTTGATGCAGTTTGAAGTGGGATTTGATTCAGAAAATCGTTTTGCACTGGAAATACCGGATGACTTATTCCTTGTTTACACTAATGCCTTGAATATGTGATTCGGGTTTTCAGTTGTTTCAAATCTTGTATTTGTATATGTTCCGTACAACATGGGACAAGTATTAGATTGGGTGGCGAGTCCATACCCCAAGCATCTGTGCTTTGGGCAGCAGAGTTACCATTGTTTAAAACATAAGCATCGTTCCATTTTAGGTAATAATGTGTTGTATTACAGACAGAAAGTGCGTGCCTAGCCGAATTTCCTCTGGAAACTAAGTTATGTCAATTGATTTTAATTACACGAATTACTGCAAACAGATTAACGTCATTATTTATTGAACAGTTTGGGTATTTTATTGAAAGTTTGTAACGATACAAGATGAGTAAGTATTTCTGTACTTTGTGGTTTCCGTGTCAATATTAAAACAAGCAGGCTTTGTTATCGTTTTACTTAAAAAGTAACAAGAAATATGTGTTCGCTCCTTAAGAGAGATGTAGTGGATACACCAGTGGCACTAGATAATTGAATAAAATATGCCAAGTTTAGAAATTACGAGAGTTATTTCAGTGGAAATATTGGAACCTTAACTTTCAGGAAGAAGACTGCGTCATTTTGCTTTGGATACAATATATCTTAACGAGATACAATGACTACTTCGCAGACAGGCATGAAACAGAATAGATGTGAGGGTGAGCACACTACAAACAACGATTAGCAATACACACTACCAAACAGTTAGCACTGCATCAAACCAAACAGTTATTGCTGCACTATATGCATATATTAAATGATATATGAAAAAAAATTACAAAAGTAATATCAAATTTTGTAACGAAACGATGTCTCCGAGATTAATCTATGTCGAAGCAAAGCTCTTCTGAAGTTACGTCGCCTGTAAGAACTAATAAAAAAGCAGAACAGATACCAACACTACAGTGACATATAACCGAATATTACATGTACTATTACAACTTACAAAACCCGCTGTATCAAAGGAAAAATAACTTGAAAGTATTTAATATCCTAAACATTCAATGAATAAAAAATTTTCATCACCGACGTTGACAGGACTCGAGCTCAAGAGGAACAGATTAGTACATTGCAATACCTTAAATCAAGTTCGATACCAACTGAGTTACTGACCCAATCGGTATTATCATTCGATCTGAATGATATTTAACAATTATACATAGCTTGTCACGTGCATATTCGTAAAATAATAGCTGAACATGAATTTAAAAAATAAATCGAGCGTATAATTATACTCATAGAGATCAAGAGGGTCAGGTTTATTTGTCCGAGTAAAACACTGTAACTTGTACATATCGGTCTATGCTGTACTTAATTGTCTAACATTTGAAGTCATAGAGGAAACCCGTGAACGCCTGGAATATATTGCATTGTTTTAAAACTTTTGACATTGATACATATGTATTATCCGCAAAGAATCGCTGACAGATCAAGTACATGTAGAAATCTGATTCAATATCACCATACTACCACATTTAGCACTTTACTCCTAAAGGTGTTTCCCGCTAGACAATAGAAAAGTTTTAATTGTCTATAACATTAATAACGTCGATTATAATTGGGTCGTTGCGTCTTGTTTATTCAACTACGTCAAGTAAATCACGTCGCATACAACATAACAGTTACAGTAACTATAGTTTGCGCTATTTTGACCAGATCTTCTGTTCGATGCTTAATCGTCATTAAAAGTTCTAGTTCAGGCAAGTACCCATAGGTGTATGATACTAGATGGGTGTTCAGTAGAACACTTTTGTCGCCGTCTTACGCTTTGTCAGAATAACCAATAATTGCCTGACAAAATCTAAGTACAAAAAGGAGCATAACTCTGTCAAATATGACCTTGGCATTTTGCGGCATCATGACCCGTTTGCCATAAGGAATACAATTGTAAAGTTTCATGAAAAAATCTTAAGAAATGGCAAAGTTATAGCCAACTTTAAGTTTATGTGACGGACGGATGGACCGACGGACCGAGCAGAAAGCGAACCCTATATATCGCCTTTTCTCCGAAAGGGAGACAGAAAAAGGGTCATTATCATTAAAACGTGATTCAGTATCCGGATTATTCGATGCAAGACTCGAGCAAATTCGGCGTTCTTAATCACTTTACTATGTTAATAACCCTATTTTATATAGTCAACGTAAATGATAAATGAATGCATAGGGTCGCTTTGGTATTCGAAACTGTTCATTGAAACTGACAGATTAAGTGGATTCTGTTATTACAGAAAAAAAAAAATAATATCAAACAGGGAATGCCACATACCAAAAACGCAGCCTCCCAAAACGAGGCCCATACATTCACAAACCAAAACAAGAATAAAAACCAAGGACAAAACAAGAATTAAAGGAACACCGCCTTGGAACGGTCAAGCGGGATATTTTTTTAGGCCAAAACAAGAATACCATGTACAAGAAATAATATCAATATAAGGCTTGTTGTAAGATTTTTTGTGCCGGAGAGCATAGCTAAACAGTAATGACCGTTAGTAATTAAGTATGAAAAGACGCGTTAAATTACGGCGATAGTATTTCCCGTAGGCGTTTGAGGTAAAGAAGGGTCTTATAAATTATTTTCAGTGCTCCGCTTTTCGTTTATTTTACCGATACCTCAGCTAATATGTCATTTGTGGTCAAGAGTTAACTTTTGCAGACAAATCTAGACACATCGGGTTACCAATTCATGTGATTTAGCAGCACTAACCATGTTCTTAACAAACACCATATTCAAGACTTTGTCGTGACAATACTGAATTTCAAGAAAACATACTTCTCTTAGAATAATTATTAGGTATTTTCATTTCTGAAATGTCTTGTTCATTACGTGTCCAGCCCAAAATCATTTTTTCTTTAATCAAAAGGAACTTTTAGTCATTGAAAGATATAAATGAACCTAGTTTACATATCATTTTAGTGTCGATAGAATCTATAAAACCCATTGTATATTCAACTCACTGTTTTCGTATGCTTACCTTTGCATTTCGAGTGAACCTCTAACCATCATGCCCAAATAAGAGCAAATTTTGCTTTTTGTGTTACAAGTAAAACATTAATTGTCAGGGTCTTTCAAAGAAATTGTCTAGAAAGGACCCTTGTTTGACGATATCAATAATTGGTGTATGAGTTTAACGCCCATTCACCCAGTTTTGTTATTGTCAGTTTTACAGGCGGGGGGAGGGGGGTGGGGGAGGTGGTGGTGGGTTGGGGTAGCATTAATTCATTGATCAATAAGTTCAAGTTAAAGAATGAAAATGTAATTCTGCTAAGTTCAGCTAGGCTTGCAATACCAGGTGTACCATATCTAAGCAAAAAATGTCTCCACTCTGTAGACACTGATCTATCTTAATTTGCATAACGTTCATCACATTCCTTCTTTCGCATTAAAGACTATAGATTATAACATAACTAAAAGGGGCACAATATAAATTCGAAAGTTCGTTCCCCGTTAGTTCAATGTATTTCAAAAAGTCGTATATTCATTCAAGTTTGATAGAAGGCAAATCATTTGCTTTTTTCTTATTCAGTTACTGTCCAAATTTTGAATGAAACTTAAGAAGCTTCATCTATTGAAAAGGGATAATAACAGATATCAAAAGAATATGCAAAATCCCCTTCTTTACATCAGTTTCTGTTTACTAAAGGTTTTCCGACATTCGACGTATTGGCAGGTACTGTTAACTTGTTTTTTTCGTGTGAGTATAAGTCAATTGTTAGGTACATGTATTACAGTAACTGTTTTTCTTCTAACGTGTGTATTGTTTTATGAATGATAGATAAACAAACTGACAATAGCTGAAAAGAAATAATTGGAATCTTTTATTGTCTAAAGTCTTTGTTTAGAACTTTTCCAGTCAATCTTTGACCAATCTATGCAAGTCTGACAACCGATATGAGCTTATGTTACATATTGCAAGATTCTCAAAGTATATTTGTTTCTTGTTGGTTTGACAGAGTAATGAATGAGATTAGACACGAGTATTAATGCAAGCTCATTGACATTTCCGACGGGATTATCTACAATTTAGATTTAAAGTTAAATGAAAGCACATTCTTAATATTTTCTAAATATTTCGACTCCAGTCACAGTGCGCTTATTATCATCATATTAACATCTACGTCGGTGAACATTCGTATGCAGACTTCATTTACGCGTGACAGACCGATTATGGTGTAAAAATTAAATGTATGAGACAACTTAGACTTTTGTATTTATAACGAAGCAATTTATAAATCTGAGTGCCACAGAAGACAGTCGAAAAGAGACTGGTGACATTCTAAATGTCTCCGCATTATGCATTAGAAGCCCTCCAAACATCGTTAAATAGCAAATATGATATAGCCATAACGAATGGCGAGACAAAAAATTGATGTAAAAAGAAGCTAGACGCCTTCTTACACCATTATGTTGTTTATCATCAACATGTTGGATTCATATGTTTCATAATAAGGGAAATATAAAAACAAAAATAATATCAACAGGGGCAACAAAAACGCAGCCTAAAGACCCCAGGGGGGGGGGGGAAAAAACACACACCAGCACACATACATTGACCAATACATTAATAAGACTGTCCGTGAGTATTAAAGCAATTCGAGTAGACAAAGCACGATGTAGTCATACTGGGTGACTTAGAGGACGAATTTCAGAAAAGATCTTGAAGACCATATGGTATGGTATCAGTAACACCATTCTAAGAAGATGATACATTTATCCAAGTGGTCTTTCTTTCGCATGGTCGTCTAATTAATCAAAATATTAACAATAACATTGTACTCATAAAAACAAAATGTACATACCTCATAGCATATAGCATTTCAGAACTTGGTATATGTACGCTCGTAGAAATAAAAGTAGATCTAGTTAAGATATAGAAATGGAGTTATATTTAGTAATTAACTTCATACATATAATTCAAGTATATTGTTAACGTATGAAATCCTTGCAATAAAACACATAAAAACTAGTGGGACACTTATGTAGGAAAGGAATCATACCTTCTGCTTATGAATTTGCTAGATAATATATTGGTAAGACATGTTAATATGTTGATAGTTTTGTAGTGTTTTTTGTTCCCGAAAATGTCTTGCAAATGAACATAAGTTGTTTTTAGGAACACACAAACACATTATCCTTAACATGTACAAAGCCGATATGTTCAGGAGATAACAAAACTGTTTATATTAAATCTCACTCTTGCTGTTTATATTCCACATAATTCTCTTCGTATTATAAAACTGATGGCCTAAAACATATGCACAAACAAGTGATCTCATGTCTTTTCACATCATTTTTTACAGACATTACTCAATATAGGTGTTTTCATATAGACATTTGTTTTACAGGTCATTATTATTACCAACCTGAGTGTATTGTACAGGAACTTGTATAATTTGTATAATTATATGTAAACGCGGTATTAGAAAATTGCTTCAAATAATTTCTTGACTTGTTTTCACGAGTGTATCTTGAAAAAATATTTAGGTGTTGCCCATAGTTTAGTTGTATACTGAAAAAGGTTATGTCTTGTATTACTTAATAGGCATACATTTATACGATTACTAGATTGTTTCGCGATCTTTATCGCTGATTGTTCCTGTTATAATTGCATCAGCAATAGGAAGTCAATTTGTCGATTTGGTAATTCATCCATCATGTAAAACAAGAATATAAGTTCAGAAGATGTTAATTATCAGAGTGAACGTCAGTGTTTTCATAAGTGTTCTTCTACTAACATTTGACTTATCTTATCATGTAATTTCTGTGTTGTGAGACGGTTTATGACGAAAAGGCCGGAAATAAACACATTATTACGTATTCCTTGATTAGAACGGAATATTACATCTACATGTATATTTTACCATTAATTTCACTTTCGTTCAATAATTTGTTACTTGTTCATTGACGAATGTCTTTCATCACGTCGAACTGCTAATGGAATTTCTGAATAAGCTTATGACTAACATTAAACGCAAATGACGCACCAGAGTAACAAATACGACTACTTACAAACTTACATTAGTATCAGTTGTTATTAATCATTTAATACATTTTATTCAATAAGAACCATTCTTTCTTATCGTCGTCGGGTTTAAGGCCCATGTCAATTGTATCTATCATGTTTAAGTTGGTTGAACCATCGTTACTTAGAATGATCAGTATAAGACTTCCATCTTCCAGTCGGCGCTTGTTCCAGCACCAAAAACTTTTAATAAATCTATTACAGTACGAGTGCTCCCCGTTTAGCTCATTTAAAAATGTTTGCTTAGAAATCAGAGCCAAAAGTTTATTGTTATTTACTAAGATAAAAAATTCTTGACTGAGAGCTAGACATTCATAAGCAGCAGCCACTTAATATTTTCCACTTTTATAGACATGACAGAAATGGACGAATATAATGACTGGAGCAAAAGTGAGTGATGGCTGTAATGCAATCTGATCCATATTGGTATCAATTAATTGTTTGATTATATGTCTTTGGTTCTACAAAGACTTAATCATCTTTAGCAATCAGTTATAAATTATAAATATAAAGTTATCATTTATGCCTACGGCGGTGGCAACGCCAAAAGTACATCGGAAGCAGATGATAATTTAATTGTGCCATTCACTGTTAGTCTCTCTATATGATGCTGGGAAGGAATTATTTTTGTTAATGTGACGAGCTACCTCCGAAGTGATTTGTCCTAAATTCGTCAGTTTATAGCACATAAAATGGACAGTTTTTAGTAAAAGTGCTTCTATGATACGACACAAGCTACGCAAAATGTCATAAACAAACCGAATTAAATGTAAGACATTTTCCTCTGCTTAATGCGGGCCACAGAATCACATTTATTACGTGTTTGGTAAATGTTACAGAGAAGAAGCACTAGCATTATGAAATAAATGCACATTACCGAAGAAGTCACTGTTCAATATTTAGCTTTAGAAATGTCAAATTATTTAATATGTCTCTGTAAACGAATAAAAAATGTTGAACAATTTTCATTTTTCGGCCCGAATAAAATATTGGTATCGGTCAAACATGCCGTTATCTTTTGGTATCCAGTTTGTTACCAACTAATTTAACTGTTCGTAAAACAGCATGTTCGACTTTTTTCAGTGCTGGCCTTTGACAAGCACAAATCTGTCATACCAAACAAACAAAATACACAAACAAACACATTGATATCCTGGTGTACATATTGAATGCAAAGAAGCATTTTAAGTCTCTTGTAGAACATGTAGTCAATGGAATTATCAAAATGTTAACACATAATTTGTATAATTTATAAAGAGTCGTTAATCTGGCAAAAATCAAAACAGTTTTGGGAATTTATCCTTGGTGAAGATTTTGATGGAAGAAATTTATTTCAAGTTTTAAGGCATTACCTGAAATGGTAGCTATCACATTGGATTGTATAAACACGTAAACAAATATTCTTAACTAAAGAGTGGCAGAAATCCGTCAACAGTCAAAACAAAGTTTCGAGAAAACATATTTTCTTTGGCCGATGTTTGAAAGTATCCAATCTTTTATATTAAAAAGTAAAGATGAGTATTGATTTCACAAATGAAGAAATTGATGGTAAAAATATAAGTTGAGTTTCATGTCAATACCTTTGATAATATCAAACATATCGGACTTTTTAAAAAATGTGACAAAACATTCAAAGTTAAAAAGAGACATAAATATGCCAAAATCAAACAGAGGTTTTGGAATTGCTTCCGCCTGAAAAAATATTGATGGTTAAATTAGATTTTGAGTTTCTTGTCAATACCCATGTTAGTATTTAAAAAATATAACCGAAAAAGATATGGTGAAAAAGGGAGATATATCTGCAATGTATTTAGTTGCAGGGATTATTTCCGCAGGTGTAGATGTTGATGGTTAAATTATGTTTGAGTTTCATGTCAATACCTTTGAGAGTATTCAACCCAATGGACTTTATTAAACTAACATTAACCAACGCCGACACCAGTTTTGGGTCCCGCTAGCTACTTTATTATTACGGTTTGCTTGATTTTAGGATACGACTTGTTGTGTGATTTAAAATAATAATATCATAATGCCTTGCTATTTGACTTTTTCCGAGATTTTTTCTATAATAATTGTTTAAAGGTTGGTTTTGAATAACTACTAAAATTTTAAAGATTGATTACCACTTAATATCTTCAGTTTGAGAATGTGTGAACATTACACATTACACATGTGTTTCAGTGAAACATGCGACAAATTGGTCACTCGGATGACAACTAATTGGCTTAACTAGTAATTTCCGGTTATCCGGTTATGATAATTTCTAAGAATATCTGACTGTGTGTACTAAGTTAGCAAAAGTACGCAAATGTAGTATAAGCATTACTTTTACAATGACTTTTAGGTAGAGCTTTTAAACCATTTCCAAAAGAGAAAATGAAATTAGCACCATAACGTCACGAGATCATTTTATTCAAAAGGACAGAGATGTTTTTAACTAATATGAAAGAAAGTTTACTTGAACGTTTGTGGTAGACTTGTCTAGAAAAAACGCCATATATAGATTATACGCCACAATGAAGAAATGACATGAAGCAATGTTTCAAGACCTGGGACAATACCTACTTTGCGAGAAATCATTGTCTTAAGTCTTAAAAAGATTGCCTCATGACAGAATAAGTAGCAACATTCAAATAACGACGTATTTAACAATAAGGTACATGCAACTAATAAACTAATAAAATCTTACCGTAGGGATTGCACATCAGCATTACTAATAGCAAACTCCTGACTACATGGATCATGTCTTATATCTAAAAAAATATAGAACAGTTCTATTCTGTTCTGTTCTTTATCTAAGAAATATATGCGAAGCTATGTATAAACATTAATGAAATAGGTTATGATACATTACTATGTAATCGAAACTATTTCGATGCTTTCAATGTAAGTGAAGCGATACCAAACAGGCTGAGGACGACGTTTATATTAGCGTGCCACGTGTAGCACAACTATTTGATCCGAATGGTTTCTGCTTATGAAATAAAACTAAACATCAAGTCAAAATTTCTCATTTTGCTAATTCATTTTGTTAAATGTCGCCGAAAGTTGCCATTAGAATCTTAAACATTTCCAACCCGTGGAGCAGACATTTACAGTGTTTAAAACTTCTGTTGCGAAGAAAGCGTAACATCTTTGAGCAGATGTATTTTTATATTTGTATACACGGTTATAGATCAAGATACTTCGTGAAAATTAAAGCATAGTGATGCGATTTTAATAAAGATAAATATCAGAATTTTACTTTTTGATCTTATCTTAAAATGTTTACCTATCAAACAATGTAATGAAATGTGTAAATAAACTGTAATTATAATGTGGCCTGTGAATTGTTTTCCTGTTCATTTTTTTCAAGAAATGAAAGATAAAAACTAGAAATGTTCACACCGACTAACAGCTTTATTACATTTCAGTAAAGGCAATTTAAGTGCACAAAGGTACAGATGCAATCTTCAGAGATGATGACAAAAAGTCATAACGAAATTCTGTTATACAAATGTAGACGCATTCTTATATTTTCTCTTTAGTGCGGTCTGGTCACAGATTTCCTTGCCTTTTCTAAAGGTCAGAACATCCCATAATCAAATGGAGTTTTGCAAGCCAGTGATAGCAACTCACAAAACACCAATTGGTCAAATATATTTGGCTTCCTTAATCTCACAACTACGTCTCCATCGTGGAATTGTAGTCGCAACCTCCATATGTATATCATGTCGTTTAAGTGTTGCCACGTTATCTCTACCAAAAGTAAGATACCACGTTTATATGGGTTGCATGGCAGCTCATTGACATAAGCTTTCAATGTGCAACGTCCGACAAAATATATCAATAACAATTACTATAAATTCAGCTCTTTGATCAGTTTTTAAACTGATGGAAGTATTCTTGTCATTTGATGAATTTGATCCGATGTTTCTGTAAAAACATTGTAATATCAAATTAAATGTTAGACGGTCAGCCTAATATCATGTTCTCATTGAGGTTTTAACTTCCTCCTACATAAGGAAACGTTAATGTAGACTAAACACACGAAATGCATCGACTTTCAGATATCGGTCCGAAACATGGACAATAAAATAAACACCACCCATCAGCATCTACTTAACACATTGCATATCCGGTCTAACGATGGTCGTATAAACAATAAATACGATGACCTTTCAATATTTCAATATGAAACTGTTCAAATGTGATTTAGCAAATTCAGCCAAGTTATAATAATATCTCTCGCTACTGCAGCGAAATTCCGGCCAGTGGGATTTAGATTCTGAAACATTACGTTTACTGTATAACAGCTAGATGGATGGAAACACATTGGGGTTCGGTATCTTGCCTAAGGATACATGGCATGGACACATAAGAAATAAGAGTTTACATTCTTTTGTGTTATCCCTGGTATTCGTACGTTTGCTCATGTTGTGATATTTTAATGCATTCCATTTTGTTTTAGCCATGTATGTATCCAATACCAAAATAAATCTCATGTGACATATCTATGTTCTGTAGCATAACAAACGACATAAACAATACACAATTAATTTTAAAATAATGATGCTCAAACCGAACCAATAGACATCCAGAAAAGTTTTATCTAAATTAGTACTTAAATATTTTAGATAAAGTTTCTAAGTCCGAAGAGTTTTATCACTTTTCATTTATCTTGGTAAAATATGTTATTTTTTAGACACTCATCGAATGCATGAAAACAAAAATAAACAGGGAAGCCACGTACCAAAAAACGCAGCCTCCCAAACGAACCCCACAGCACCCAGAAGTGCACACCACCAACACACACACACACGCACACACACACGACACACAACCACGCACACACACACACACATACACCACCAACACACACTAGCACACAAAGCAAACACACGAGGACAAAAAGAACAATTAAAAAGGAACACAGTGGGGCACCGCCTTGGAACGGTCAGTGGCAAAAACACCACTGGGGAGCTTAAACCGGTTTATGGTGCGCACCCAACCTCATCTTCCTCCCCACCATGTTCCAAAGTCACAGGACAGGTAAATAAAAAGTAATCCCTGCTAGGTGAATCTCTAACACACGCAATGGAAACAAAAAGGCATGGTATGTAAAACACAAAAATGCTCGTGTATAAATATATAAAAAGCAAACCTTGAGAACCAAAAAAACGTATGTACTCAATGCCTTTGCAGAAGGCAGAGCACCAAGAGAAACACCCTTGGAAGGGGCCCGGGGGAACGGGCCAGGGGACAGAAATCAAAACAGTTTCGTCCCAGTGGGATTTAAAAACGCCCATCACAGAGCCTCCCCCTTCCGTCAGACACAATCAAAAGAAGAGGAAGCGTAGCGTCCAACTGTAAACGGGTTGAACACCAAACATGCGGTGTGTCTCAAAACAGTTGGGTCGTAACCCTTTTAACAAAACGTTTTATAATTTTAGCAAATACAGTTGGAAAGATTGCCATGACCCAAAATCTTACGGGGTTTGGTAAACCCCACCCCCATAAAAATCGGGTTTTGAAAACCTTCTCGCAGGGAAGAGTCTTTAGATTACTTGAATTTCAAAACCAAATCAGAATTACGATAGTAAAATTTAGCAAAATATTTACCGAGAACAATCTGGGTACGAACCAAACGCAGTTATCATGATACTACTAAGGTTAACGTTTTGTTGATGTCTCAAACCTTGCTAATCCAGTCCGTACATACATGTACATTTCAACGAATAGAAAGTATTGTAAAGATATTGTTATTTATATTCTGGCTAGATTTTATAAATAGATAACAGGAAAGTTGTAATTTAATACTTAAGATAAAGTTCAAATATGTCCTGAATAATGTTGTCAGTAGTAATGTTTCTTTTAAAAAGGCAAATACCTTTACATTTCAAGAGTCCTCATAATGCACACGTAAGTGCACAAAGTGATCCCCTGCTCAAACGCTCTTAATTTCAATAACACCAGACAGGTTGACGTCCTACTGCTTGATTAACGAAGACAAGCAATACTGCTTAATAATTTCTGTCAATATAACGTTAAGTAAAACTGTCGTGATCTGTTATCTGGAGTGTAAGAAACTTCACGAAGATTGATATTCAGTATTAAACACAATATAACGTAACTATCGTTAACATGTTTTTCGTGCATGTTTAATTTCGCTCTTTATCTGATGTTGAATCTGTTCGGAAATGGAAGGGGAAATGTTCACACAATTCTCACAGACGGCAATAGAAATATGTTATAAAACTTCTGTGTTTGTCTTGATTCTGAACAAATTCTCGAATCCAGTAATTTGTATGAAAGGCTTAAACCTTTAGTTAGTATTTGAAAAGTTGGTTTTGCTCACACTGCATCTTGAAAGTATGGTTCAGTTCGACTTATTACTTGAAAACGCTTACATCGTAGTGCCTGCCTTTCTCTCATGCACTCTTTGCACAAATTAAAGATTTGCAGGTGCCGAAATTAAGTTGCATTATCAGTACAATAGAAAATCAATCAGAACATTTATAGAAAGCCTTGTATAGTCTACGTAGTGATTCATGAACCGATACTTCATTTCAATTAATACAAGAATCTGACAGAAAATCCGAACCCTTTTAGGGTCCACGTAATACAAATTGTTACAATTCATAGTGCATTTATTAATTAGGCTTCGTTTAAAAACAGTCAGGAATCGGATGCGTAGTAATTAATCACGAGTGCGAGCACGGTGATTATTTTTCGCATCCGAATGACTGACTATTTTATTAAACGATAAAATACAGAGAGCAATTATTTCGATTCTAACATGAATTAGTCTTTGCAAAAAACACGAACATGTTCGACGCGTAGCAGCATTCCATAGTAACTACAAGCACGGAAGCGATTGGACGCGTGCGATATTTACCCACGTTTTGCCCGTGGAAAACGTAATCTGATTTATCGTAAAATAATGTATAGCTTCTTTCCTTCTATATCTATATACGAAAAGTTGCGGATCATGTTAGAATTATAATCCATTAACAGAAATCTTAATACATTATGTTCTAGGACAATCATGTATTAAAATTAAGTTCTCTTCTAATAAAACAGAAATAAAATGGTAAATAGGCAGATTATTATCTGTAATTTATGACCAGGGTATTAATAATCATTTTACGCCATTCAACAGTATTCGTAAGGAACATGACAGAAGTGCATGTATATATTCAATATATGTCAGTAAACAGGAACAAAACAGTCGTTGATTCTGTGATCTTTATAAACTATATATACCCGCGTTTTTAATGTTCTGAACATGTATGTGGACATATACTGTAACAGTTACTGTTTTTATTAATCTATTACAGAATAGTTGTTTATTCGCAACCATGTACATGTACTTAAGTTCACGTATGCGAAGTCGCTTTTTTTGAAATGTTTATATTACCCTTTTTTTATATATTATAGTATAAATACAATCTTAAGTATTTTAAAACAGTCATACACATGTAATGACAAGAACATACGTAATTTCATCTTGTAATGATCATTTAAACCTAACAGTTGGCAATTTGGCTTGTATTGAGCTGAGTTTTGCACAAACTCCGCAAAATACAATTTAGTTTACAGTTAAATACATGTACATTGCCATCGAAGGAAGTTTCCTTCAATAGAACGGGTTATGGAAGCACTCAAAAAACAATAAGTCAACGTAAAAAGTAATATTTGACATTCGACTTTAAAAGCAACTGCAAATATAATAATATGTCTACCGAACAGCTTTATACTTATCTACATATTCACACGTTGGGACAAACAATCACTTAATATCATATTTGTTATATGATTTCAAGTGCCGAAGAGTACAGATGTAAGTAATTATGGTATCAATTGTCGTGTTAAATTATGGCGTTATTTTTTCCCGTGAGTAAAGGTTTTACAAGTATAATTTGTTGCTTCGCTTTCGTTTAACTGACCAGTATCACGGCAAATAAATTGTATGTCATTTTTAAGATAGATCAAAGTAAATGTACGGATATACATTAACTTGTGCGGATAAGAAAAATGTAAGTCCATCACGTAATTTAGTAGTACTGACATTATTAAGAACAAACATATGTAATTTAGACCAAGGAGTGTCTACTTACCATAGGTTGAAAGAAGATAAACCGCTGATATTTATCACAATTTTTTTTCATTTCAGGAATGTCTTATTAGATATGTACTTATTACATTTCTCGCTCAAAGGAAGCACATTTTTGTAGTTTAATTATATTTCTTTGAGCATTCTGTATTTTCCTGAAACAGAAGGAACGAGCTTGAAATCGATTTAAATTAATGTAATGAGGATTAGATAGATATAATCCGAGTCAAATACTATACAGCGTCTGTTATACTCTGAGTATTTGTGATTTGAACTCGAAACGACATTAAGTGGTAAAGTAAACATGGCTGGACTCAACCATACGCCTACCTTTGTATCTATTGGATTGCCAATATACAAAACAGTGATGTTCCATGTTTTTATCTTTATTGAACAACTTTTTAAGTTTTGCAACAAACTGTAGGTACAAATATTTCCGAATCTTCATATGTGAAACATAAAAGTTCTTTACTACTTTATTATGTAAAATGTAAATTATTTACCAATAACCATAGATCGTGCAACGAGCTCCATCCGTTTTGAACAAATATTTATCTTACGTCAACAATATGGTACCAATTGCACTTTCACGCTCTTTTTAAAAAAAATACATACTTAACATATTAAAGCACTTTTGTTTTTATCTTATAAAACATTTAAAAAACTGTATAGAATGTCATTTACATAATTACGTATTTTACAAGCACAAAATATGCAGATTATCCTATCGTGCAACATTGATTCATGGCAATGAACTGTTTAGTCGTGTACTTCGTATCATATGACCACCTTCAAAAATTGGTGTATGAATTAAACATCAACAACATATGTCTACTAAGATTCCTGTCTGACAGAATTTTGACGTGTAATAAAATGCTGAACGGTTAATTTACTCAGAAATTTTTATTTATTCGGAAATAGTCCGCTATCTGTATAACAAACTGGTAAATGATTGTCTAAGACTTTCAAAGTAAACGTCTGGACAGAAACTTGTCTGTTGTGACATGAATAACATTAATTAATAGCTGCAAAAACGTAAATATTATGTCTGCTGATTTTGTCAGTACTTTCCCACGATACTTGGTGCGTCATATTTCTGTGATATGGCACTCAACCAGTGGACATTAAAAACGAATTAACATTATTCAAATGTTGGTTAACTCTCAAAATCGTTGTAAGTTGTCTAACAGAAGCAATTACTTCATCAAGTAAAACACCGTATATATTATTTCTTTCGAGCATTGGCTAACAGAAGATTATACGATTTAGCTAGGAAACGATGTCTTCATTGCAATGACCAGTTTAAATTTGTTTTGCCATGCGCACACAATTATCTTGGTATGTAAAAATATCGCCGTGTAAAATGTTAAACACAGAAGAAAAAAACTTCGTTAATTATGTGCAAGTCATTAATTCAATTTATATTCTAGTTTGTCATGTTTTGGTGACGCGGTAACCAAGTGGTTCACGCTCTGTACTACCAATCCAGAGATCTCCGGTTCAAATCCCAGCCGGGACACTGAAAATTTCAGAAACGCTGTATCGCTCACCTAGGTACCATTGACCATATACAAGTGCTACAACATGGTCGCAAGACCAGCCACTGTTAAGTTTTCAAGTTAATGGCTACGTATTGTTTAAATGGAGACAAACAGATCAAATTCAAGGCCATCAATGAAAATGTGCAAAGATAGCCCGTTAAAACATGATTGCAAAACAGAGGACATACCTGTTTCTAACCCTCCAGTATCAGGACTATTCCTGGATAAATTACCATATGTCGCACCATTGATCAAGAGACACAAAGAAATATCAAATTAATGATGAAATTATCAACATTTTTATGTCTGTCAAAGTAACTAGGACAGTCAGTTTTTAAAGAGTAACATGAAAAGCTTTGTCATATGGACATATTTACTTACTACATACGACATGGCTTTCATCTGATATCTGCCAATTTTTGAAATCCATTGATAGAATCCAATAACAGCCATGCCACTTAAAGTTCTCTCTGTCGTGTTTTGGAGAATACTTTATTTACAGATTGCAAAATGCTCAGCCATTCAATGTTCTTTTCGGTGAATTGAAAATATTCTAAATGTAATGTGGGTGATTGTGCTATCATATACTAGTATGCTCAAATGGCTCTTTACTATTTTATTATAGCTGAGTTGTAGAAAGATAAGTCTGAATATCTGTTGAAAACAACATAGAAGACGGCACCGCTTTTGAAATTATTTCGCAATATTACATAGAGGTTATTTTGTACATTTTAGATGAAAATATATTTGATACAAAACATCTGACCTCATTTATACGCATGTGTTTAAATTAGATACGTTTCTTCACTCTCATTATGTGCAACATTATTGTTTTCTTTACAAAAAAGATAAAGGATAAATTTTGAGAAAATCTGGTTCAGTGCAATAGAAGCTGCGAAAATAGAACAGATATTTTACTTCGGGTATCTGTTGATTCATTTTCATAATAACAGGTTAATGAGTCAACCCATTTGAAATGCACCATGAAAACTATACGCATAAAACAATGTGAGAAGCGGGAATATGTACCCCTTAAGATTATTTTGTATTGCATAACTTTCCAAGTAATATTGAAAAATATAAGTTTTGAAATGGCACTCTCAACCTTTTGATGTGTAAAATATTTTTAATATTTTATTATGTTTGCTATATGCCAAGACAATTGTGTGTTAGCTAAAAATCTATTATCTCTACTG
The DNA here is from genome assembly GCA_022818135.1 of Saxidomus purpurata. NCBI lineage: Eukaryota > Metazoa > Mollusca > Bivalvia > Venerida > Veneridae > Saxidomus > Saxidomus purpurata. Next base: position 39,451,025 of record JAFMSR010000018.1, read on the forward strand.
GTCATTTTTATGAAGGCTACTAAGTTTCCTAACGTATGAACTACTGTTAGCCAATGTAGAAAGTGTAATTTGACGGAGTTATTGCCCTTGTGCAACAACATATCACCATGTTGAGCGTAAATATCTTTTAAATAATGCAAATAAGTTCTTAATGTCCGATGCGTCACTGCCATGTCACATACATACATTTATAAGGACACAACCTGTATCGCAGGAAGGTACGGTACTGAAACAATCTGCAGAAATGATATTTCTGTTCTTGCAATGATTCATCAATGACTTAATGGTGTTGTCACAAATACAGGTTTCAGTCCAAATAATTACCTTGACAGTCTCAGACAATCATTTACTAGTTTGTAATGCAGAGAGCGGACTTTTCCTGATTTGATAACACGATATATGTTTGACAGACAATAATCCTAGTAGACATAGGTTTTTTATGTTTCATTTCTTCATCAGTGTTTTGGAGGCATGTTTATAATATGAGTAATAATACAAAACATACATATCTTTAAACTTGAATGATGCTTAAGTTTTATGAGTTGTCCGCCTGTTCCAGTCGTATTTTGGTCATTAACAAGCAGGCAGTTGACCAAGCCATATTTCAAGGGGCAAACCAGTACTAGACTCCTATCATCTGTAAGTAACTGCCAACTTTCTGAATTTCGTTATACATTTACACACAGTAAGCTTAAACATCTCAAAACATGCATATGGTTGTTTTGTAGTGAAAACAAAAGCACTTCCATGTGTTACAGCATATTTCATGATAAAAAACATACCTAAAATTATTTCCGTAATGAACGTTCTATGGACTTTGTCTACATTGTTTTAAGATAAACATTTATATTATAATAAGGTATGTATTTTCCAGTGCTTGAAGCGCAATAGTTAACATACTGTTAAGTTAAGAACACTGTTCTTGATGCACTTTCATTTGTTATTGATAAAAAACATACAATTCACATATAAAGTGATAAAAAACTTACATTACACACAGTTATGGAATTTGGGTATTTTTGTACGTGCAGGTTGTTGCAGAAATTCCATAAAGATAAAGTCAACATTGGCCTATACTGCTTGGCTTCATTTACTCAAGATATTAGCGTTGGACAAAATATGTTTGCTTACTGAATCGATTTCAAATTCAAAATACACTGAGTTGTATAGACCCTACACAGTATTCATTTTTTAAACTCCGTTACATTAGTTTCATCGACTTGCAGGTCTGGTCCTTCTATTTCATGAAAACATTGGATGTTCAAAGAAATAAATTTAAAATACTTTATTTGCGCGAGTAATGTAATTAGTACATTTTGTAAGACATTCTGAAATGAACATATCTAGTAGTAACTAAGAGCGGTTTATCTTCTTATAACCTATAGTAAGTACATTGTAGGCACTCCTTAATAATGCCATTGCTATTAAATCACATGAATTACATGTTCTAACCCAAAAGTGTCCTGGTTTATCCGCAAAAGGTTAATTATGACCATACATTCTATGTGATCTATCTTTGAGACGACATTCATACTGAGATATTGGTTAGTTAAACGAAAGGGGAGCAATAAATTGTTCTTGTAAGATCTCTCTCCATGTCAAACTCTTTACGGGAGAGACTAAAGCCATAATTTAACATGATATTTCATTCTTAATTACTGAAACGTGTGTTCCTTTTACAAAATTACGTGCAAAACACTATTTAATACCCGAGGTGACGGATATTTCCATCTGAGCCAACTGTCTCATGAGAGAAACTTTATTCTTCTATACGATAGTGCACTTAAAAGTAGATTTCAAAATGCTATCTTATCAAAATGATGCATTATCATATAAAACAAAATATATTATTATTTAGATGTTTTGTTTGGGAAAGTGACATAACAATGTTTATTACGTTACGTCACAAGAATAAATGCAGATATTTTATTTATTCTGTAGTACAATAGTTTAAGATATAAATGATATGGGAAGAATTTCGTAAGTTAATGTTTAAATTGATACAATGGCTTTTACGTTTGCTCTTTCTTTTTTTACAGTTCTGCAATCATCTCAGAGTCTTCCTACAAGCTAAATATGACTAACTACCTACGCAAAGCCTATCGCTTTCATTTGCTTAACTTCTAGGTTCTGTTGATGAAACTTTTATTTCCTTGTAAAATTAATAGTACTTAATGTAGTTTTTTCCAATACTCAGTTGTATCCGAAAATCAAGGATATGCAATTAGTACACAATGAAAATGTTAGCCTCGTATGCAATTATAAGATTTGAATACGTCGAGAGAAAATGTTTTATCTATATCACTCATTGAAAATGTATTTACGTAAGATAATTTCAACATCATGGGCGAACTCTATCATCCATAGTTCTGGAAAAAAAAAAACATGTGCCTTTTGTACTTTGCTTCACATACAGCAATTAAAACCTTTAACTTAAACAGTAAAGGACATCGCAATGAAAACAAATGTCTTTTAACCAGAATTATTTGTAGTCATTTTGAAACAAAAATGCTTTCGCCCACGTCACGTGATGTATTTATAATTCTACACTGCGTGCGCTTTTAGTATCTAAAATGTCCGTTTAAAAACAAGGCATCACTTTTTTGTGATAATTGGTAGTATTTCATTAGCATCAACACAACACTTGACCAGATATAATTTCTTGAGCTGAAAGCATAGTAAATTAAAATTTAGCTAAAAGCAAAATTGTCACATTAAGATGTGATTTCTTCGGAGATTATTTTTATTTTCTTAGTGATTCTTCTGTGTTACAGTATTTATTGAAATATGTGATTTTATTGAAGGGGTTCGGGCAACAGTTTTTTCAATGTAATTATTTCAGTAAATGTAACAATGTTGGATGCCCAGTTGTATATAAATTAGACACATCACATAAATGTATCCAATCATTCCACATCACAATAAATACCATTAGTGGTTCTACCCATGCTGCTTAATTTGGAGGTAACAACATATTTTAATATGTTGATAGTAATAAATTGTATACGTACTTAGACTATTAACCCATTCAGAAAAACTAAAAACGCAAGAGTATTTTATTGTCTATTCTCATTCTAAATATATAGGTCCGTGGATAAATGAAATATTTGCAAATATCGTATTACAAATCAAGTAAAATGCCTAAAAAGACCGAATAACTAATACTGTCGACCACAGAAACAACTTGTTTTTCTAAAGATAATATTATATCGCTGTGATTGACTATTTACAAATTCCTTCATTTATTATAAACTTAAATAATAAATGATACATTATCTTTTGAAAAAAGGTTGTTTTCTGTGTGCATAAACTGATGTTTTTTTCGACCTTTCTAAGTCTTATTCGGATGAAGGCAATGCGTGTGCCCATTATATACAACTACAAGTAGATCTGACTTTAAAGTTAAGATGCGTAGTAATGTAACAAGAAAGTCTGAGTGATTAATTACGAAGCATCTTAACGGCAAACCGTGATATACTAACCGTGATATCATGCTAAAGTGATGTTTTCTCGATTGAAATTTGCAAGTGATTAGCAATCTTTCCATTAAATTCACACGTAAAATTAATCCTACAGAAATAGCAGAGTCATATAAAAAATACATTGACATTTTTTGTAGGACCTTTTTCATCTAAACAACCTCTTGCAAGCCTTGGTAAAAAATGATGATGCGTACGACATTAATTACATTTAGTGTCCTATCTCTTGCACAATCTTTTGTTTTATTTTGTATGTTTATAATTTGAAAAGACCTTTCCAAAATGTATAGGTTTATATTATTGCTAATCAAATAAAAAAGATAAAACATTTGAAGATTTTGGCGTATGAAATCCGAGCTACCTTAAACAGTTTTAACATACAGAAATGTGCAAACTATCGTTGAGTTGTTCGTGACGTGTTGCTCCTAATAAATGGCGAACGATTTTCTATATAGAAGCATAGGACCATGCAGTATATCAAAAGTAGTCATATTCACAAATAGTCTCAAGCAAATGTCTTACATTAAAAACGTGTTGTCTCTGACATATAACGTAACCTTTTCCTAAATATTTCAGTTAATTGAGTTTAACGCTCGTTCTAACCGTATATTTGGTCATTTTACCTAACCATTGTGCATGAGAAAAACCAGTACTAGAACAATATCCTTCGTAAGAAACTGCCAACTTTCTAACATAAAGAGATATTATCCGTAGCAGTGCTCGAACACATGACCCTTAATTTATGAGAGGTTACAGTGATTTTCAGTCAGCAACTCTAACCACTCGACCACGGAGAAGGACTATAACATTTTTCCTAGATGCAATGTCCATTGTGTGCGCTAAAACTGACAAATGTAGGACGAATCTCTTTGTATAAAAAGAAAATCATTCCTTTCCAGCATCCTCTAAAGAGACCTCCCGTAAATAGCTCTGTACTTTTATGCTTTTCCATTGTTGTCTGTAATGACAACTTTTTGTTGTTGTCACATTTATACAGATGAATACTGTATTGTCAGAAAAAAATGAAATATCAACAAATAATTGAGAATAATATTAATATGGATCAGATAGCAATAAAATGCGTTTACGGTCAATGTCAATTTGAATGACACACCAGTTAATCTGTCGTTCTTCTGGAAATAATCATTCACTTTTGTTCCACCAATACATTATATTCGTCTATTTCTGACGTGTCAATAGGAGTTGAAAATAGTAACTGGCTAGAGCCAGACAGATAAGTCTGGCTCTCAGTCAAGAATATTTTATTTTGATAGATAACCATAAACACTTCTATCTGATTCCACATGGACAGTCATCACAAGATTAAAAGGTATTGCATACGTCCACCTGACAGTTTCTTACAGAACCTGGGAGTCTAGTGCTTGCCATTCTCAGTAACGATAGTTAGGTAAACAACCACCTTTAAAAAAAGAATTATGTCTCCCCTATAAAATATGGAGGAGATATATTGTTTTTGTCATGTCTGTCTTTTTGTCTGTCTGTCCCACCTTCCGTCCGTCCGTCCGTCCAACCGTACGTCCGTCCGTCTGTCCAAAATCATGTCCGCTCCATTTCTCCGAACCCCTCAAGGATTTTTATGAAACTTCGGTCAAATGTTCACCTCAACTACCCGATGTGCAGAACCCATGAACCAAGCACGCCGAGTCATGGTCACAGCTCAAAGTAAAAGATTCGAACCTTGAATTTCGTGAACGCTGTATCTCCTAAACTCCTTAAAGGATTGTAATGAAACTTGGGTCAAATGTTCACTTTAACTACGCGATGTATAGAATCCTTGAACCAACCGCCCCGGCTTAAGGTGAAGGTCACAATTAGAGATCCAAAAGTCATATGACTTTCTTTCGTGTCCGTTCCATATCTTTTGAACCCCTTGAAGGATTTTAGAATTACACACTAAATTGTTTACCATAGTTACACGATGTGCAGAGTGCATGAAGCAACAACCTTTGTTTAAGGTCAAGGTCAGTGTTACTTATAATAGAAAAATGTTTTTTCGCTCAATAACTCGAGTACAAGTGACCATTTTGCAATGACAATTGGTGTATAGGTAGCTTGTATAGAGAGGAAGCATGGGGTAGCAATGAGGGTCACTAGAGTCAAGGTCGAGGTCACTGTAACTTAAAATACATTTTTATTATTTTTGTTTTAAAGTGTTTTCAGCATTTATTTTAAGGTCACTGTCATTAAAAAAAATTGTTTGAGATTTTCAATTGTCTGAAGCCAAAATAGGAAAAAACCTGGGTTCAAGGTCAATGTCACTATTGCTAAATATAGAATTTGAAAGAAATAACTTTATTTTGGGTTTTTAATGTTTTTTGAAACAAAAAAAAAATAGAGTGGCATTATGCGAATCTTTCCGCACACAGTGTATTTTGGTTTTATATAAGCAATTTTCGATTGCTGTGCACTTTAATGCGTCAAATTAATGATAATGCCGCATTAGTATTAGAAGTTGGTGCTTTGATATAAGAAAATAGGACAAAAAAAATGATAGTTAATCTCCTTTGTGTTGTTGTTGTTGTTGTTGTTGTTATTGGTAGAGATTTTGGCAGTGGAGGAGAAGCAACTCCTGCATGCAGTTCTCTTTTTACGACTGCTCCAGTCAAAATAGGAAAAATAATATTTGGACAGCTTTTACTTCGTACTAGTAGCAGGAAGAGTTTGGTGTAGTTAGTCTACCTTTTTTACACACCCCTATTTCATCTTTTACTTGAAAAATGCGCATAATTCCTCTTTAAGGTCAAGGTCATTGTTACTAAAATAGATTTGTATGTTATGTTTAATATCCTTCGGTATTACAATAATTGTCAAACTGCCATGGGGCAGACATATGTTTATAGTGACAAAAAAACATCTAGTTTTTATTCAATTTCAGCCAATTAAAAAACTTGTATGACGTAAAACGGATATCGGGTATCTTCATAATTCACCCAGATCAGCCAAATTAGGTGTTGAAAATGTTGGCTCCTAATATTTTTCTTTAAAAATTTCATTTAAATTTTGTCTAGAATTTCTGTATTATAAATATCAAATTCTTCTTCACAATACAGCAGAATGGTCTCTACCATTCTGTCAAATAAGAGACGTTACGTTTTCAACTCTAACTTAATTCTTGAAAATATTGAGTATAGGCTGTTTGTAGCTTTTAAAACTAAATTGCATCTTCCATCAAACCATTATATTTGAATTTGATACCAAGATAGTAAAATGAGTAAACTATTTATAAAAGCTCGTTATCAATATTATACCAATTAATGTTAATATTTGATTCCTTTTCCCTAAATACACATATTTTAGTCTTTTTCACATTTATTTTCAAACTCCATTTTTGTAAGTATACAATATACAGCCTCAACGTAATCAACCGTCAACCGTATACGTGGATTAGGACAGGTTTGGCCTTCCATAGATGTGACAGTCGCTTTGTCTGTATGAATTTAAAGGCTATGCCGACAGCTCCTGAATGTTGAAAACTCAGACGTCCGATGCAAATGCTTACACTTTAAGATAACCTTAAAAACGACATTGGACACATTTTTACCAGGTTTGAAAATTTTCATTTTATCACACGCTTATCAAAATATCCCCTCAAAACTAAATTTATCGACGAAGTTGACCAGTTTAACCCTGTTATGGCGATTTCCTTTCTCATTTAATCACCCATCAGACCTCATGAACTAGATTCTGAAATAGATTTCAGTGCTGTGTTTTGCAAATAAAGATATTTTTCATACAAAAGATTGACCGTGGGTTACTCAGGAAAAAAACGCCAAATATCAAATTTCTGAAAACGGGTACATCAAAGCGATTAACAATGGTACCACAAGTTCAAAAAGACTTAAAAGGTGGCCAGTACCTTTTTATCCGGTTGAATTTAGTTCCAGAATTAGGCAAACCTCAGTACCTTTGAAATTTTACATTCTCCCAAAACATTTTCTTGAAGGATTTACATTTTGTAGTTGTTGTACCATTGTCATTTGTCTTCTACTTACAATCCACAAACTGGTCACCACATTGTAATTTTATCGTTTTTGTGACATTTGAATATTAGGGTTACTGTGTCTGCAGAACTAAGGACCATATAATTTGGTTATATTTTCTTAATTCAGATGGAATATTTAAAGATGTTATGATGATAAATGATTCAACACAATATGTTGAAAATCGAGTAAACTACCACATTTCTTGAAAAAGAAAACTGAAAGAATGTTATTGAGTGCAGGTCGTCAAATTGCAGTAACATGGCAAATGTAATGGTTATAACTTCGCATCATGATAATGTACTTGCGTCTTCCAAAACCTCACATTCCTTCATTTGTAAGATATATGATCTGGCAGAGTCATCAACATTCAAATCTATCTTAATAATACACATACGAACACACATCACGACATGTATTTTATCAAGCGAGTTTAAGTATATGTATTCTACATATTTATCCCGTATAACCGTTTTATCTGGTTTTTAAAACATGGATTTTACATGTTATATGTTATCCTTTGTTAAGATTCAATTAAACGCATTGAATATCATCAATATATTAAGTATGTTATTGAATTATCATATTTGGTAAATGAAAATATGTTAAACAGATCTTAAACAAACTTAAATTACGAGCTTAAATGCAGATTTTACCAAGTTCTGAAATGCCTAGTCGATTCTAATGTTATTGTTAATACCATATTGTACGCAGACAACCCTGCATGAGAAAGAGCACTTCGACAAATGCGTTATCGTGTTATAGTGATAATAATGAATGTTACCGCTTCTGAACGTCCGGGTCTATTTTTGTATGATAGCAATGTTTCGTGTCCAGCATGATTACTTATTTTCAAGTTGAAAGTGTTTTGTCTTATCTTAAATGTAGGTAGCTTATCTTATTCTTTTTTCATGCATTAACTCACACTTCGTCAGTGTAGAATTTCGGAAAATTGCAGTCTTATCATTTCGTGTGGTTATATTACTTTTGCTTATTATCGAGTACTTGGAGGACTTCTAGTGCATTATACGCATATACGCCACCATTTCCTCGTTGCTACTTGCTAATTATCATGTCATTGCACGATATTATTCGTTTATGAAGCAATCTTTTCAAGACTCGAGACAATAATTTCTCGCTAAAACGCTTAAATATATTTCAATTGTGCAACAGTTTTGAATCATAAATTATTATTAGTGTGCCTTAAAATTAAAATATATCACCATATGTAATGATAATAAATCGATTTCAAAAGAAGTAATTTCACAGGTCTTGAAACCATTCTGCTTTTTGTCAAAATATACCGTTAATATAATGATAATAAAGCGTTCCCAAAGGTAATTATTACCACAAGTCTTGAAAGCATTGCATATTGTCAGAACATATCACACACTGTCAGAATGATTAGCAAGTAACAACTAGCAAATGGTTGCGTATATACATTTCCGTATCAAAGGCATTTGAGTTCTTATTGTCTTGTCACTTTTATACCTTTAAATGTGTTCTCATTAATGTACCATGAGTGGCAATGAAGTCTTAAATGCTAATATTTATTGAATGTTATGCTTTACCTAATGAATAAATAAACACCAAACGTGCCGTATAAAGACACAATGCATCAGTGTTATAAAGAATTCCAATTTAAAATGATTGTTTTTCAATTAATTTTTCATTTTCATTCTGACGTCAATGTATTGACATTACTTTGCAATGTATCCCAAAATGATTTTACGAGGAAATGCGCGATATTAACGCCTGAAGTTTATTACTCTACTGTAATTCTAGATATTCGAATAAATAATTATGCGAATAGAATTAAAATGTAGTGAATATGCACAATATTGACACCTTATAATTTAGAGAATGTTAGAAAAGTGGGCAGAAAATAACATGTGAGGCTATATATGAGAAGACACTTGCCAATTGGTTAATCACATCGGTCCGAAAATGCAAAAGAAAAGACCGTTCAATATTGTTAGATCCTACGGAAACGGATATACGACACCATTAGCTAGTTGCTACTTGCTATATATTCTGTCATTGTGAGATAATATTCAGTCATAAAGCATTCTTTTCTTGACTAGTGACACTAATTTCTCGCTAAAACGCTTTAATATCTTTACATTGAGGCAATATCATTTAATCACAAAAGATTAACATTGTGCATATTTAGTAAAATTGTTCGCGTATTTAATAAAATATCAAGCGATAAAGAAAAGTACTGGTTTTCAGAACTGTTGCATAAAAACGCGCCAATGTCTTAGCAGAATTCAAACAAAATGCACCATATTAAAGCCTGGCGTATGATGCTTTTCTATAACGCTCGACTTTCGGATAAACATGCAACCAATTTTGTAAAAGTACCCTATAATAATTATTGTCTGCTAAATGTAGATTTTTCTTCACTACCGATATTAGAACCTGAAATAAATAATTAAATATTTTAACACTATTGACAATTTCTCTTTTATATGAAAAGAAAGATTTGATATTTTTGGCTGTCGAAATTCCCTCCCGCGAAAACATTTACGAGTGTGCATGAGTTTATACGCTTGCATTGTCATTGTAATGAATGAAATATGATTGGAACGAGCGTTTCTATCTACATAATTACTTGGAAAGACCATAATACGCTTGCAAAACAGAAATCAGACTTTTTCAAAGAACACGACAAGCGAGATAAAGAACTTAATATAATACAATATTACATAATCTGAATTAGTGTCTGACATCGGGCTTTTCGTTAATTTTCCAGCTTTTTCTGTCTGCAGAAATATGAAGGAGCTATGTGCCTTACTACAGAGAGATTGTGGCAAAATCTTTGTAAAGTTATAAAGAACTTACATTTCACATATCAAGTCTTAGCAATTTCTATACCAACCCTACAATTTGGTCGTTACTTTTATGTCCCTGTTAAATCGTTTTCGGCACATGCTTTATAAAAATAAAACTAACTAGTACCTGGACCAAACCTGTAGATTAAATTAACAGTCTTTTTTGGTGATGAACGAGTTACACAGTTTAGTGGACATTGAAATTCAGACGTGTTTGTTTTTACAAATGGAATTGTATAATTTTAATTGGCTTATATACGCAAAGAAATGGTAAGCATACAAAAACAGTAAGTAATATATTCGATGGGTTTTTATAAACTCTTTACACCATTCCAGTATGGTACATGTGTTCTAGTCCCATTCATGTATTTCATTGACTAAAATGTCCATCTATTTAAAGAAAGCGGGCCATGTTCAATAAAATGATTACTTGTGTTTGAAACGTGACGAACAAGACTTTTTAAAATTTCAGTTATTGCCACTCCTTAATCTTGGCCGCAATTTATTAACTAATACTATAATCAAGATAAGGAGTGGCAATAACTGAAATTTTTAAACGTCTTGTTAACACACGGATTACTAATCGAAGTTTGTATATATCTTTCGGCAAACGTTAAGTTATGACCGCACTGATTCGGTCTATCTTTAAAACGACATATATGCTGAGATATTGGTAAGACACCAAAAGCGAAGCCACCAAGAGAATTTATAAGACCTTCCCTGGCGTTAAATACCCTACGGAAAGAATGTCGCCGTATTTAAACGCATCTTTTTAACAGTCATTACTGTAGAACTATGCTCTCTTGCACAGGAAATCATACAACATACCTTATATTGATATTTATTCTGTAACATGGTATGCTTGTATGTGTCTGAGAAAGTCAGCGCTTCTATGATAACAGAGCAATTCTTTTTAATCTGTTTGATAAAATGAACATTTATAGTATTTTTGGCTTTGCTGTCTCCAAATACAGAGGAATAAATAGTGTGAGGTTATTTCGTACCTGTTTTGTTTGAAGTTTAAACTAAAAAATGCATACATTTCAATTCAATTATTCAAATATTTAGGATATCTTCTATTAGTTATTATCTTATTGACCAAAAGTAGTAACCAATAGCAATTTAAAAAGCAGCATTATTTAAAGCACCTTTATTTTATCCTTTGCTAAAACTAGTTGGGAGTTGCTGCAATAAATCGTCTTATGTTTGGCTACTCTTGCAAACAGTTATTAACATATTCGTTTGTTTAGGGAAAGGTCAGCCTACATATTAATAAACCCTTTCAGAAGATATATAGTTTTTCTTTCAGAATTAGCAGACAAGGAAGAGGTAAACACTCGAACTGCTTGGCAAATTAATGAGGGAGAATGACACTATCCTCATCAGGTCATGGTTGAATTCGAAACCTGCTATTCAAAGCTAGTATCTGTGATACATGTAAGATATACGAATATTTGTTTTCTGCTATATTTCTTGGCCGATTTTAGGTGACACGTAATGAACTAATAATATTTCTAAAACGTAACCCACGGAAACAATTACTCTCTGGGTCTTGTTCAAATGAATAGTCTGTGGCGCTTGTAATTGGTTTCTACCGATTACGAGGATGCATTAGACTGTGCAAAACATCAAACCTCCAAACTGATCTAATCGGTATTGTCTAATTGCTGCTTTAAAGCAGGCATTGTGTTTTGTTTTATTAACTAGATAAGGCGCTTGAATCTAATTCAGAGTATTGTTTAAGCCTTCAAATAATACACCTTTAGATTTAACTTCAATTTGAACTCTTTCAAGAGAGATGATATCTTCATTTTCTCAGCCCTACTTATCTTGAAACCCGGTGGTCATATTATTATAATACCTGTATATTAGGCTTTCATCTTACAGTAATTTGTCTTTACTCGTGTTTAGATTCAAACACCAAGTTAAGTTTTAAGACAAAAATACAGTGTTACTTGTCGATAAGAATAAAGGGACATCTGATAACTGAAAACTATCGCCTTTGGGAAATTTACCCTAGAAATCATATCTAATTTAGACATCTCCGCTACTTTTAAAAATCCTAATGCAACCTTTACCGTGATGTAGGTAAGTGCTTTTGCATTTGCAACAAGTTCTGGTCAGCCCATACATGAGTTGTTTGTGTTAAAATGGAAACATCATTTCTACGGCCCTTTATACTTTTTTTGTTTCTTAATTCACAAATCGACAAATACGTCAATTCAAAACTATATGTCATGCAGAAACATTGTATTAATTACGCTATTTCTGCGATATGACCATTTAAAGGTACTCCAATGTAGACCAATTATTTGTCTAACATACGGTATATTCTCCAAAAATCAGATGAAATGATTTTATAAGGCCAGTGAATAAACTATCTACTACTGACAAAGTTCAATGAGGATTCATTTAAAATCAAGCTTTATGGTGTATTTACAAAATTTATGAAGAAAATTGAAGTATTCACAGTGTTGATGACATTGTTGTCTGACGACCAAAATTCTATCAATTACAAGACACTCATTTATCAAATACTGCTGGCTGTGGTTGATAAAGACCTTATACCATTTCGACGTTGAAATTGAAAACATTATTACCATGTTAGAATACGACGTCCGTTCGGTATATACTACAATAACTAAAGACTGTCGCTATAACATAGTTCCCACGTCTACAATATTTCCCTCCCTTGCTTTAAATTGTCAGCCAATTTTTTTGCAACTATCCTTAAGCTTATAAAATTATAAAATAATCAGATTTATAGACATAATTAATCCACGTTGTTGATATGGGCAGATGGCTCAGCAGGTTCAAGAAAATATCGAGGGTTCAAAGGTAAAAGGTGATAACTTCCATTTTCAACATTTTGAGAAAAACGCAAAAAACATAAATTTTAGTAACACTTTTAATTCCGAAAAATATACATACAAATTTTGATTTTCTATATTTGTTGACTAATTTGTATCATATCTTGTAAATTTTGCCTTGCAGGGAATGATTTGCAAACGATAATAAGTGTTTGTTTGGAAATTATAAAATGAATAGTGGCATTTTACAGAGGTAAAAGGTTCTAAGTGTACTAACCCCAATTTCGGAAAGGTAAAAGGTGATAACTGCACGTAGCACCTTTTACCTTTGAAGTGGTATCAATGAAAGTTCTAGATAAATGTGGTAAAAGGTGCACTTACGCCTTTTACCTCTGTGAATTTAAGAGTTGTTATAATTGTTGCGATATAATTATGTCACTGTTTGTTACAATGTTCCCTTATGTCATTAAGAACACAAAACATAATAATAAACTAAAACTTGTACACAACCTAATGCTTCTCATTTATAGAAATATTTCCCAACTCAAAGTATTACTTTCTAACTACATGGTTATTAGCTTATTAGAAAAATACTCACAAAACCTCACACACATTCAAGTTTTTTATGGTTTTAATTGGAAAGTGTTATAGAAATATATATATATTATCAAACTTTTGAGGTCAAACAAACACCAGTACTGTTGTACACCAGTAATGTTTGACAAAGTCAATTACTCAAAAACACCTCATCCAAATAAAGTTTCATAATGTTTAAAAATTGTACACCGTTCATTAATATTATCAGACAGAACTTATCAATTCCAAGGGCATGCTATTTACACAAATCTCTAATAGAATGATTGCCGATTTGATAATATCAATCGTCTAACTGGATGGGGAGATTGTTTCTAAATTTCATGAACTTCACACGTCGTCTTCACTCTCAATGATAGAAGGTAACGGAAGTTTGTCCTTCACAGATTGCTGCAGGGCAATGACTGATAGTATGATTCATATTCTTTTGGAATCGTCCTGGGAGCAACAAGTGACAACAGATCTGCCCTTTTTGCAGCGGATGTTGGAAGGTTTTCTCTGTAAGCCTTTCGTGGCGCCTTGAGAGATTTCTCTTTGCTTCTGCTTTTGTTCTGGATCAACCTGATTTCTTTGAAATCACTTGGATCAAATTCATATTTCACAAAAATACTTGACTTTACGAACTTGTATCCATTATATATTCAGCCAATTACACGTTCCCAATAAACGTCGGTTTTCATGGAGCCAAAGTTCTGGTCTTTGTACCACTAACTTGTAGTCTGTGACGTCGGTGTTCTTTGTGGGAACGACAATATATGGTTGCTTGCGCCGTGCTAATATTATAACTGTTTCTTTTTTGGCATGTACTTTTGTTAGGCTTTTTGCATGCTCGATAGACGCATGTATGGAGTCGCATTTGATTTCAGAATGGCCGCTTTCGAGGAACTTTCGATTTATGATTTTGAGATGGGGAATTTCTAAAAGACAAAGAACTAATCAGCTTGCTACAAACTGATTGCGATTTTGCCCCCCCCCCCCCACCCCACGTATCACTGTATAGTGTCACTTCTTCAATACCAGACGTCTTACTTGCAACAGAATTAACATACATGAACACACACGGTCCTACTTTGCATGAGCCTCGTTGCCCTTGCGTCTCGTCCCACAGTTAACACGACCCATTTCCATTCCCAAGATAAAAGAATGACAAATTATAACAACACACACAGTTTTTGCTTGTAATAAAGTTCTCCGATTAAACTGCATGGTGTTGTGAGTACAGCCTGGAGGTCAAATGTTGATGCAGAAAATGTTGAATCTTTCCTTGCTCTTTCTTTATCACTTTCCTTCTCTTTTCTGGCCTTGTTTTCCTTTCTTGGTGTGCGTGATATTTTGTTTTGGTTGCATCATCTAGTTTATCTTCAAAGTGTCATACTGATTACAGACTGGACATTGATCTTTCTTTGGGTGAAAAAAAGATAAGTTGTACTCTGTACAAAAAATATTTCTGTACAAAGCCTCTGAAACACAGCTTCTGTTTTGTTCTTTGCACTTTTCTACATAAAGTAAGAACATTCGCCTTATACTTAAATCCTGTGTTAAATACTTCCTATTGGAGTCTTTTCTTGTGTAGTGAGAATCAACTGTTGGAAAGCTTTCAATATGCTTTTTTACAAATGATCTGTGGTATTCTATGGTTTTTTTCCAGGCACTGCTTTCCCTCTCTTGTCATTTCCAACAAATAACCCCGATGCCTTCTGTTTAGATAAACAAATAGCCGAGAAATTTCATGGAAAAAGAGATAGCAGATAGTGCACTATGGATAGTATGAATGTAATATTCTGTCAGTGGTAAAAGGTAATAAAATCAGTTGTTACCTTTTTCCACTACAGATTCTTCGGCAACTGTCAAATGGAGGGTAATAAGTACACTTACAACCTTTTACCTCTACAATGCTGAAAGGTTATCACAAAAACCCTTTGATTTTGCCCAAATAAGGACTGAAGTTTCCAAAATTGCCAGATATAAAGGACATTTGAAAAATCACAAAATGTCATTTTCGGCCAAAATGGCAGTTATTACCTTTTACCTTTGAACCCTCGATATGGCTGTCACACATAGAATATTTTTGTATTTTCTAAATTATCACATAATCGAAAAAAATACTCCTATTAATACTAATCAGGTTTGCCAATCAAAATGGCTGCCAATTCAGAACAAGGGAGGTAAATATTGTGAATGTGGAAACCATGTATATATCCGATAGAACGTTTGGCAACAAGAGAAGAGTACACTATCACAAATATCTTCATGGATCGACATTGAGCTATGTGCAGAATAATATCATGTAGTAAAATATAGAAGTAGGACCCCAATAAGGTTAATGCAAAGACGACTGTTTCAGTGCTGCTTTGATTTATTTTGTTGTCACGTGTTTACGATACCCAGAAACTTTGTATTCTGGAACTGACTGAATCTGTTTACTTGCTGATTATCTGTAGAATTTGAAATTTATATGCCAGTTAAAATAAATGAGAATGTCAAATACAGACCAAGAGCATTTAACTTCTCATGACAAGTGATTTAAACTAGAAAATATCGTGCATTGAATCCATGAAAGGTTACTCAAATACATAAAGTGCATGTACTTTGTAACGATTCTGACGGCTTAAGCGTAAATGTGAATACAAAATGTATTTTCATGTTCAAAGACAAAATAAAATTGATATGCAGCATGGCAATTTCTTGTTAGTAAAATCGTTTATTAATATGATATTGTGTATGTAGAGTCCGAATCCTTGCAATTAAGCCTTTTTGCAAGGTTTATTTCTAATTTCGTACATTAATCAACCTCATAAACCGAAATATTTTATTAAACATTTAAGATAAGGTGCATATTAGAACTTTATGTTGTTATTAGTGCTCATGTTTACTGATCGTCAATTTCTAATAATCCAAGACAAAGTAACACGCTACAGTTTGACTAACAAAGATAGTTTCTACTGTTGTAATGTTACTAAAATGTCGTTTGGTGTCATCTGGAGCATTGGACACTTTAGGTAGATAACGTTTAAATAACACTTTGCCGTTATATAGCAATTTATTTAGTAGTACTAATTAAACTTTAAGAATCGGCGTTTTTACTAATTTCATCTAAATGGGATAAAATTGACAATGTCTTAACCGGACTCAACAACCTTAGAATTAGTGATCAAGTGTCTTGGTCTATCAAAATAATTGTCAAAAAAAAAAAAAAAAAAAAAAAAAAAAAAAAAAAAAAAAAAAAAAAAAAAAAAAAAAAAAAAAAAAAAAAAAAAAAAAAAAAAAAAAAAAAAAAAAAAAAAAAAAAAAAAAAAAAAAAAAAAAAAAAAAAAAAAAAAAAAAAAAAAAAAAAAAAAAAAAAAAAAAAAAAAAAAAAAAAAAAAAAAAAAAAAAAAAAAAAAAAAAAAAAAAAAAAAAAAAAAAAAAAAAAAAAAAAAAAAAAAAAAAAAAAAAAAAAAAAAAAAAAAAAAAAAAAAAAAAAAAAAAAAGGGGGGGCCCCCTTTGGAGGGGGGGGGGGAAAAAAACCACGGGGGGGTTTAAACCGGTTTATGGTGCGCACCCAACTGATATACGTTTTGCTCGACAATAGCATTATTTTATTTATCAACGAGTGCATATGAAAATTAGAATTAATGCCTTTACAGCAGCAATGTTTGCATTAGTAATAGAAGTTTTAGGTCTACAAAGTTTGGCACCAGCTTTGACAGTCGATTTCCCAGCTTTAAAAGCTCTATTCAAATCAAATACTGTACTGAGGTCCATATATATCACTCAGTTAATCAAATATGTGATTTGCATTTATACCAAGCTGAGTTTCAGTATTTTCGTTCATGTTACAAGGTAAGTGTATACGACTGCATTTATTTCAAACTAAAATATCTCAGTCATTTGAAAAGCAATTTGCACGAATTAAACGAGTACCGGTAACTCTTGAAAACAGCGTTATAAACGATACTTAGGATACATCTAAGGAATCCCAATAATGATAAAACTCTTTGC
Organism: Saxidomus purpurata; assembly: GCA_022818135.1. Lineage (NCBI taxonomy): Eukaryota > Metazoa > Mollusca > Bivalvia > Venerida > Veneridae > Saxidomus > Saxidomus purpurata. Next base: position 39,468,724 of record JAFMSR010000018.1, read on the forward strand.
AGGACCCCGCAAATCTATATTCAAGCAAATGTGGAGATAAAGAGTTTCAGCCCTTATCTTCTGATAAGCCTTTCTATTATCTACAACAAATGGATTAAATTGTATAAGATATGAAAAGCAGATCATTACAAATATGGAGAGAAAGCAAAACTAAGGACAAAATGCAATCCAAGTACTTGATAGTTATGAGTGAAAAATATAGACTCTTTGGTTGCATATATTCTAATTAAACGAGATATATTTCCCAAAATTACAAGGGTTAAATGTGAAACAGTATTGTACGAAAGTATTCAAAGTTGTTTTGGTGTAAATTGATTGCACTTGCTGTAACTTAGCATATTCTAGAAAATTCCAAATGGAACGTTGTTACTAGCTTTCCACAATGTTATTGCAAAAGACTGCTTTGACATAGTAAGCCAATAATAGACCACAACTTGCTAATGCCTTGCCAAGTCAAAACTATATAAACAGAGAAAGGTAAGAAAAGTGTTCGTTAAGCTAAGTCATTTGTGAGTGCAGGTATCCATTTTCTGATATCTTGTTCGTATTCAGTTAGCCCAAATTCTGCAAATCGGAAATAACTTGCAAATTTAGACATTCCTAAATAATATTGACAATCCCTTCTTTCATAACCGTCAACCACAAACCTTACTAATTACGTTTTTCACCCACAACTCTAAGTTCTAATTAACTATTTTTATATTTCTACTGCAAACAAGCTACTTGTTGTAACGAGAAGACCTTTTCTTTCACTTACACTGTTTATACACGATAAACTAACAAGCTTTATCGTGAAATAAATGGTTAGAGGCAACACTATCCAGACAATATTCAGGCATATTTAGTAATACTTTTGTGATGTTAGAAAAGTTTGCACAATTGATTTCATCGAGACGCACAAAAAGAACCCCGTGATATTTTAAACAACAAACAGTTATGTCTATCAAATTGATATTACAAAACATTTCATAAATATTTGTCTGGGGCATACAAATTAAATCAAATAGCAAAAAGGTTCTGGTTAAAGCACATATTTGCTCTTCCAATTATGTCATGATATTTTTCTGATATCTGCCAAATTCAGAGATTCTTAAACGGTGTCATTTTAAGTTAAAACTGTTTTGAAGAGAAGTAGATAAAATTGGCAATTCAGCTGTTACAAAAATCGGGTATATTAGATCTATACATGTACTGCCAGACTTACTTTCAATATGATACATGTATGTGCTATTGTGATGTTATCATTATGGCGAAAATTAGTGTTATAATCTAATACATATATCATAATGATAGTTTAGTAAAATAAAAAGAACCATTTTGTGGACATCACTTTTTTCCGATTTGTAATTTGTTGCCCTGACATTAATTGCAAACTAATTGAATTTTCTCGCGATTTCCGTGTTCTATTACTGACAGACTGAAGTGTGACGTGTCATCAAAATACGACAATTTCCTGACGTTGAGACGTGTATAAATGCTATAGCAAGTAATGATTGCCGTCGGCATTGAAGAGAACATAGTGTAATCCGCAATGACACTCGAAAGTCTGTCTCATTGTTAAGGTTTTAATACATTGAGTGCAGAACATAATTATAGGGAAAAGCCTGTATTCTATTTCACGATAAAATATAGCACGTTTTTCCAAAGACGACGCGCCTTAAATGAGGTAACGACGTGAGGTATGTAAACAAGCGCGTTCAATCGTGTCTCGCGTTTTAAGGTTACAATGGTGTAGTACTATGCGTTAAATAATGTTCGGGATTGTTCTGAATGAAAGTAACATGTTAGAATCGAAATAATTTTTTCCCTATATTTTATCGTTGAATTAAATACAGTCAGTCATTTAGAAGCGAACAATTAGTTAACAAAGCGATGTCATCGATAAAACGATGCAACGTGATTTAATTACTACGCATCAAAATGCTTGACTATATTTAATTCAACGAAAAAATACAGGGGGGCATTTATTATTTCTTAAATCTAGAGGTTAAACCATCCATCCGTTAGACAGTAGACAAAATCATGTTCAAGAAATTCATATAAAACATGAAGTTGTATAGCAAAATAGACCCGATATTTATGATGAGACTGCAACGTCTTGTTTTAACTAAGCGATGCCATCGATGAATTTCTTATACTTGTATATACGTGTAACTTCATTTACATTGCGATACACAAAATGAATAGTTCACCATCAACATGGTTATGTTGTGTTTTCCATACGTGTACCACCAAGGAAATCTTTACAATAACCACAATTACACTGTGTATTAACAGACTTTGATAAACTTACTCTGCAAATAAATAATGCTTTACAATACGTTGGTAAACCAAAACTGATCGGTTTGAAATATACTTAGTTTATGAACATATATAGGCATGATTTTATAATAATGGTATTGTAAAATGTCATTTTTGGACCTATTAGATAGTGCTCACTCTAAAGATCTTTATATTGTTAAATATACACAACTGTTAAATGCTTTGGAACTGTGCGAAATTCGAAGAGAGATGAATCACATTGACGTCGCCTAGCGATAATAAATCGACTGCATTACTGCCATGCCAATGTAAGAATTAGTTACGTAAAGAATACCCATAAAATTGCATGGCACATTAAAGTCTATTTGGTTTGTCTACGCTTTTATACAAGTCTTAGAGTAAATGATACATGTAAAACACGGAAAGTAATATAAACAAAGGCACCAGACAACATAAAAACTGCTGTTGAAATATTTTACGATGTTAATTCAAAGCAACAAAGAAAGGGACAACACATGAACAATAATGGAAACATGGCATAGCGCCATAAACGAACACACCTTTAATAAAGTACGTGGCTGAACCCGCGGCTTCTAATTATAAATGACCAATAACTAGAATATAGGTCACCTGTGATTAAAACCAATTTGTAGCACGCTAAACCTCACACTTCTCGTATCTTAAATATCGTATTTTCTGTAGTAATTCTAAGCTGTCGCGAAAACAGAACTACCTAATCAACAGTTATCAATTTCTACGAATGAACTTGTGTTATCTTAAACTGACCTATATAGCTCGTATCACGTTGCATCAACTGTTTGCTAATTGCAACTTTAATGGACTGCAAAACATTTTCTGTCATTGTGATGAGGAATTGTGATGCCGGTTTCTGTGTTCCATCTCTATCATCTATAAATGATGAAGAATGCATATGGCGAAAGTACTTGGCATTGTATAGGAATCAATTAAAGGCTTGACATTTTCTAAATTATTCAATTATCTGTTATTCCTAGTTGAATTGCAGCAAGTTTATTTCATTGTAAAAACTTCTTGATTTGTAACGTAATCTCGCGAACATTTAACAGGCACAATTGCAGTTTATTGCAAATCCAATGTTCAGTTATAACCTAGTAGTTTGCCCAAGAAATTTCACGAACAACGATAGCATTGCATAAGGGCGCGCATTGCTACGCCGTCTAGATACTGGGGTTCATACGGTAAACTTTTTTGTTGATTTTAGATATGTTGACGTCAAAGGGACACTCCCTACATATTTACCAGATTATATTTATCGAAACATAAATAAATAATGTGTTCAATGATCTTAAATGATAAATAAATACAATTTTGAAGAATAAAAAATATCTAAAAATGAAATTTTTAAATTAGCCCAAATTATTAACACAGAAGCCTTTGCAACTAAATCCGGCTTTACTGTTATGTTAAGATCCACTCAGTGCAGGAAATAAAATATAGAAACAGAAATAATATCTGTATAATACATCAGCCGCATAAAAAGTTTATTTAAGAACATAAATATTATTTTTGATTGTCGTCAAAACGGCTTAGGAATACCTACTTGTTACTATGATTATAAAATATACCAAGACATTCATCATAATTATTCGTACAATGTTTTTCGACTCCTTTAGAGACAAACAGAATTTCGTAAATTTACAGGGGCATACCCTAAAACGGTCCAAATTAAATCAACGTTAAAACGTTAAAATATCATCTTTGTAAGTATTAAGTAAGCTTTACCTAAATTCTCAGTTCTGCTTTGTTCTGAATCTGACGACTTATCGATAAAATCACAGAAGGTTTTATATATATTGTATTACCGATAATTAACCATTCAAATAAGTCGTATAATACAGTTGTTTTTGTAAGATATCTTTGGATTGCTGCCCGAATCGGAGTGTATCAGACAGCCACTATATTGATTAACTAGTAAAATAGGCATTTTTCGTCATAGGTTCTTTTGAAAAAAGGTTTCGTCATATTTAACGTTATTGAACACATAACCTTGTTGCGAGAAAAATTCGGCTTGATATAGAAGTCGATGTAAACTCATTTACGTGATAGATGATTTCGAAATGTGAAAATTTCCGTCGGTAAAATGCTTGCTGTCAACTAATTCACTGGGTTTGACGTAATATTCCGAACAGAAGAAATCAAATTATCGAAAAGAATGCGTTGATTTTCTTTAAATTTGCTTGCCGTCGACCTTAAAATTAATGTGTTCAATGCTTAAATGATAAGTAAATAAAATTTGAAGAATAAAACAGCATCTAAAACTCAGTATGAAACTTTTGCAAATGTAGCACAAATTATTAATCTAGGTCCAGAAGTCCTTTTAAAACAATAAAAGTCAAAGCATTATATACAACTGCAACAGAACGATAAGTATTTTAATTAGCCACATAGTCTGGTAACTATTATTATTACGTAAATACTTATTGAAGATATTTAGTTAGGCACCGACTTGTAAGTCAAGGCTTAGTCTAACAACATTTCAAACCCGCAAGAAGTTGTTAGCCGATGTATGCTATATGCGATATAACATACTAGTAAACATGCGTTATTCGAAAGTATGCAATAGATATCAGATCGAGCTTCCGTTTGAAGATTTAAAAGAGCATGTTACCATAAAATAGTGCATAAAACTTCAAATCAACTGCAGGAAGGTAAAAAGCTATCGGCTTGCTAAGCATTATAACTTTTTCTTTTTAGAAATTATGCGCTATTAGCTGATTCGCAAGATAATCGATATGCATATCACGGAAAAGTTCGGAAATATACGGCAATTTGAAAACCGTACGAAGCCGATTCAATAATCAATAGTTTGATTTTCTAATTTCCGATGTTAAATTTAATTGGCTTTATTCGATTTACGAACGATAACATATATATTTACCTAAAAATAATGTCAAAAAAGAGGCAATTTTCGTACATTCCCGAGAAGGTACTAACTTGATGAAATTGTACCTGCCATTTATCGAGGATTTTGCATGTCATTGAAGCACAGTGAACCGTTTATGATTACGAGAACTACAAGGTATTCCAGAATATTTTTGGTTTTCCCTGTTATACTCATTGTACAGTACTGTATTTATGATTTGAAATGCTGGTAATCTTTGATTATCTCTGTTTCAAGTAATTATGATTTGGACGTAATAATTTTGAACCAGGAACATGCAAATTATATCGAATGAAGTTGAAAAATTGCCGATCGATTTTTTTAATTTTGGCTTGAAGTCATTTTATAATTGTTGACTAACCGGATTATCTTCATTTAAGGTACATTTCATAATAAAACAAACTAACCACTAGCAATATGTGAATCATCAATCGGTCATATATTGAATTTCGTCTGCAACTTTGAGACTTCTGACTCAAGGTCCAGGAATATCCACTCAAAACAAACGAGGTCAAATAGTTGCATTCATTGGTTAAACTGTAGCCCCCAGGCCTTCAACGATCATTGCTGATTTTTAGCTTAGACATAAGGGTTTGCCAGCTTTAACAAAGTTGTTGTTGTACAATTAATGGGCGGATAGCGATTTATTACAAAAAGCCTCTTTATTTATTATTTGTGGTAAAATGAGACATTTTTCGCCAAAATAATTATGCTGTTCTTTAAAATTTCATTTATTTATCATTTTACGTTCACTGAACACATAAATATGTTTCGGGAATATAATATGCCAGATGTACGGTAGGGTATGTTCCTTTAAGTTTGCACATCTTAATGCTATAAAAGTATACCTCATCTGACACGTATTGAGACGTGCATTATCTTTTACTGCTATCTAACTGACAGTTTCCATGTAACTGTCTGATCAAACTGTTATATCAGTAACTTCATTCAATGCTGCACCTTAAATACGAATTGCGAAAAACTAATACAAATGTAACGTAAGCATACCAATGTATTCGCAGTGATTATGTCAGTTGTTGTATCATAATTACTTTAAATGCTTCAAAAAACAAGAGGGCCAAGATTGCCTTATATCACCTTTAAATCATGTGAAGAACTAGATAATGCTATAATACCAAATAAGATTTCCTATATAGCCTTGTAAAAACAAAAATAATATCAAAAGGAGGAATTTTCAGAAATCGCAGCTGCCAAAAGGCCCTTCACAGCACCCGTGCACAACACACACGCTACACTATACGTTTATACCAAATCAAACAGCGTTTTGCACACGCAATTTATACCAACTCACACTAGCATACAAGCAAACATTCGAGGACAAACGAACAATTAAAGGAACACAGTGGGGCACCGCCTTGGAACAAATGATCCCCCGCAAGGTAATTTTTACCCCAGGAGCCTAATTTGATCAAAATTTAACATATGTTCTACTAGGCAATGCTACATTCCAATTCTAACTCTAGCATTTTGTTTCAGAGAAGAAGATTATTAAAGTATTTTACCAAATATCTGATAGCGAACAAGCTTACCTACGAGAGAGAATATTGACCGGGGGACATAATTTGAACAAATTGGTAAGGTCCATAGCCAATGCTACATTCCAAATGATCTATGCTCTAGGCCTTGTTGTATCATAGAAGAGGATTTTAAAGTTTATCCATTAAATGCTTATTATAAAACAAGTGACCCCGGGCCGAGTCAATTTTGGTCCGGGGCTCATAATTTGCACAATCTTGGTAGAGGTCTACTTGCCAATGGTGCAAAATTCAAGCTCTAGGCCTAATGGTTTATATAGCAAATTTTTAAGTTTTTCCTATATACTCCTATGTAAAACAAATGATCCCCCCTGGCAAGGTCAATTTTGACCCCAGGGGCCATAATTTGAACAAACTTTGAAGAGGTCTACTAGGCAATGCTACATGCCAAATATCTATGCTCTAGGCCTTGTGGTTTCAGAGAAAAAGATTTTTTAAAGTTTTCCCTATATATTCCTATGCAAAACTAAGTGACCCCCGGTGCGGGGTCAATTTTGACCCGGGGGTCATAATTTAAACAATCTTGGTAGAGGTCCACTAGCCAATGCTACATGCCAAATATCTAAGCTCTAGGCCTTGTGGTTTCAGATTAGAAGATTTGTTTCCCTATATATTCCTATGCAAACTAAGTGACCACCCCCGCGGGGTCAATTTTGACCCGGGGGTCATAATTTGAACAATCTTGGTAGAGGTCCACTAGACAATGCTGCATGCCAAATATCTAAGCTCTAGGCCTTGTGCTTTCAGAGAAGAAGATTTTAAAAGTTTTTCCTATCTGTTGCCATAGCAACCAGAGTTCTGCATGGAATAAATTCTTTGAACAATTTTGGTAGAGCTTCATGCAAGGAACATTCCTGCATAGTTTTATCAACATTGGCCTAGAGGTTTCAGAGGAGATGTCATTTGAATCAAATGTTGACGGACGACGGACGACGGACAATCATCGATCAGAAAAGCTCACCCTGGCGTAGCCAGGTGAGCTAAAAAGCAAAAAATACCTCATTGATTTATAAGAACAGGACAGAAAATGTGTTGATGGCGCTGAAATACCCCGCAATATTTCATATAATAAACAATCGTTTGTTGTGATATATTTATAATGTAATTTATCCCAATTTTGCGCCGTATGGATTCTAGGAATAACGATGACAGTAACTACCTTTGAAAAAAATAGTCGAGGCAATGTTTAGTATATAAAAGCGATTGTTAGATAGATTTTATAGTAAACATTAATTCTATTCAATCGGAAGGCCCCAAATGTTAGAAGGTGAGAAAAGAAAACAGGACCTTGACGGGGCCGGGATTCGAGCCCATATACCTTCCCTTGCAATGTTGTGCTAATGCTCTCCGGAACCGGCCATTTATCGAAATTGTCTCCAATAGTAATTAAATATCAATAATGCCATGTGTATCAGGAAACAAACTTAATCCTTGTTGCTACTCCAATTATTGACCGTTATTCACTGGCAGAGAAAGTATAAATACACTACACTTATGACTCACATTAAGTTGGAGGTAAAAACATATTAATACGTTGATAAATATGAATTACAATGTATATACGTACATAAATTATTAACTCATGCAAGAAAAACTGAAAACACAAGAGTATTTTATTGTCTATTCCCATTCCCACTATATATGTACGTGGATGAATGAATGCATTTGTAAATATCGTATTACAAATCAAGTAAAATGACCAAAAAGACTGAAAAACAACTTGTTTTTCTAAAGCTAATACTATATCGTTAGTTATGATTGACTATTTACAAAGTCCTTTATCTTTTTAAAACTTACATTATGAATTATACATTATCTCTTGAAAAAAGGTGTTTTCGGTCTGCATAAATTGTTTTTGCTCCCTTTTAAGTCTTTTTTAGTCTTATTCGGCTGTTTTCAGTAATTCTATTCATCCAGTACTAGGTTTTGTTCGGTTGTTTTCTATGCACCCTGTTTTATCCAGTTGGAAGGTGCCTTACAGCGTAAATGTTTCATTTTAAAAACTGTTATACATTCTACTCGTCATTTCATCGGCGGTTGAAGAGTTCCAAACTTCCGGTTAAAAGCAAGCTTAATATGGCTGAAAAACACATTGACCGAATTTAGTCTGTGGAAATCAGTAGTAATAAAGGGTGAAGGCTTCCTTGGAAATACTCATAGCCAATGGCTTCACATACAAGTAGTAGTTTGTAATTCTTTACATTGGTCTTTACATAAAAATATGTATGAAAAATATACCATACCAACTTTAAGTATTTATGGCAAGTAGTTATAGAAATGTATCAATCGTCCCTTTGAAGTGAATTTAATTATTTTTAGACACTGTGCAAGCAATCGCTTTTGATGACAATTTTGAATTCTTTAATCTAAATATCCACATCTCTATTAAATTATATTAGCATGCAGACTTCAATTTATGAAATGAAACGTGAAATTAAAAGTAATAAGAAACCTTCACATGGATAACGGTTGGGTGTATAAAAATAAATTAAAGGCGAACACATAAAAATATTCCTTCAGCAAGAGAAATGTGTATACTTTTCAGTACATAAGGTAACACTTAGTTGCCGGCCTAGTTCAAAATTTAGAATGGATAAAATTGTTAATCAATTTATTGGCATGCTATTTCCTGTTGTGGTAATGGTATCAGACGGTTAAGAAATGAGGTAAAAAAACAAAAATAATATCAAACAAGGAATGCCACGTAGAGCTGTACTGCTGTACATATTAAACTTCCTAAACACATAACACAAGATGATAACTTATGAAGTGTTCAGCTTTCATCTTAGGAGCAAACAACGAGAAAACTTATCGTTCCCGATTCTAATATTTACAATTTCGAGGCGATCTTCTATATAAACAAATGAAAGAATCTATTGATGGCTGATTATAGATCATACTTGAGAAATGATTTCAGAAACGTATCCAGGACAACCATCTTTCATTGTCGGTTTGATGCTGGTCCTAGCAGGGTTCTTTTTTTCCGTCCTGGACTTTGGAACATGGTGGGGGTAAGAGGAGGTTGGGTGCGCACCATAAACCGGTTTAAGCTCCCCAGTGGTGTTTGCCACTGACCGTTCCAAGGCGGTGCCCCCTGTGTTCCGTTAATTGTTCGTTTTGTCCTCGTGTGTTTGCTTTGTATGCTGTGTGTGTTGGTAGTGTATGTTTGTGTGTGTACATGATTGTGTGTGTGTGTGTGTGTGTGTGTGTGTGTGTGTGTGTGTTGGTGGTGTGCACTTCTGGGTGCTGTGGGGCTCGTTTTGGGGAGGCTGCGTTTTTGGTGCGTGGCATTCCCTGTTTGATATTATTTTTGTTTTGATGAATAGTTTCCCGAGGGTGAAATTGAATTTTACTAAATTGAAAAATGGATCAAATATGCACATAATAACACACTTAGAGAGTGATCTTATCGTTGACTCCTAATTGTTGTTTTTAAACGGGCACTCCCTACATCTAGCAGATTATAATCTCGAAACGTAGATTATGTGTTCAATGAACGTAAAATGATAAATAAATACAACTTCAAAAAGAAACTATGGCGAAAATGCCTCATTTTACCGCAATTAATCAATATAGAAGCTTTCTGTACTTTTTGTACAACAACAACTCCTCATAGATTATTGAATGATTCACGGTACTGCAGTATATTTTACACCGCTGATTTTATCGGTAATGACTGGAAAAACTTAGCTGAAACTTTTAGGTTAAGTAATAGTACTGCCAATTTTTTTTATTATTAATGGAGGTGTTGGAGGTTATTTAGTTCGACATCAGTTATAGGGTTGTCCCTTTAAGTACATTGTATTATATTTTTTTCTTACAATATTTCTTCATAGGCTACAAGAAATATAGGCTACAAGTACATGTAGAAGGCCTGATGAAAAAATACAGATTAAATACGGTGCAGTTTTTCACATAAAAATGGAACTAATTTATTCTTGTCTGAAGAAGACGTTTCCCAAATAATAACTACTTTTCAATGGAGATATTAATTGCCCACTCTAAAATCCAGACCGATGGCAATGAACAGAGAAAATAATAGACAGGAAAAAGTCCCTGTCAAATTAAATTAAGCCAAAAGCATAAATAATACTGGAATATTTACAAGTATAATTTCTAAACGTAATAGATTATGCTTTACAGTCCAGCCATTATTGGTCAAATCAGCGTCTTAAAATATGTTGCAGTACCATAAAACATTCAATAACATAATTTTACGTAAAGTTGCTGTTGTACAATCAATGTGCGATCTATTACAGAATGTTTCTATGTTGTAAATTTGTGCTAAAATGAGTTACCTTTTTATGTATTTTGTTCTTTAAAAGTGTGTTTATTTATCATTTTACATTCATTGAGCACATTATTTATATTTATAGAATATAATCTGCTACATATGTCGAAAGTGCCCTTTAAAACACAATATCAGAAATCCTAATATTGTTGACAAAATGTTATGTGCGCCAGTTTAAATATTTGCAAGTAAAACTACATTAACTCAAATCTGAAGCTATACAATTGGTAAAATCGGCGTTTATAATTGTGTTGCGGTACTGTGAACCATTCAATACTGTATATAAATTTGTACACAAAATGGGTAGATAGCGATTTATTACAGAAGGCCTCTATGTTGATCATTTATGCTACAATGGGGCATTTTCGATATATGCTGTTCTTTAAAAATGTATTTATTAATTATTTTGCGTTCATTGAACGTATCATTTATGTTTCGAGAAGACAAAAATCTGCTAGATGCAGGGCCAGAGCCCCTTTAAGAGGGGATATAATCTGAAACATGTTGCAGTTGGTTTTTGAATATTTAAATGTTTGCAAAAGAACCATAAACAAAAAGTACATATCTTATTTAATGCTTTGTGCCTGAAATCAATAGTACATCTTTTATTTAGAAAAACAAAAATAATATCAAACAGGGAATGCCACGTACCAAAAACGCAGCCTCCCCAAAACAAGCCCCACAGCACCCAGAAGTGGACACCACCAACACACACACACAACACACACACACATACACTACCAACACACACTAGCATACAAAGCAAACACACGAGGACAAAACGAACAATTAAAGGAACACAGTGGGGCACCGCCTTGGAACGGTCAGTGGCAAAAACACCACTGGGGAGCTTAAACCGGTTTATGGTAGACGAAAACATTTGCTGATACACGTTTAACGGCTGTAGGTTATATGTTGAATGCTCATATAGACCAAGAAGAACTGTATCTTCTGTAATGGCTTTCTCTATGACACTTGTACAGATACAGGGAATAACGGTTCATTCCCCACAAAAGTTCGGCACAAACACGTTGCAAAACCACTTCTTGAAGAAAAAAAAAAAAAAACCAAACGGGGGAGGGGAGGCCGTACCAAAAACGCAGCCTCCCCAAAACGAACCCCACATCACCCAGAAGTCCACGGTATATAATCGTTTTCACTATGTTGAATGAACTTCGTTTTTGGTACGTGGCATTCCCTGTTTGATATTATTTTTGTTTTTATGTAACATTGGTGTGGTAATAATCCCTGCAACAGATTTTCAATGAATTCAGGGCATCGATAATCATATTTAATTAAAATCGTATTGACTTAATAAGATTTGTGTAATCATTTTAATCTGAAACTAAGTGAAACTCATCTCATATGCCATTCACAATGTGTCGTCTCTGTGATAGCATCAGTTTTATGAAAATAAATATTGTCTTTAATCCTGTTCCTTACGACACGTGGAAAGCATTAACTTTCTTTTAGCGTTTCCGTCTTAATTTTAATTCAATAACTGGCTACCTCAGTTACATAAATTATACATAATATTTTTTATCAGTTTTGGGCATTTTAGCTGCTTAGCTATTAGAGTTACCGGGACATATGACTGCAAAATATTTCCTGTTATTGTGAAACGGGTTCCTGTGCTCCTCATTTATCATCTTTACACGATGAAGATTTCAAGTATTTTGCACTTTTCAAATTACTGAAACGGCTCTTTCTTCGGAGGCGATATGTTATAATTCATAATTCCCAGATACAAAGAGGCAGCTTTATCAAAATTGGGAAGCATTAAATGCCGAACTGACTACAAATATCTTAGAACTAACTAACACGCTACATTTCAGTTCATTGCCTTGTCGGTGTACCAGATTAATTTAGATATATGCCCAAAATATTTCTAGAAAATCGACCACTCGCAAAACCGCTACCACTACACATATTTATCATACTTTACATTGACACTCTTTATCATGCATTTCTTCTGTAAGCTCATATTGCTATATTTTGTGTTTTTTTACAATGGATTTTTCCGGGGGAAAACGCACCGTGGGGAACCGTCCGTGCGTCCCACTTACAAATCGTGGTCGGACTGTAACTCTGTCATGCATTGAAGGATTTTAAAATAACTTGGCAACATGTCTAGCACATCAAACGACGTGTCGCGTGCAAGACCCACATCCCTACCTCAAAGGTCAAGGTACACTTGGAGTATGAAGGTTATGGAATCCCATATATGCACACATTCTTGGACTTAACTTTGTCATGCATTGAAGGATTTTAAAATAACTTGGCACAAATTCTAGCACATCAAGACGACGTGTCGCGTGCAAGACCCACGTCCCACCTCAAAGGCAAGGTCACACTTAGAGTTTGAAGGTAATGGATTCCTCAATATATGCACACATTCTTCGCTGTAATTTTGTCATTGCTTTGAAGGATTTTAAAATAATTTGGCACAAATGTCTAGCACATCAAGACGACGTGTCGCGTGCAAGATCCACATCCCTACCACAAAGGTCAAAGGTCACACTTAGAATTTATAGGTAATGGAATCCTGTATATATGCATACATTTGTGTCCGGACTATAACTTTATTATACTTTGAAGGATTTTAAAATAACTTGGACAAATGTCTAGCACATCAAGCGGATTGTCCAGGCAAGACCCAAGTCCCTACCTCAAAGGTCAAGGTCACACTTAGTGTTTAAAGTAATGGAATACTGTATGCATGATTACTCTGTCATGCATGGAAGGATTTTAAAATTGAATAGCACATTTATTGAGCACATGGAAGGACACAGACTGTTGAGGGGCACTTTTTTCGGGGCATTCGTCACTTGTGAGGGACAGCCGTTTTTTCTTTTAAAGCTGCTCGCTCTCAGATTTTATTTTCGCTATATGAAAAACATTTTTGAAAGCAACATTAAGTCGTATAAAAAGGTTTCAGTATAAATTCCTGTCAAGTTTGTCTGTAGATTTGAAAAAATACGCTACTAAATTATAAAATGATGCAAAAACTTTTGAAATTCCAAAATGATAGTTTAGCGGTGCCGTAAAACCAGAATTTTCAACTGAGTTTTGCAAAGTCATTCCTAGAGTTTTACTTCTATGTAGATTCTAGCCTTTAGTTTTATATGTATGTATTACTATGTCATTTTTAAAATTTATAGTTTTCAACGGCACTGAGAGCGAGCAGCTTTAAAACTTCTACAATTGATCATATTGATTAATTACTTGATACCTGGAATGCAAACCGCTCTCGTAATTTCCGATTTAGAATATGATAATCTAAAGATTATGATGTCAAACCTTGATTATTTTGTTCTGCTATTAATAACAGAATTAGATCAAATTTATCAAAGCGAAATCAAAGATTTTATTCACAATATTTAAAGAGGCACTCCCTACAGCTAGCAGATTATATTCTCGAAACAAATTATGTGTTCAGTGAACGTAAAAGAAGAACCTATAGCGAAAAATGCCTAATTTTACTACAATTAATCAATATAGAGGCTTTCTGTAATAAATCGCATCGGCCCATTAATTGTACATCAACAACTTTACATAGATTATTGAATGGTTTACGGTACTGCAGTATGTATATTTTAACCGCTAATTTTATCGATAATGACTGGGAATATCTGAAACTTTTAGGTTAAGTTATAATATTTCCAAAGATTCCATTATTTATGTTTTGGAGGTTATTTAGTTTGACAAAAGTTATAGAAACAAAAAAACAAAAATAATATCAAACAGGGAATGCCACGTACCAAAAACGCAGCCTCCCCAAAACGAGCCCCACAGCACCCAGAAGTGCAGATCGCCAACTTTAATAGAAAAACACACACAAACATCATGTACACACACAAAAAAAAAAAAAAAAAAAAAAAAAAAAAAAAAAAAAGGTTTTTTTATTACACCCTAGGGTATGTTTTATAGGGTATGTCCCTTTAAGTCCGATATAACTTTATTATCTCTTGCACCTTGTAGAAATACTGTTTAAAGCGAAACAGATGACCATTCTGCAATAAATTTAAGTATCCCTTTATAATTTTTTGATGAAAACCTGAAATCAGATATCGTGATCATTTAAACAGCCATTATGCGCATCTTACTGCAAATAGTGTATTTTTGGTGACAGTTTTATAAAATCAATTTATTCAGATATGTGAAATTAATGATAATGCCGCATTATTATTTGAAGTTGGTGCTTTAGAAATAAAGAAAATCGGACTAATGAAATAAAATTTCCTTTCTTCGCAGTTGTTGTGTTGTTAGCAGAGATTTCTGCAGTGGAAGTGAAGCAACTCCTGCATGCAGTTTTTTTTAAAGACTGGCCCAGTCAAAATAGAAAAAGTAATATTTGGAAAGTTTTTAATTGGTACTGGTAGCAGGAGGGGTTTGGTGTATTGGGTTTAAAAGTATTGTTTCCTCTACACTTTTTTATGCACACCTTTTGCAGTTTGAATTTTAATTGAAAAAAAAATTAAGCATAATTCCACTTTAAACAGGTTCGTTTATTGTTGGAATCAAAGGCTGTGCTAGTCCTGTAACATTACACTTTTACTGATTCTTTAATTATAACACATTAAAATTTTTGAAATGCAAATACGAACATTGTAGACATTCAGCAGAATAAATTATTACTGAAATTATTATAGATAAAGCAAAATCATATATAGAGTATTTCTTAAGCAACCACGAGAGCAATAACATCAGCCACACGATGTAATGTGCTTAGACTATACTCTCGGTAATCACGGACGTATCCATTCGACTTATTTCAGTGATGAAAGACATTTTGTTTTTGTCCGCTGGAATATGAACAATATGTGTTGCAATTACAGTAAGGATGTCATACAGAAAACACTTACAACAAGATTATTAAAATTTGAGCTACGTTGACTAAAGTTGCAAAGTTAGTCTAGCAGCCGTTGTAATCATGCGATGATTCGCTGACACGACATAATTTTATCGTAACGAGTACATGACTATAGTATTGTGTAATCCTGTTACAACATAGCTATTTTGTGATCATGATTCATGTATATATGGACACAACTGAACTGTGACATATCTGCCACCGTGGTTACGATACCATGAATTACTGTTAAACTTTAATCGAGGCTGTCTTGAGAATTGAGTATAATAAACCACTCATAGGTCTGGCAAATCGACATTTTTGGATTGGCAGAAAATAATGAACCGTATTTCCATGAAAGTTGTCATAGAGGTTATTTGAAAAGAAATTTCACAAATGACGCTGTGTATACTCTGCAGATTTTGGGAATGAGAACGCACCGTGACATCATGTTCCACTATGTGAGTGACTTCGCACTTATTGCAATGTCATTTGTGAGAATTAGTTTACACAGAAAGACATATGAAGGCTTGAAATGAATGTTAAGTGAAGATATTAACTTTAATACTGTAGTCTGTTTGTGGTTTAGTCCACTTGCATGGATTAAGTCGGTAACTAGTCAAAAAGGGACCTTTATACAATGTGCAATGTACGAATGAACCAATAGTATATAATTTATGTAAGAATCCATCGTTTTCATTGGTAAGTAAATAAACACGTCGCATCCGATAATCTGCTAATCACAAATATACTTTTCTTTCATTATTATTTAGCAACCGTATAACCGTACAACCAATAATAATTTCGGCATTCGTTAAAACAAGTAGTCTTCGAAGGACAACATATTTGATTTTCTTTCCGCTATTTCTTCTATGCAATAAGTGGATGCCTTGCTATATATAACATATTTTACCAGAAAAACATCCATGAACATTTCATAATTCAGTGAAGGTCTCGTGTTGGCAAAGAATAATTTAGATAGATTATCGTCATAAAATGTATCGTTATCTAACGGTAAAAAGTTGTATGTTCTGGCACAATGTAATTTTATTCAATTTTGTGCAAAAAGTACTAAAGTAAAACGACACAAATCACATAGAGTGACCACGCTTTTGTGCCAATAAATATTTCAGACGCGTAGATAAGACAAATTTCTTGCGGAATGGAATAGGTGCCAAATATGGAATTCAATTTGATATACAGATGTTTCTTCTCAAAGATTAAATTGTTTGTTATTCAACAAACTGTCATGGAAGAGGATTTTGAAATCAAGGTGTTTGTAAATAAGTTTTACAAAACCACCATTTTTTCTCTGCATGTAGATTTCGATATATGAACTCAAACAAAACGTATAATTTTCGTTTTCGTCTGATCAGGTATAAACTCTTTTGCCGAATAAATAAGAGCACGAATTTAATTCATAGACATATTTATAAAAGAAAAACAAACAGGGAGAATTCTATAAATAAAACTTTTCGGTTCATAGCTATCACCCTGGTATTGCTGATCACCGTGTTCAAAATGTATCAATGATAAAAGATTTGAAAACATTTCAGAGGATTTTTGTCATTGGCATCGATATGTGCTAGAGAGCTAGACTACCTCTTTAAAACAGCACAGGGCATTTAGACAATGTAATAAGATGAATTTATGTCTCTTATTTCCTGTATCATTACATGAAGTTAAATTGTACTTGATCAATGATTTCCGAAACCTATTCAAGACAACAAACGTTCATTGGTATCGGTCACAACGGTTTGTCGATTGCTAAATTGGCTTTTACCACTTATTCATTTGATATATGCAGGGTATCACACTTTCAGACTGATCTAATTGCTTCATTGCTGTTATAAGACAATTGTATTTGTTTTTTATTTAGGTCTGATAATATTAGCTGATATAAAGTCTGGTAAAAAAATAAACAAGCTTTATTTCGTAGATTTACAAACAGATTGCTTCTATTATTCTCGCCTGAGCGAAACGTGTCGTAGTTTTCCAAACTTTGAAAGCAGTGTTTAATCGCCTTCAGCAAAATTAAGCCAAGACAAATGTGTTTGTATACAGTAAGTATTGCGATTTGACCATGTACATGAAAATTGTAAATGCATCAGGATGCCATATATTGTTGATATAATAACATGCAAGCTTGCATACACATTTGTTTATGTGTAAGAATAATATTTTATTTTTACTTTATGTAAAAGTTAATATTGTACACAATGTAAAGAGATATAGCAATATCCAAACATTTTTCTTTTAAAATATTCCGCAATTTGTTTCAGAGAACTCTAAAATGGATAGAACATTTCTTTTATTGGTTTTAAATGTATGTCTTATGTACCAACACTCACCACGCAAACAATATTAATATTTCAATACCATTCGTAAAACAGGTACTTGGTTGCTATTGAATTGTTCTTCCAGAAATTGCGTATCATTATTGGGTACAATGTATATATTATTTGCATCTTCTCTCTGTACGAACAGATACTTTCATTACGCTCCAAGGAAATAATTGAAACAATAAACAAAACGATTATTGATCTCAATAAATATCTTCTTGTGGGCTGACCTGGATCATTTCTTTTAACCTAATCATTCGAAGTTGCATTTCAGTATACAGAAAAGTACTTTCTGTGATATTATAGACAAGACAGCTTGCTTACACATCGGATCTGATAAGTCTTTATGAATGAAAATACAAATGGCTGTCCATACCACTCTTCACATAACTAAGCAGATGGGTAACGCTATTAACTATTATTCACAGTTTATTAAGACACTTTCAAGTGAAAAGTTTTCTGTTATTTTGGATCGATTTGTGATGGCGATTAAGTTAGTCGAAAAGCTAGTGATAAGTGAAATAGATTAAAGCAAATAGCATTTTTATCTTGTGACACAAAGAATAGCTGAAAAGTCGAAATGTTAAAAAATGGTACGTACTCAAGCATCACTTTTCATACCGTTTCATCACATCAGTGTTTTAGCAACATTTTATCCTGCTGTTATAAAAAGTGTGCAAATCAATAGAAGTATAGATTTGACAAGTTTGGTAAGTTACTATAGGGATAACACCTGTTCAAGTTTAGAAATTGAATACAAACGTTAAAAACGTAAAAAATGTTAACAAAGTAACAAAGCAGACAATCGTATACATAAAATCATGAATAAAAGCTAAACCTTGACGAAAAAATACTATTCTGCCTCTTTGGTCGAGTGGTTACGGTTGCTGACTCGTAATCACAAGAGACTTGATTGCCATTAACTAGCACACATGTTGCGCAGTGCTTAAAAGTCACTGGCAATTTTATTTTATTAAATCACTGTCCTATAATTAAATACACGAGATAAAGTTTCCGAGCCATCATTAACATATCATATCAAAAGATTTGCTTTCTTTCTAGTGGGTTAAGAACCTAGATATCCTCTAAATAGACATTTGCGATGTAAGACGGAGAGCATATGTGAACAACAGATTACGGACACTTTCAGGGAAGTGTCTCAAAAGTATATTGAATACGGTGTGAATACGAAGATTAACAAGGCAAAACATACATTGCGGTGCATATAAGCACATACACATAATCGGGATATTTTAGATTCTAATTAACAAACATTATTACTAATATGAATATCAATCGTCATCAGAGCTAATTACTAATTCTCTTAGTATTTTTGGCATTTTGTTCCTCATGAATTTATTGTATTATATATGATTTTCCCGAACAATTTCTAAAAGGGGTCTCTTTCTCTTGCGTCCACTGGACTGGTCTCTTGCTGGACCTTGTTTCGTCTCATCCGGATGACAATGCCGCCGCCAAAACATCTCGACGATCTAAAACGGGCCATTCACCCTGCTGTTGATTACCAAGGTTGTTGTCCTTTATCACAGCAGCGATTGATGCGCTAACGCACTGAGAAACACATTGAAATTGCAGGCGAAACATTACTGATCATAGCAGTAACTAGTGCATGGAGTGCATTAAAAAGACAATGCTTCATAATGTACGCAATTTTACTTTTTTTATTAGTTTCTTCCGATTGTAATTTAATTATGGCTATTTGCTTACACGTCCAAGTTCTAATGACAATCTGTCCCAAGCGCTCCATAGAATTATGGAAATCAGAGGAAAGTTTCTTTCCCCTTTGTTGTGTTATCCCGATATTGGTGTGTTCTGGTCAATAGTATGTCACTGGTTTGTTTTTGTTTTGCAATGCATCTTATTGATTATGCAATGTTTTATGTACACTTTTACCGAAATAAATCTATCGTTCTATCTAATCTGTGTGTGCAAATGCTGTAAAGGCCCCTGGCCTGAGCAGATAACTGATGTATGTTACCTTTGATGTCATTGATGACGTCGTTTCACCCATCAAAATGATGTCCATCAGTTTGGAATTATGCGTCAAATTGGCAATGATTTACAGTTTTCACATGAGTCCGTTCTGTAAGCAGACAAGATCTGTCCTAACCGATATCCTGTTATGACTCCTTATAATGCGGCACAGTTGCAACAACAACCTGGCCAAAAAAGAAGGAAGTGCTACAGTTTGAGTTTGTATATAGCCCGTTATAGAATTAAGGTCGAACATGCCATATTACAGTAGCATCAGTTCTGTTTGGATGCAAAGATGGTGAAAGTATTCGCATCTCTTCGAAGAGGAAATAACATAATCATAATACGACAACTAATCACTCAATTGGTATACTTAATGACCACACTTAGGACTCAGTTTGATAACACGCATAATTTTATGTGCAGTAATACGAAGTATAAGAGGCAAAACTTTTCATTTGAATGTGACATGTACAATATGAAACCACGTGTAGATTGAAGAGTTTCGCTGCCAAATACAGAAATACATAAAACCATATTATTTTGTTTATGTCTTACAACAAGCATAAATTCGATTGTTTTGCAAATATCATTGATTTAATTAAGAAAGTAGACAGCAGTTTATTCTTGTCGATGATTTGTTACCACAAATATAGACACACGTATCTTTATCGCCTAAGAGCTGTCTAAATCAACAGTCATTTGTTTTGGTGAAACTGTTGCAGAATCAATAAATGTCTTTTTCATTGATCATATAAAATATTAAAGTTTTGAAACAAGAGTTTTAAACAGCCTTCGTTTTGGGAGGAACAGCTTCTATTGGAACATATGTGCACATTTCGCCTCAGCCTAATTCTTTAACGAACTGTCGGAGCAAGAGCGACCATGGTGTACGTAATTCATTTGAGTATTCTGGGCATAATTATATACATTGCAGCGAGAATGAGATTGATAAAGAAAGCAATTAGAGGAATGTTAAACATGCGATCCTAGATTGATTCATTGAATTGACATTCCCGCAGCCGTGTATGCAAAAGTGTCTGTTCCTACATTTATCCTCTTTTATAGCCAGTGACAACAATTGTGATTAGATATATTGCTATCCATTTCAGTTTAAGACTAATCTGACCTTAATAAAATGTATGCCATATTCTTTGTGGCATATTTCGGCATAACATACTGAGAAAATATCTCACTTTATTCCAAAATTATCTTGAAAAAAGTGACCTTATCATGGCAAAATACTTTTCGCGAAAAGTTTTCATTTTCCGTCACATAATAATTTCATTTAAAAAGAAAAACAATCATGAAAGTGCAAACTACTGCATACAAATGAGAAATGAACGACTGAGACACCTTTCGGTATTAATACTTGTTTTCGTGAAAACTTAATTTTCGCAAAAAAACAACAGTCTATGTGATGCAGCGAACAATTGTATGTGACAATACCTATAGAAAATTATCTGGATCAAAATATTAAAAATGGAATGTAAATGTGCAATGATAATATCCTAGAAAAAAGTTAAGCACCCCTTAGAAGTTATGTAGTGACTTTAAATAATTGTATCATGAAATCGGCTTAAAATAAACGACGGAGAAAGATGCTGTAAATCATAACAGCAACCCTCTGCACGAACTGCAAACAGTTTTGCACTGCGAGTGTAAGCAGATTGTCTTTTAAAAGATCCGAGGTTAACTGGTGGCAGAATAGTGAGGTTAACGGTGGTCACTAAGGCAGTGAGGGTTTTTTCTCTGCTACTGAACGTATGAAGTACGTGTGTCATCTGATGACTCAAAATTGCAGTTTTTACTCTAATTCGCCCCCTAAATTCTTCCTATGACCTCTACAGACACTTAAATGTGTTTTCGGATAAAACGGCTGCCCTTGATTGTTCAACAATATCACCCGAACATCCCAACATAATATTATAGTTTTGTCGTTTCCTGTTTGCCATATGGTCTAGCTCAATTTGACCGTATTTTCATGATAAATCTTCGTTAGATAAGTCACTCAAAAAATTTAGTGGGTGCTTTACTTTTTTCTTTGTGTATATCTTCCTCCCTTCATTTGCAACCTGTTTGCCATATGGTCTAGCTCAATTTGACCGTATTTTCATAATAAATCTTCGTTAGATAAGTCACTCAAAAAATTTAGTGGATGCTTTACTTTTTTCTTTGTGTATATCTTCCTCCCTTCATTTGCAATATCAATGACAAAATATCGAATACTAAAACCATTTTAACGTCAAATATTATAATAGGGAATAATGAAACAATGAATAAAACACGAACTTTAGTCTGACAAGCCATACAAAAAGTTAACAAAAAGATTATAAAGTGAGACGCGATCTGGACTGATTAAAATGTTTTATGAGGAAAATGTTACTTTGCTGTAGAAAATAGTGGATGCAGTCTACGAAAATATATGTTCGTCGGCTAGTGGGAAGTGTGTAAGACATTATACATCATTACTAATTTACTTCCCTGCCATAAAGCTTAATACCAAAAAGATGCTTTGATATTTGTTTCTACTCTTTTCCGGCGTCTTTGATGTCTGGCTTCGTATTTTCTTGTTAAGGAGTGTTCGTCTGGATGACGCAAGTTTCAGCTCGCCATTTATCTGAAAGCCTAAGGCGCTAAATATTTATGTATCAATTCCGTATGTAGACAGTATTTTGCAAGTGTCTCTCTTCAGCTATGAGTAAAACATGATTTACTTGAAAAAATAACATTATGTAATAGTTCTCTTACTGTAGCTGTCTATGGTGGCCGATTTCTGCCATTTCGTTCGACAAATAAAGCGCGTCAATACAACAATGTTTGCTGGACGACACGCCAAAAACACCGCATGTTGGCGCCCCCCCCCCATCATTCCCTCCCTCCGATATGTCATGTCATGTGTTGGCAATTAAGCGAGTTGGTGCCCCCGCCAAAACGACAAATATGTTGTATGTAGTTTGGGCGCGCTTTATTTGTCGTTCTGGCGTGTTGGCTCCCTTCTGACGTGACGTTCTTGCGTGTTGGCTTGTTGGCGCCATATACATGTATATCATTTTTGTCGTATTAGTACGCTTGTCGTTTTTGTGTGTTGGCCAATTTGTGCCCTTCAGACGCACGGATGCCATAATGTAGGGTCTAACTATGGTAACACAACAAAATCACATTAACAACTAAATCAGTAGATACCATTTACTTCTACAAGGGAAATATCGTATGAAGTTCGCAGGGCTTACGCTGCATGGTTATTTACTTTTCGTCGGAATAACATTTTATGTAATTCCACTGTAAATGTGATCTTTAGCAGAATAACCTTGCATGTATATGAAAAAAGGAGTTTTGTATGACCTTTCGCACATATGACTGCATACTAGATACTGATATTTCACATTAATAATAACATTCAATGTAAAGTTAGGTACATGTCTAAATACATGTATATTGTCCTCTTTTACGCTTACTTAACAATGAAGTTTTCATGCAGTTTTGTATGTTTCGCACATATGATCGCAAACTAGATGATAGCATTTAAACACATTCAATGTCAACTTAGGTAAATGCCTAAATACATAATTTGCATCACATTATTTTACAATTAATTCGTCCTCTTTTACGTTAACAATGAAGGTTTCATATCCTTACATTCCAAAAAATCAAGTAGCCGATTGAAAGCGACGGCAATGTTTCGCTAAGTTACATAATATACCCAAACAAAACTAGGAATGTATACGAAAGCTGTTCCATTACGAATCACAAATATATTAAGCTAAACCAGTCGATTATAAAAAAGAGGAAAAGGTTTTCCCGTAGAAATAAAAATATCTGGAAACATCATATTTTAAATGCCTGTTTAACTAATGAAATTCAAGCTTTAAACAGTAAGCCAATAATGACTACAAAATTTTTACAGAAAACGATTTTTGGCTTGAAATGTCAGTGTCAATCTGACAACTGGTTTTGTCATTTAATACTGCGTCCTTTAGAAATGAGACGAAATATAATGATAGTATATTAACGTTTTTATATCGCCTTGGGAAATATATGACTAGAATATTACATGTGAAATGACGTACCAAAACTACGAGTCGGGTCGGTTAATCATCATGGAGACTTTTATTTGCAGAATCAGAACAAACACTATAAACTGTTTACTTAACTGTTGAGTGATATGTAAAGTCGGAAAGATATAATTTATGTAGAACGGACAAAGGTCGCACAAAAACAAAATATCAAACAGGGAATGGCAGTTTCTAAGTACGCAGCTAATATGCAAACCCTCACAGCACCCAGGAACGTGGATGGCACCAATATACACACGTTAGACGCCACACACAAATTACTTGCAGATATGGCGATATACATAGTACACGTTAGCGATACGTATGTACGATACAAAGCAAACTGCTGCCAAATAGAGACGTTGTTTGTGAGATGGATAAGATGCAAACTTCACACAAGAAATTGTCAGACTGATGGTCAATGTATGGTATGTTAGCGCCATCATTTCAGATTCCAATTACTTGCAGATATGGCGTTTTGTTTAATACCGTTAGCGATACGTGATGGTACGATAGGCTAGCTGCTGCCAAACAGTTTGTTTTACAGAGAGGTTGACACCAATTGAAATTCATGTTGAGACTAACGTTTCAGATTCCAATTACACGACGTTTTCTTTAATTCCAGGACACTAAGTGTAAGACGAAGCTATCTGCAAACTCTTTGTTTCATAATATTTGGCATGCTTTTAAATTTACCTCCATCAATTATGCATGGAGAACTTAGTTTTGCATTTCTACAATAGATATTCTATTTACGCATTTAGTTTTGTCTTTCTGTATTATAGAAAATGATTTTTAAAATATCAGAATCAGTCTGTGTTCATAAACTGAACAGAATAACACACCACTAGCAAACTCATGATTTCTAAAGTGTTGTTCACTTCGTCTAGAATGTACGCTTATTGCTTAACAAATCCCTTTTGATACTTACATTTTAGTTTATACTAATTTATTTATTCTCGATTGCGAAACGAGTTCTTACAACTTTATATTAATCGCTCTCGAGACTCATTCCAGATGGAATCAACCTCGAAGAGAAAGACAGGCAATGTGAAATTATTTGTGTCTTGCCTAAGGGCACTACCGACATGGTGTTGGTAGGGATCGAACTCGTGGCCCTTCGGTCCTGAGGCGAACGCGCTACCACTGCGCCACGGCGGCTCCACGTGATTCTCTTAAGTTTTCTCTTCAGCGTCGTTGATGCATGGATTAATGTTTTCTTGCTATATCTAATGACTGTTTCTCTGGCGGATATCAAGTTTCAACCTTTAGTTAGAGTTCTGAAGTCATTGCAGTTGTTCTGTATGCAGAAAACACTTAAAATATCACGTCGTTGTCGTCTGCAAGAAATCTCTCTCACAAAAAACAAACTGCATTAGTAATTTAAAGAATACAGTAAATAGTTAAACAACATTATGTCAATTTTCTGCAAATATATAAGCTGTCTAGATTGTATGTCTTTTGCAAATAATGGCATGATTGTGAATCAATGTTCTGAGGACATGTAGATGCAGAGGATGTAATGTGAGGTTAACAATAAAAAAGATAAAGGTTTAATTGTCTTAATATAAATCACTACATTTTCTGGCTCCTGCAGATTGCAGATTAGTTTCAGGCACATGTAAATAATCTTCCATCAGTTTTTTTATACTGACAATTATTTGCAAAACTGTCATCATTAGGCGCTTTAATATAAGTGCGGGCATGCAGATGTAGAATTAACTAAAACAGATAAGCTTTTAATCGCTTTTTGCGTCATTTTTTGTGAATAGATCATACCCAAATATGTTCGTTTCTGAACAGATATTAGTTTATTCATTGAATTTAAAACAGAACATAGGTCGTAGGCAAGCGCCTTCATTTGCCGATAAGGGGATAACACTAAATTAGATATAAAGCCGACAGATTTGTGCCCAAGCTTTTGTAACTTTGTCTCAGACAACTTGTTTTGGTAAATGATATCGCGTGACTTCTGGCTAAAACTTTGAAAAATGTTTGCTCTGACAACAAAGTGAAATATCATGATAATGGTATAAGGAGAAATAATGAAACAATAGAAGAGTCTACTGTTGATTGCATACAAATGGATAGGGTGAAAATAGAAATTTGATTTTAAAATGTGAAAAATTAAGGATTATACAAGGGATAGTTGTAAATCTGATAAACGATCAGTAATAAGCATGTCGTGTGGTATATTCTCTTTTGAATAAACTATGATCAAAATGCCTAAATACCTTCAAAAAAGAAGAAAGAGACAAATTCCATAAACAAGATGTGAAAACTGTAAAAGCATTTAGAGTTAAAAAGAGAAAAAAACGCAACAGTATCTCCTGATAATTTAAATTTGTTGCTAGAGAAGTACTCAGATTTTCGTGCGTCCTCTTATAGAGGACCCTACTGTGACTTACAGTGTTGCAGGTAACACAATGGCATCAAAGACACAGCTTAGATATGTACAACCTATGCACATGTCTTCTATAACAAATATGAACAATCATCAGATTTAACCAGCTGCTAGCCTTTTTTACACAACTATCTCATCCACCACCTAACTCAAAATACTTCATGAACTCACCCCGCAGTTCCAGTGAAATACTTCCAGGTCTACAATGCATACAATGATGCTTTCAAAAATCAGTGCTTGCGTCTTTTAGATCAACGTCTCAATGAACTTTACTCCATAGAAAAACAGCTGTCTAACCTTTCTCTTAAACTAAGCAATACGGATATTCGAGATATCTCCCTTAAAAGTCAATTCACAAGGTTGATTCATGGTTAAAAAGTTGAAACTTCCAGGGCATGTGACTCGCAGACTTCTGAGAACTAAAATTTAAAAGTGCTGAGCTTGACAAATGTTTGCAGGAGTAAACAGCTTGTCTACTGAGTTGAAGCCAAATCAACGTCAGAAGATTTGAGGACTTAAGATCTCGTTTAATATGTTGAAATGTTTTATTCCTTGACTTTGAAGAGGAAAACACCTTTGGGAAAGACTGAAAAGTGTGCTAAGATTGTTCCTTGTCATTTGAAAGACTCCTTAGATGTTGCAAATTCACATAACAAAATAAAGATTAAAAGAGTCCATAGACTTCCTCCTAAATATGATAGACGGAAAACTAAACCTTTTGTGGTTATGTTTAACCGTTACCCCGATAAACTCCTAGTGACACAAAGCGTACAGGACCTTTGGAAAACGTGTAATGGAGCCGCAGCGGTACCAAGTCATACTATTACTAAAAACGGCAGGGAGAGTCATGCAGGGAAATATACGCATCGAACCGTCCCGTCCAGAGATCCGTGATTTACTTAGTGATCGCAGAAAAAAACTTCCTGCTATGATCAGTGCGACTGTAGACAGTTAGGATCAGTAGTGAACAAAACTATGTAATCTGCAAATAAAATCATATGACCTTCGACGCGCGAAAATGTACCTTCGGACATTACATCAATTAAAAGCCATTGATAAGAAGAACATCTAAAATTAACATGTTTTCCCTCTTTCAGCAAAAACTGTCAATGATAACCCTAACCTAACCCTCAATTTCATAATAAATCGCAATTCGCCTTAAAAGGCTACAAGACCATACTTTTTGAGGCAACCGCATGTTTGGAATTCATCCTTTTTACAGTTGGACGCTATGCTCCCTCTTTGATTAAGGCTGTCTGACGGAAGAGGGGGGGGACTTGTGATTGGCAGTTTTTAAGATCCCACTGGGACGAAATGTATTGAATTCTATCCTGCTGTTGCGACGGACCCTAAAGGGTGATTCTTTTGGTGATATGCCTACCGCAAATGATAGTACATACGTTTTTTTGGTTCTCAAGGTTTTTTTTTTTTAATATAGTTTTTACGTCAGCATTTTTGTGTTTTACATACCACTTTTTTTATGCGTGTATTAGGATTCGCCTACAGGGATTACTTTTTTTAAAATGTCCTGTGACTTTTGTACGATGGTGGGGGTAAGGTGAGATTGGGTTCGCAACATTAACAGTTGAAAGCTCCCCAGTGGTGTTTTTTCAATACTTAGCGGTGCCGGAACCACTAGTGTTCCGTTAATTGTTTTTTGTCCTAAGGCGTGTGTTCGCTTTGTGTGCTTGTGTGTGATAGTACTGTATGTTTGTAGTGTGTGTATGTGTGTGTATGTGATGTGTATATGTGTGTGTGTGTGAAGAGTGTGTCCGAGTGATGTTTGTTGTTTTGCACAAATGGGTGCTGTGCTATATAAGGAAGCTGCTTTGTACGTAGCATCCCTGATTTGATAATAAATCGACATTCCTTAACATAAAAATCAATCATAAAATGAAGTTTTATCAATTCTACAACACATCATTCTTCTTTCGCTTATCGTAACGGGTTATTCATGCTTTTTGCTAGATCCTTTTTGTTTAGGCAAAGTCTTACCATTAACGTATTATATTTAGCTTTTAACTTATGTTATCATATATATCCCGTTTTTACGGTGCTTCGGGTATGTATATTTACATGTAACAGGAATATTTTTTTAAAAAGGTACTAATTCAGAAACGGAAAACTTGTTTATAGTAATGTCGTGTTTTCTCGACATGTCATAACTTTCATAGCCACTTTGGAGTCATATTTTACACAAACATTCAGTATGGACATGTAGCGAACCACATATAACATGTGCATCGTACAATGAAAACCATGTAAACCTTCACAGCGTTTCGGGACTGATAAAGATTTTTTTATTGACATCAACAGGGTTTCCTGGTTCAGTAAATAAAGTATTAGCATGCTAATTTAAATGTCAGTATCATGCCAATGCGTTAGTCCTGTCATTTGTTCTACATCTAAGCACGTAAGATTGTCCTTAGGGACTGAGAGGAAATACAATTTTAAAGCGCTGTTTACGGTTTTTGCTCGTAGGAATATTAAACGGGCAAATAAGAGAAATAAAGTGTAAACTGGCATGTGGAAACCGAATATAGAATACGGCATGGTTTTTGTTTCAAGTGCTATTCGGTACAGTGTTGTCCGTTGTACTTTAAGAACGTTCTCTTAGCCGCTATATCTATGGCAATGCGGCATCAAGCAACGCTGTATGAGATGAATGAAAGCCGCGCTAAGAAGCGATATTCAAATATCAAAACTTCTTGTCTAGTCATAAGTTTGAATAAATATCAACTGTATCACCGGCCCTAAATGCCCGATATAACTGACTGTTTGGTTTAGAGAACATACCATATAGTGTAGCAAATACCCTGTTGTTGAGAGCACCTAACCGGACTAAAAAATCTAACAATGAGTGTAATATATCAACATGTTCGGCAGGATCTGGACAATACGAACCAGGAAGTTCATAAATTATTGCCGTTGTGTTGTTTATACTACCATTCTACATTAAACATATCAGTACACTCCCTATAGTTATCTAAGCACTGAAAATGTTTAACTATGCATGCTTTTTATATTAACTGTTGTTAATAATGAAATAAAAATACATTGTGTAATAATATTGTTCAAACTAAAAATAAGTTATTTTCAACTTTATCCATAGACAGACTTCTTAGACATATTTGAACTAAGCAGATTTAGGAACAAATATACATATAAGTATGATAATGCACATTCCTTGCAAAAGTGTTATTTTCTTAGCTGATAACGCTCGGCATTCCAATAGCATGCATGTAAACTGAAATCAACTCCTAACGATTGTCTTAAATAAGCTTAATTTAATGTAATTCTTTGTAAAATAAACGATAAACAATCCAAATTCAATCAACTCATTCATTTTGTTTAGTTTCTCTATAATTGAAATGGAACAGGCTAACTGTTGATATCTTATATTTCAATTGAAAAATGGAGACCTATATATGAATAAACATGACTTTAAACATACATGGGGTGGTCAAGGCGGGGCCCCACTGTGTTCCTTTACTTTCTGTCCTCGGTGTGTGCTGCTGTGAGGTGGTGTGTGTCATATTGTGTGGGGGGGTGGTGTGTGCCTTTGGGTGCTGTGGGGCTCGTTTTGGAGATGCTGTGTTTTTGGTACGTGGCATTCCCTGTTTGATATTATTTTTGTTTTTATACTTATATCAAAGAAGCCATTATAGCTTATATAGAATCCATCATAATCAGGCGTAAGAAAATGAACAAGTCGCATCCGTGAAACTGCTGACCACTAATACTTCTATTTTCAGCATTCGTTTAAACTCGTACAGCCTTCACACAAAAGACAAAAAAAATCATTTTCTATTCGTTAATTTTTCTACTATGCAATAAGTGGATGTCTTGCTGTATATAATGTATTTGGCCAGACATACTTCATCTATGGTTCATTTGTCTTCCTTGAACATTTCATAATTGTATCAACAGCAAAGACTCATCAGACAAGAACTGAGTGTTATTCTGTCGTTTTATATTATCTTAGTTACAGTTTTAATTTAACTGTCCAACCAAACTGCAGCTTTAAATGAGCAATTTGTTACAGTATCTCTGTACTATATTGCGCACTTGTTACGAGAGCAATCGTGCTAAAACTAATCAAGATGTAGTGGGCTTTTGGGGAAATATTTCCAGCTTAAATGTCAGTCAGTTACTTTAAAGCTGCTCGCTCTCATAGGAATATGTTAGTGTAAAAAAAATCGAAAATGTTTGAGAAAAAATATTTTGACCTCACATTTTGTGACTAAATTGACAAATTTTGTTATATGCCAAAATGGGAGTAGGGGTACAAAAATAGTTATTGCTCAAAAACCATTTAAGATATTTACTTAATTCAAACTGTATTACAAGAAGAAATGTTAGGATATAAAAATACAATATGAACTAGTTCCTTTTACAGTTCTTTGTTACAGACCTATGCCGTCATATCTCAAAGCTCGTCGAAATCTAAAAAAACACATTTTTTGTCAGTTTTTATTGAATTTCTTTCTTATATGCACATTGACCCCCATTTTTATTTTTGCATTCTATAACAAAGGTTTTAATCAAACTGTAGGCAAAATATCTGAAAAACCTTGTTATTCCTTTATCATGAAATATTCATTTATCAAAATTTGAGAAAAAAAAAGAGTTTTAGTAAAGTTGGTGGGGTAATAATAAGGAGCGTACTATTTATTCAGATGATGATAGAAATACCACTATCTCTAATTTGTCATCCTAAAGTATGTCATATGGAGAAAAGAACCCACGAAACAACACCACAACAAATGTTACAAACGAAAATCAGCAACGCATAAGCACCTTTTCTGATAGTGTATCACTAAAGACTAATATTGCAAAAAGTTAAGTCATTGACCTATCATTATTTTTCCAGAAATTAACTAGCAATATGTTAGTCTCCATAAAAAACAGGGTCAATAAAATTTCTTGTTATTTTGAATTTCAGAAGTGACCCCCCTTAAGGCTAGAATGAAAAAATAAGCAAAAACTAGGTAGGAATTTGCAGAAATCGATTGAAAAGGTCGGTTACACGGCACCGCTACACTATATGTTCATACTGAAATTTCAAAAGCGTTTGCAACGCTTTTGAATTCAATAGCGTATTTTTTAAAATTTAGAGATATTCGTGACATGAATTTATACTGGAGCCTTTTATATGACCATATATTCTAAAGTACGTTATTTACATACAGTTTGAAGAACTTTATTTTTTTAACCAAAATCTGAGAGCGACCAGCTTTAAACTGAACCTGGTCTAGCTTTTATTCATGAATGAGACCAGTAAAATCTGCTGAGGTTTATGTCTTTAAAGATATGAAAATAAACTACAAATGTATAAAGTTTGAAGGTGTCATGTTGGCACAGAAAAGTAATGCTAGATTATTGTCATAAGATGTAGTATAATCTAACGATTAACAATTGTTTGTTTTGAAACAATGTATTCTAATTCAATTTAATTGCGGAAACTAGAACTATCTCTTTGACCAGGCTTTCCGTGCCAATAAATATTTCAGAAGCGTAAATAACACCAATTAAGTGCGAAATGGCAAAAAACAGTGCCAAACATGGGATACAATTGTGGATGTGAAGAAGACTAAGATATTCAGATACAGGGACATGAACATTTTTTTTCAATAACATCCTATATGAAATTAGAGAAAGTCCACCACATATTATCCTTTTTTATTCTCAACATAGTTTAAGTCCGACTACCTGTATTTACATTCTAGACAGGCATTCCATTAGGCTGTTTTGTGTATGATTTATACTCCGCGTTAACAAACTTCTCATATACACATCCTATAGTCATAAAAAATTGCATCCACATTACAGACCAGCACAGCCTATTTTACCAGTAGTGATGCTACTGTATGCTATTTACAAAACAGCCATTTGTTTCTTTTTTCTATGATATTAAATTTGATTAAGTTATTGTTTAGATAAAAATGTAAATTATACAACCACATCATGAAATCACTACCTTAAACTTAATAAATATACTAGTTTCTTAATCTCTTGTTCTCTAAATTTGTCTTAAAAATAAAGACGTGAAACCGTTTAAAGCAGTCGTTACGATACTTGTTTTTTTCTCTTTACTAATAGATGAAAGACGTATCGAGTCATGTTGGAGTCGTTGTGTTAAAGACTTGTGCTGTAGTGAGAGGTTAGAACGTTTGTAATTTATTGGCATTAGTTGCATAAATGGTTTCTCGAGTGCGAAATTGGCTTTTACCATTTTTTCATTAGATATTTGCAGGGTAGCACACTTCCAGACTGATCTAATTGGTTAAGCTTCATTGCCTTTGTAAGACTTCCAAATGTGTTGTTTAATCAAGTCTGATAAGATAAACTCGTATAAAGTCTGATGAATATATTATAAAGAACAGTTACTGTATTTCGTACCTTTACATACGAATCACTTTTCTACAATTTTTTTACAAAGAAAAACGTTTCCTGGTTTTATAAACTTTGAAAGCAGAGATTAATCACCTTCAGCAAAACCGAGAGGAGGAAAAAAATGGTTTTGTATTCTGTAAGTACTGCGATTTCACCATGTACATTAAATTTGTACTTGAAAATTGTATCAGAAAGCTTAAAATTGTTGATATAATAACATATGCTTCCATACTACTTTGAATAATAATTTCGCTGTAAGGAAAGGAAGGGAGAGATGCAACAATATCTAACTATTGTTATTTTCTTGATCTCACCACACGGGCAGATGATTTCCTTACGCTCCAAGATAATATCTAAAACAATGGATAAAACAATTATAAATCACATTACATATCTCCTTGTTTTCAAAAATGGATAACGATTGTATCAATGAACCTTATCATCGGAATTGATATTTCAATGTTCAGAAATGCAGTTTCTGTTGATAATTAAATCACAACTGATTGCTTATGCACCTCGGACATGATAAGTATTGATGAATGCAGATAAAATGCTATTACATTTAGTACAAAAGGCTGTCTAGCAAATTTAAGACCACTCTCCTCACATTTGAGAAGAAACGTAACAATATTAACTATTAGTCTCAGATTTGAAATCCCATTAAGTGCTTTCATTCGTAACTTCTTCGCTAGATATTAAGAAACTGCAAACGAAACTCTTTTATTTTGGATCGATATGTTATGTTTGTGATGGCGATTATGTTAGTCGAAATGCTAGTGAAATTAAAGAACCTTTCTGTTGCGCAATGTGTCCTTTCAGTTTATTATCAGATAAACAACGTTCCAACTGCATATCAAAGACTATATAATAAAGAGCTAGTCCAAATGTATTACATCCAATGATAGGTTTACTGCATTATGTATGCCTTTACAACGACATAGCGTGTTTATACAAAACTCATTTATCTTAATTTCCTTAGATATTCATGGAACTTCAATTGCATAATTTTAGGAAATTTTCAGCCATCTTGTAATCTAATTTTAAAATGCATTTTATTTGCTCCATTCGCATGTTTTAGAAGACAGATATTCAGAATATATTTAAATACATTAAGTAAGGTTGAATATTGCTACGGTGGCAAAATGGCGAGCTTCTGTCGTGATCGTCATATGATGACTCGTGACACAGTGTTCCTTTATGTCCTCTTTTCATGTCGGTCTCATTTCAGTGTCATTGTAAGATACAAAGTGTAAAACCCGAATAATATCGCTGTCATTTATAACAGCAAAAACTACACTTACATCATGTTGCCATCGATGAAACGTAAAAGGAAAGCATTTTGATCCAAGCAAATGCTTGCAATTTTAATGAAATAGCAAAACACTTTGAAAATCGCTGAAACAGAAATTCTTAATTCTCTAAAGTCATATTACCCAGCAATATGATTGTCATTTCATTAAACTTGACATATAGCAGGCAACATATCTATATTAGTGATGTCTTTGAATAAATAATGAAAATGTTTGTCTTTAATCTTCTTTTGTTAACTCTCCTATATGTCATAAAAATAGCTAAGTTATACCTTTTCTGAGGAATAACCAACTTTGATTAGCATTAGTCTGTGCCATTTGCTTTTATAAGCTCAAACACTTTTCTAATAGGCCACTTTTAAATCGGAATAAATCAGTAAGTAACATATGGTATTTTCAGCTGCCCATGCTATCATAAACTTGCAAATTCTACGGTACTCGCTCCAGTGACTAAAGTATATCATCTATGCATTTTTTTTCATTTCTGGTTTTTGCAGCATGCAAATGCAATTTTTTTATTATATAAATAGAAGAATAATATAGTATTTAATTTAAAAATGGCAAAAATGAAAATAGAAAAACGAAACTTGTGTCGTCGGTGTGCTAGCATCTGGTCAAACTATCCCCAAAGAAGATCGCTTTAACTATTCTCAAGCCCATCGCGACATTGCACTTGTGAATTTTTCGGATCCAGATCCAACCCAGAAAAAGTGGCCATCTGATTTGTGAAACAGACTGTTGTCATTTGGTTAAGGCAAATAATGAAAATATGAATATTGGGATAAACACTTTGGCGACCGAGTAAATATTATACTAAGATAGAAGTGTACATTGCAGAATCAGATCATTGGAACTGTTATCTAATAACTTGCAACACACTGTTTATAGGGCTTTAGTTAGTTTTATAGTTTTATTAAGCTCCAAATATATCTAGAAAGCGTTCACCAGTTTAGTAGTTCCACAAACAAATGCCTCATTATAACGCACATTGCATAGAATAAGCAAGCAAATAGGGAAATAGCATATGAGCCTGCGATTACAGACCCACTAGCGATTACCGGAATAATTCCAAACATGGCTTTGTCGAGCACGACTGCTACACATCATGATATAGAGAAGCCGACCCAGAAGCCCCTTACATACTCTAAGATGAAATTCCCAACACCGTCTGAACGTTCCTCGGGAAAATGAAGAATGTCCTTCAGTACGATGTGGAATCACTATATTACGCTATTTTCACGGTTTTTGCAACAAGAAATATTCTAGATGAGGTTCGCGAAAACTAGCATAACGATACCATTTTTAGGATGCATGATCTAACTTTGATTTCAGATACTTGGTATTAAGGGTTTTACAATAAATTGTATGTTTATCATATCAAAAAATTTGAGTGTACACTGATGATGAAATTGAAAAGTATATATGTAGGTTCTTTATTATTCTGATGCTCACGAAAAGCCACCGGTAATATCTTTTTTATCATTATAACATTTGATTTATCTGTATTTGTACAAGTCTTTGAATACTTAACTTCTTTATGGATATCTGTTTGCCAGCTTGAGCTTTGTTATACATATTTGTTATACCAATATATTAAGCTTTTATCTTTAGGCAACATATGAAAAGCATCTCTGTCAATATGACCTCTGGCGTAATTTTATGTCTTACAAAAGGCGGTTTGTGTAAATTTATGGTTTATGCTAAAATGTAAATAAAACAAATTTCGCGTATTCTTTCAGATATAGATTCACAAAACTCAGTACAGTTTAGCTTTTTTAAAACATTTACTGCAACAACAACCACATTTTTATATTATAAATTATCCATAAAGGGTTATATGGATTTCAGCTTTGTCTAACACAATAATCTAAGGATATTAGATGTTACTGATTACTGAAATGCGATGGACCGTCTTCACCAAAGTTTATGTCAACATGTTATAGTGTACATAAAGACCAGTGGTCATTTTTTATTTGTAATTATGTCTCTCCCCTCCCCTATATATAGCGGGAGAGAGACATATTGATTTGGTCGAGTTGTTGTCTTTCTGTCCGTCCATCCGTATGTCCGTCCGTCTTAAATCGTGTCTGCATCATATCTCTTGAGCCCCCTTGAAGGATTGTAGAGTAACTCACCACAATTGTTCACCATATTGAGACGATGTGCAGAGAGCATGTTACAATCACCTTGGTTCAAGGTCAAGGTCACAGTTAGAAATCGAAGGTCTATAGTTCGTGTCCAATCCATATCTAGGATTTTAGAATAACTCACCACAAATATTCACCATATTGAGACGATGTGCTGAGCGCATGTTACAACCACCTTGGTTTAAGGTCAAGGTCACAATTAGAGATCAACGGTTATATGACTATATTTCGTGTCCGCCCTATATCTCTTGTGAACCCCTTTAAGGATTATAGAATAACTCACCACAAATGTTCACCATATTTCGAAGATGTACAGACCGCATGTTACAACCACTTAGGGTTAAGGTTAAGATCACTGTTACTAAAAATAGAAAAAAGGTTTCTGCTCAATTCCTCGTGTTAAGAGTGACCAATTGCAATGAAACTTGGTGTGTAGGTAGCTTGCGTAGAGAGGAAGTTCGGAATTGCATTGCGGGTCAAGGTCAAGGTCAAGGTCAATGTTACTAAAATAGAATTGTTTTCTTTTAAATTTGTTTTTGGAAAAATTTTTTTAAAGAAAAAAAACATTTCGGGGGTCAATGCCACTGTTACTGTAAATTGATTTTACAAAAAATAATTTTTAGTTTTTAAATTGTTTTGAGCAAAAACATTTTTTTTCGGGAGATCAAGGTCAAGGTCACTGTTACTAGAATAAATGTTAAAAAACAATGTCACGGTGACTGTTTCTTTTTTCTTTTTTTTTTAAATTTACAATTTCTACAGGCGCCGTTGAAACCTTCTATATCGATTGACGCAGCAAAGCCTATATGAAATACAAAGTTTTTCTCAAGGGTTCTTTAAAAAAAAACCGATGTGCAAGACATCCAATAACTCAGGTATAAAACATTGCAGTACGTAACTATCTAGACTACAAAGATGTTCATTCACAATAAATATCTTGGAAATCTGTTTATGAAATTTCTCTTAAGACCAGTAAAACCTTGATAGTGTTTAAATGGTGCACATGTCTCATTATTGCGATTAGAAGTCACTGATAAGTTCATTTTATGAAATCACGATCACAGTCATGAAATAGATTGATCTAGAATAATGTACATAACCCGCTGTTCCTTACAGAACATGCACTTTACATTAGAAGATGCTTCGTTTGCAAGTTGCTTGATATTGCCAATGACGGACTAATGTAGGCAGTAAATTGAATTTGGAAATCCACAATGACAGCTAACATTATTACGTCCCTGTTCAAACATTTGTTGTTCAGTCCTTGATCTGTTCAACGGCTCTTTGCTGTGCCAATATTTGCATTCATCAATGTCTACTAGATCCGAGATGTCTGAACAAGATGTTTAGTATAGATATCATAACAATTCTTATCTTTGAAATACATTCTTTTCTGTGACATGTTGATTACATTTATTAGATTGAAAGATAAAATACATTATCTCAAAATCCATGCTGAGTAACATAAGAAAAAAGGATATGTTTTAAGCGCTCTGTAATATTCATTCCTAGAAGTTTCGTGTAAGTAAACGTACGGGAGAAAGTTTGTCTGTATTAAACGTGAATGAATATATTATATATTTATGATTTTAAAGTCATTTGAATAACCTCTGGTTTTCAATCGAGAAGCTTTTTTTACTAAACCAAAAACTTATCAAACATTTTACGACGTTTTATCCTATTAACCAGAGTAGAAAAATGCGATAACTATTTGCGCAATTTGATCATAAATTAAAGGTTGGATTAATGCTTAAATCAAGTGGGACATCACAACAATACGCTCAGATTCACCGGAGTAGAAACAAGGCGCAATATGTTCTAAAGGTTTCGCGAAAACTTTTATCTATATGCGAAATCCCCTTTTACTTTTCTTGAAAGATTTGTTGGGTTTTTTTTGCGAAAACCTTTATTTAGCAACTGTATGCAGAAATTTTCATAGTAGTTACGTTTAATTTATTTTACTATTTAACAGCACATTTATATCAAATGGAAATGGCTGTTAACTAAAATATTTCGACATAATTTGACACAATTTTCTTGATACTTATCTGCATACCTGTTTACAAAAAGATAATAACTAGCGAATGTTATTTTGTTGCAGAAAATGTCGGATGTAGTTTACGAAATGTTCGTCAGCTTGTCAGAATTATAAGACATTAAACTTCATTACCTTTTGAATGCCTTTAACTTCCCTATCGTACAGTACAAAGTCAGTTGCTTACTACTCAAAAAGGCTTTTTAATATTTGTTTTTCTACACTTTTCCGGTGTCTTTGATGTCTGGCTTTGTATTTTCTGGTTAATGATTGTTTGTCTGGAGACCGCAAGTTTCAGCGCGCCATTAATCAGAGCGCCTAAGGCGCTAGATTTCTTCTGCATCCATTCCGTATGTAAACAGCTTTTTGCGAGTAAAAATTACATTATTCAATAGTTCTCATTAAGCTCTGCAATTTCTTCTCAAAGAGCACTGACACAACGTCCAATGTTTTCATCGACAACATACCCACATATCGAGTTATAACAGTGTTCCAATCATTACTTGTATTGAACGGTATAAGATCTTCTTTAGATAGATACACTCAACAGGTTTAAAAACGCAAAAATGGCAAAATAATTATTTTAACAGTGTTATCGTGTTTCAAATTTATTCAAATTTCATACACAACAAAAACAATATAAAAATGAATTATTGTAAACGTTTCAATAATTCATCGCAAAAAATAACTTAAATAGAAATAAAAACAATAGCGTCATTCCAATAAAAGTGTTCAACAGGGGAAATTTTTGCGTTTCTAAACCTGTTAAGTGTATTAATGGCAATGCATTGGAATTAGATGTTTTTTTTACCTATAATTATTGTAAATGGTAACTATTGTGAAAAAACAACTAATGGCACTGTAGATTTTATGGTTTATGTTTTTTTAGAATCATCATTGGTCACGCACCTAAAATTAGAACGTATTTCCCTTGCGTGGTTCTTCATACAACAGTATTTATCCTATTGACCAGTCTGAGAGTAAAACAATTGAAAATCAGACTAATAAAGTAATAGTTCCTTTCTTCGCAGTGATCTCTCTTGTGTTGTTGTTGTTGTTGTTGGTAGAGATTTTGGCAGTGGAAGGGAAGCAACTCATGCATGCAGTTTCTTTTAACGACTGCTCCAGGTAAAGTAATATTTGGAAAATTATTATTTCGTACTGGTAGCAGGAAGATTTTGGTGTATTTGGTGTGTTAAAAGCTATTATTTCCTCTACCTTTTTTACACACACCTATTTCAGCTGGATTTTTACTTTTAAAAAATGCGCATAATGTCAGTTTAATGTAAATATTACATGAGTTTTGTATGACCTATCTCACATATGATCGCATATCAAATAATAACATTAAATTACTTTATTTTACGTTAAAAAGCAGGGAATGGTTTCCTCGTGGAAATGAATATGACAGTGTATGCATCGTG
Source organism: Saxidomus purpurata (assembly GCA_022818135.1). Classification (NCBI taxonomy): domain Eukaryota; kingdom Metazoa; phylum Mollusca; class Bivalvia; order Venerida; family Veneridae; genus Saxidomus; species Saxidomus purpurata. The sequence goes on from JAFMSR010000018.1 coordinate 39,508,713, forward strand.
TTCTGAATTCCTGTTTAACTAATGAAATTCAAGTTTTAAACAACATGGCCAATAATCACTAAGACCGGAAAAAGTTTTTGGCTTGCAATGTGAATGTCTATCTGGATCGTGTTGAACAGCTGTTTTTGTCACTCTGATTACATTATGGCATACGTCCTTTAGAATTTAGACGAACACAATGATAATAAATTACCGTTTTTATATCACCTTGGGAAATACTAGATTAGAACATAATTTGTAAAAATAGGCGCCAAAACTGCAAGTCGGTTCGTTTAATCACAATGGAGACTTTTCTGTGCAGAAATCAGAAAATGAAAGGCAGGGTTGTATTCCGTGGTAACGTAAAATAGAAATTTCATGCAGCTTATCAAGTTTGGGGGTAAATGTACAATTAAAAAAGAAGCATATTTAATTGCTGACGGACTACCACCCTTTATTTGGTATTAAGTTGAAATACTATTTCTTACTTAATGGCATATATTTCTAAAGAAAGTAGTATCTTTATGCGTCAGCTCAGCTTGTCGTTTGCTGATGACAAAGTTTTTCTGCCAATCAGGAGATATGGTAGGTAACTTCTTTGGTTGTCATGAATTTTTATTAAAATGTTTCTATAAATGCATATACTGAATAATGTTTTACCTGTTTTACATATGATCGGTATTAAATATTTAGAAAAAAAAAAATAAATAGATTACACATTTTAGGTAAAAAAATCACACAGGGACGTGTTTTGTATGGATGTGCAAATATTTAGAGATAAACTTAAACACGAAGAAACTGTTAGACTGATGGATCTTTGTACAGCCTGTTAGTGCCTTCACTTCGTTTATTACTTGCAGATATGGCAATACTTGGATAGTACAGAGAACCTTGTTGCTGTCCAATATTTCATAAAAGAGATTAACTTTTCAGGGACCAATATACGAAGTGTTCTTTTATTTAAGGACACAAGTGAGAGACGAAGCTATCTGCAGAAACATTGAAATATGATATTTGACATGCTTATATGGAAAAACACTGAAATTCCTGTACACATAGAACAACCCTCGTGTTTAAAGAAACTGTATTGAACCCATGTGCGTATTTCATAACTGAAATTAATAAAACAAACTTCCATCAGTTTTACTTTGAGAAACATTTGCCACATTTTTATTCGCAGTTTATAGCATGTCTTTTACAATTATTTTGTAGATTAATTTGTCAAAGACTGGTTGTAATCAATCAAACTCAACTTAATAGATGCTTTTCGATTTGATATACTCTGGATTCACCGATTTAATACGAAAAATAGGAAAATAAGTCTCGATTTTTTTCTACTAATTCTTTTGGGGAAACTGGTTACATTCCATACATTTCAGTTACATTAATGGTTTCGAAGTGATGTGAAAGTAATTGAATGTTTCTGCTGCTTTATGTCCAGTCAGAAAACGTGCATATGAAAACTTTTGTGAATAACTCATTGACTACCAAAGTTGTATTCAAAATAACTTACATCATATCACTCATTTTTGCATTTCTACATGACTGTTTCTTTATAGACATTCTTTTTAAGTATTCCCACAGTGTATGTCTATAAAATGTAAAATTCGATATATGAAAAATGCAAAGCCGAATGTTTTATCGTTATGTTTTATAGAAAATGTCTTTCAATTTAAAATATCGGAATCAGTATGTGTCTATGCACTGAATAGAATTACACGCCGCTAGCAAAATCATGATTTGTTAAATATTGTTGTCTTCTCTACAACATGAAGTACAAGGTCAGTTGCCTAAAGGTTAATAAAGGCGATTTGGTCACTTATTCTTCTAGCGTCTCTCTTCTGTCGTCGTTGTTGTTTGGCTTCATATTTTCTTGTTAGATCTAATGACTGTTTTTTTCTAACGGATGTCATGTTACAACTTTAAATTAGTTAGAATTCTGAAGTCATAGCAGAAGTTATATGTGCAGAAAATACTTCAAATATCACGTCGTTGTCGCCTGCAAGAAATATCGTTCACCGATTACAAACTGCATGTGTAATATAAAAAAAATATAATAAATGATCATTATATATTGTGTCAAGTTTCTACAAATGTATCAGCTCTCCAAATTATTTCGCAAACAATTTGGCATGTTTCGTGATTCCAGCTACTATGAGGACTTCACGTGTATTTATTGCTAGCAAGTAAAGTATGATAACACAAGTTTACTAAAATTTTCAAGTTTCATTCGTTAGATTTGGCATCAGTATGTTCTTACCAGTGAGTTATTACCACAAATATAGATAAACGTATCTTTATCGCCTAAGAAGAGCTGTATAAAACAATTGCCATTATTTTGGTGAGAATGTTTTAGTCTGTGAATCTACAAATGTTTTGTGCGTAGATAATACGATGTATGAAGGTCATTTCAAACAGCCTTCGTTTTGAAAGAATTTTTTTTCCATTGTAACATATGTTCTCATTGCGCCACAGTCTGATTTTAAAGGAGCTGTCAAAGCAAGAGCGACCATGGTGATGGTAAATTAATTGGTAATTCATTTAGTTAATACGTGTTCCGTGTACATTTTACATGTATTGCAGTACGATTAAGATTGATAACGACACTACTAAATTAGAGGAATGGTATACAAAACATCCTTGCTTAATAAACTGAATTGACGTTCTTATTGAACTAAGTCTTTCCCGTAGCCTTGTATGCAAAATTGTCTGTCTTAGCATGTGTCTGTATTATATAACGAGTGACCACAATTGTACAAAGATATGACTAAGTCAATCGCACTCACAGATTGACCTACGTTTTGGCAACCAATCAAATTCAATCTTTGGCTGAAACTGGCTCGAAATTGCAGTCAGGTAAATATCTCCTATTTTGGACACAGACAAATCACTTTGGCTAGGTATAGACATGATAGGAGTCATGCCAAGGTCTCATTTACAAATACAAGCTAATATGACTGCACTTATGGGAGAACCTTTATCAAATTTGCTTCAAATCAAACCAGTGCAAAGATATGTTGTGATCCATTTCAGTTTACATGTACGTCTCATCGATCTGACTTAACAAAATGTAATGTCAAATTGTTTCACTCTGCATGTATTGCGGCATATTTCTGCATAGTACAATGAGACCATTATAATCAGAATTTTTCTCACTTTTAGACGTTCCTCTAATAGAAATTAAAATGTATGTTTTCGCGACAGTTCAAGTAACGTTTTTCACGCAAACTTTTATCTATATTAAAAACAAAATTTGCGAAAATCTCTATACCTTTTACTTTTCACGAAAAATTGTTTATTGCAAAAACCTGTCAAAACTGTATGCAGAAATTGGCAGAGTAGCAACGCTTAATTTATATTACCATTTTACTGTATGTCAAATCAAAATGGCCGTTAACTGAAAAATGTCGACGTAATATGCGAAATATTTTGCCATGTGTATGTAGAAATATACCACCATATGCAAGTCTCCGTCACACTCGACCGCTTCCGATAAAAAGGGGAAATAAGTCTTACATTATCTTTCCTATTGTATTTCCTCTTAATAGATCAATTCCATTATAGTTTCAGATCTGACCTACAGTAATTAAATTTCTCCGTTGTTTTTTTACCCATGCTGACAGGATTCGTTGAACTGTCTGAACAAGCTGCAACTGAACATGTGCAAGTAAATTTGCAAAATCTGCCTGTCAACACAGTCCTACATGGGTTTATATACAAACAGCTTTTATGATTCTTAGTAACTGGGCAAATAACATAAAATTGGCATCAATATACATAGCGTTTCACCATAAAGAAATAAATGAAATAAAAGTATGTGTTATAAATGACAAGTGTAGACTATCTGAAAAGACAAACAATTGTAGATGACAAATAATTGAATACATTATGTATAACTAATAAAATTTTAATATGCTATTCTAATATTTACTTCCCTACATTCGCAATACCAGTGAAAAGACATCGGATACATGAAATAGTTTTAATAAGAAATATTACAACATGAATAATAAAACAATGGTTGAAACACAACTTACAATAATACAACATATTGATTCATGATTTTGCAATCCTAACATCCAAAACAAATTTTTTTACAAAAATATCAAAAAGTGCGACGTGGTCTGAATTGTTTGAAATAATCACGCGGACAAGCTGTAATTTTGTTGTAGGAAATGTCAGATGTACTCTTCGAAAAGTCTTCAGCTGGTTAGAATTATAAGGCAGTGAACACAATTAATTTTCTGAATGCTGTTATTTTCCCTGCCATAAACTTCATAATGAGTTACTTAATACTTACAAAAACGCGTTAATATTAGTTTCCGTCACTTTTTCGGCGTATTTGATGTCTAGCATCAAATTTTCTTGTTAATGATTGCTTGTCTGGGATTGCCTCTCTCCATTTATCAGAGCACTTAAGGCACTGGGGTTGTTCTGCATCCACTCCATGCATTACTAGACTGTATTTGGCAAGTTGTGTAGGCGCCAAGTATGCTCTTTCAACTTTGGGTAAAGCATGGGGCACTTGAAAAAAACATTATTAAATTATTTTGACAAAGTGTGCTATTACTGCAGCTGTCTTGAAAATATAAGTTAATATTTCTCAAGTGAGAACTACGTCGAAGCACATAAAGCTCTTGCAGTTTTCCAATCATTTTTGGTATACTTTAAGCTGTATAAGATCTTCTTTAGACATATGTTAAAGGCTACGCATAGGATTTATTTATTGTTTGTGTTCCTCTGGCCTGTTTCGTCGGGCCCTTAAGGGTGTTTCTCTTGGTGCTCTGCCTTCTGCAAAGGCATTGAGTACATACGTTTTTTGGTTCTCAAGGTTTGCTTTTTTTATATTTATACACGAGCATTTTTGTGTTTTACATACCATCCCTTTTGTTTCCATTGCGTGTGTTAAGAGATTCACCTAGCAGGGATTACTTTTATTTACACTGTCCTGTGACTTTGGAACATGGTGGGGGTAAGAGTGAGGTTGGGTGCGCACCATAAACCGGTTTAAGCTCCCCAGTGGTGTTTTTGCCACTGACCGTTCCAAGGCGGTGCCCCACTGTGTTCCTTTAATTGTTCGTTTTGTCCTCGTGTGTTTGCTTTGTATGCTGGTGTGTGTTGGTGGTGTATATGTGTGTGTGTACATGATTGTGTGTGTGTGCGTGTGTGTGTGTGTGTGTGAGTGTGTGTTGGTGGTGTGCACTTCTGGGTGCTGTGGGGCTCGTTTTGGGGAGGCTGCGTTTTTGGTACGTGGCATTCCCTGTTTGATATTATTTTTGTTTTTTTGTTATTGTAACCTGTAATAATTTCTTTTTTAAAAAGCACTACATATTTTCCAGTGTCATGCTCTATAGCATAGTCCCATCTTAAGCAGGCATTAGTTCATGTTTCCAGTTAAAATGTATGAGTAACTTTAAGGCCTCGGTGTAACATCGGTTTGGCTGTTCTTAAATCTCCTTCCCATAGCAAACAAATTTTGATATAATCCATTTCAGAGATCATTAGGCGGCACAGTTCGTAATGTTGCAAGAGCGCTTTTCTTCAATTCCTCAGAGTTTGTAGTAGAACGTTTTTCAGTTGCAGGTTGTTTATTTTTTATCAATTAGTAAATAGCGGAAACACTTAATTGGATGTTTAAACCACAGTACATGTAGTAGTTAATATCACAACGTCAATATTCAAGCATTTTTATTTAAAGTTTTTTGGTGGTTTATCGAAATATAACGGTGAATTATATTCCGATAAACTCACCGTCCACTCAGTGAAAATTATCAAAATCTTCTACCCAGTTTAACGTCAAAATATATACCGAGCGTAACGAACGCAGGAAACCATAAGACGATGACGTCGTTAAAATGACGTCATGTTTGTTATGCTTTCTGATGACGTTTCCCGCGATTTTAAACATTTTATTGAAACAAACTCAACAAAGTAGAGTTACAAACATAAAATAAACAGAAAAATTGTTGGTATCGATGTAATATCACGTTAATTTCACTCGTGAACACCAAAAATTGTTATTTTCACTGGTGGCTGCGCCACTTGTGAAAATATCACTGTTGCTGCCCACTCGGTGAAATTATAACGTGATATTACACCGAAACCAACAATTATCCTCTATGTAATATGGTTTTTAGATTTTTTTTCAACATAGAGATTTTAGTAATGGCATTATCTGCAATTATCAAGGACAAAATGTCCTAAATGTTTGAGCGATGTGTGTTCGCTGTCCAACTGGTACGCAAAATTCATTTCTTGTTCTTAACTCAGATGGGGAAGAAACAAAACCTAATTTAAAAAGGCAAGAAGTACTTTAACAATTTGATTTTATCTTAAGCTGAGAATAATTCTAAAAGCAATCAGAATTTGATAAAACAACGTCCAGGGAACAGACAGAAAAATGTACATATTGTGCGAAAACGGTTTAGTCTTTTTTGCCATTCATTCACCGCACGACTGTACAGATGTTTTTAATAACATAATCATTTAAAGTCTTTGGCAGAAACATTTGACGAAATACGACGAACATTACAAATTTGAATCTTAAAAGATACTGAAAACTTCATATAAAAGTACAAATGTAAAAAGTGTACAAAACATGTATAAATGAATTATCAGTAACGAATCACATTATGAAAATTAATGGGGGGGGGGGGGCGGGGTTTACTTAAAACTACTTATGAAATTGTTATAATTAGAGTACTTTGTAGAGCACGGATGAAAAACTGATGCAAATCAATAATGGGGTCAAACTGTGGCAAAAGAATGGTGCATTGACCTGTAAATTAATAGCAATCATTTACGTGCCCTAAGCGAATATCGTAAGCAGTTTGAGGAGTCTACGCTAACGGTTATGATCGACTTTTTGTCCGGAAAACATTAAAATTTTAATTCCACTTTTACCTTGATCTTCAACAATATGACTTAATATCTATAGTAAATGAAAATACAGTTTGGTACGACCTATGGCACATATGATCGTGAACGTTTTTATATTCTTCTTTACCAAATAATCATGAACCCATTAGATGTGACTGGAATACACGCAATTTGCTGAGTTACCCAAACCGAGCGGAAGCTGCTATATTACGAGACAAAAATTGATTTACTACAACCCATCGGTTATCAAAAATGAGGAAAGAAGTTTCCCCGTGGAACTGAAAAATATCTATATACATCAGGTGTGGAATGCCTGTTTTATTAAAGTGGCATTATGCGCATCTTACTGCACGTAGTGTAATTGACAGTTTTATAAAAGCAGTTTTCGGTTGCTGTGCATTTAAATGTGTTAAACTAATGATAATGCCGCATCAGTATTGAAGTTGGTGCTTTAGAAATAAAAAAAAATGGATAAATAAAATAATAGTTCCTTTCTTGGCAGTGATCTCCCTTGTGTTGTTGTAGTTGTTGTAGTTGTCGGTAGAGATTTCGGCAGGCAGTGGAAGGGAAGCAACTTCTGCATGCATATTGTTGTTTTGTTGTTGTTGTTTTGTTAAATTGACTCTCCCAGTCAAAAAAGGAAAAGTAATATTTGGAAAGTTATTATTTCGTACTGGTAGCAGGAATAGTTTGGTGTATTGGGTTAAAGCTATTATTTCCTCTACCCTTTTAACACACACCTATTTCAGCTGGATTTTTACTTGAAAAAAATGCGCTTGATTCACTTTAAAGAATTCAAGCTTATAACAATAATTAAGCTAAAATTAAATATGACCTTTATACGGAAACAATTGTTTGCCTGGAATGGGAGTGTAACTGAATATTTTAATATCTGGATCATGTTTAACAGATGTTTTTTGTCATTCTGATTACATTACAACCTCTGAATGACGTCCTTTTAGAATTAGAATTAGACTAGATTGCAAAGTATAAAAGAGAACCATATTTTGTTGCTGTCGTACAACCATAAAATTATATTTTATGGCATTTAATTCAGTCTGAAGAAAGTAGTATATTTATGTGCCAGCTGGTCCATACTGGATGAAAGGCTTTTCTACAAATCTGTATAGATGAAGGGTAACTTACTTGCTTGAGAATTATTAGTTCTCATGTTTCTTTTATCAAACAAGTTTCTATAAATATGTAAACCAAACACTTGAAGAAGTTTAACGTGCTTTGCATGGTAAGTACTACCGAAATTTCAATATTTAGAATACTGCACAGAAAGGGGAAAGAAATAGAATTCTTACAGTTACTAATACTTTGTATGACTACAAATTGATAACTCTCATTTAATTAAAGTAAATCATGATATCTGATCTTTTTATAATATTATACCATATCAGATATGATTGATTTGGAAGCAATACAAACCTCGTGTATCGCCATTGTAACTTAGTGTTGCTGCCCGATATTTCTTCAAATTGAACACCCTCACGTATGAGATTAACTTTTCAGATTCCAATTGACGTTTCTTTTATTTAGGACACAAATGATAGACGAAGCTATCTCCAAAAACCTTGATATATTTTATTTGACATGTTTATACGGAAACTCACTGTAATCACTGTACACTTTGAACAACCTTCGTTTTTTATAGAATGCATGTGAATGTAGTTCAATGTGGTCGTTGACAAGCTGCTTATTTTTGCCGATAAATGGTAACATGTAATTTGACTTAAGGCCGACTTTAAGATTTAACATTATTTAGTCTATGTCCAAGCCTTTGTAATCTGGTCTCAGACACTAGCCAGGGGGGTAATTATAACATTGCATTAAATTTTGTCAATATATATCATATCAAAATAATTATATTGTCGATTTAATACATTAGTAATCTATTATGTGGAATCTAAAATGTATTTTGTCTAAAGAATAGGATTTGTTGGTTTTTACGATCTAGCCCAAACGTAGCTCTTGTAAATGACTGTCGATTTTATCGTCTCTTATTTACCAAGAATGTGCTGGAGGGTGTCACTCTTTACATGTCAACAAGAGCAGGATTAAAACACCAGTTAGATGGTGTAACAACATACATTGTAGTTTAATTCAAAATATAAAAAGTGATTTACGAGGACTGTTTTCGAAAGTTACCCAAAATTCAACTATTCAAATAAAGATTTAGGCAGAGTAGCAAATTAAAATATTAAATTAACTACAAATTACAAAAGCAAAAACGAAGACCGAAGGTTTAGAACAAATATAGACATATACATCCAATATGACATCCTAATACTATAGCAGTAACCTTGTTTTTGATGGTAACAAAATGGTTTATTCTCAGTTATATTAAAGTATCAACAAGTAAAACGGTTCAAAAATAAATCTATATAATTCTAAAATTAAATACTGTAACAATAATAAAATGTCAATAGACTAACATACTTAATTGTCCGCATGAATATAAACGAGAGAAATAGACACATTAAGTGCAAACTGGCATGTGAACGCAAAACACAGAATACGACATATCATCGTAAAGACTATGTCGTTCAATAGATAGGTCATAAAAGGTTTGATTTCAACGATGAAATTAGTTTGAGGTAAAGCAAGAATTTGGGATAATGTTTCTATAGAGTTTTCAGTGGGAGTGATGAATGTGAAATAAAAGAGGTGTTATATTTGTCTCCGACTACCTTGGGAAAGCTATTTAGAGTGTAGTAATAAACAATGTACCGATATTTCTTCGTCGCCTCCTTTTGGCCAGATGAGATCAATTTCTTCTTGTTCGGAGGATTGTTTTTAACAAATTAAATTTAAGGCAAGCAGCTGAAACAGATTTAAAATACTCATTTTCAGAACCAAGCGGAAAGAAAAAGTGGGCGAAAAACAATGAGTAAATTATAACTTATGTCAAAGTAATACGTTTGTGCTACGTTAATAAAAGTCATCATCGAACAGAAACTCACTACAAGTCACGTCAGCTAAACGCGACGGACAAATATAAAACATCGTCATAGTATCTTCGCGTAAAATACGCCTCATATATTTTGAGAGAATAGGAGCACCTTATACATGTACCTGTTTTATGATTTATGATATCCCAGTACATAGAGTCGTCTGGCTCGTCAAATAATAATGCAACTTATAACTGCAATGATTCTATTTCAAAGTGTGCTCTAGGAAAGACATAATCATATTAAAACACATGTACACGAAATATTCAAAACGACATGGGATCCGTTTAAAGAGATTTCATTTGAATAAAAAAATCTAGGACAAGTATCTATAAGAAGACCTAAAAAATACGAGTAATGAACTACGTGAACAATTATTTCCAACTGAACCGAAGAATGAGTTTACCCTGAAAAAGTATATTCTACGCAGTACCGTGCAAGTCGTCGTTTGGCGCCTATAAATTTTCTTGTCGCAAAATTAAACCGCTTTTACTGTCTTAGGGTCTATTAAGGCGTGCACTCAAACCTCAAACGACGAAGAGTAATCTGAATGATTTAATCTTATCTTGTGGGAGAAAAATCATATCAAAAACACATGGAATGTACAAATAGCTTTAGGATTTGAGGATAAAGTCTTTTATATTTATGATATACCGTTTACCAAACTTTTCCAGTTAATTTTCAAATTTCGACGCACGGTCATTGCAACTTATTAATGCTCACAATTCCTGTAACACAATAAATCGATGGTACAAATATGCGTGATTCGTTCTCTAATGGTTAAGTTAATTATAGACCACACTGTTAGAATTAGAACGTGTTTCTTTCTCATGCTGCTTAATTTTGACAATTAAGGCAATAATGCAAACACAAAATTGGATTACCAAACCGACAGTAATAGTTAATATAATCACGCCCGTGTTCCAACTTTTAAGTATGGTCTCAGAATAACTGAAAACAGTTTTGTAATGGCATTAATTGCTTTCGTCAAGGCCTTTTGAGCAAAACATCTGGTCTAAAATATAATAAAAATATATGTCCTTGATTCCTTGTTTGTTTACACAAAATATGTATAAAACTTGCACAAACAAGGCCAAAAGTATTGTTATTCTACGCAGTTTAATTAAATATCTTAGGTAACCTATTGAAACGTTGTTTGAAATTATAACACTAACAATAACTAGTAAAGAAAATAAATATCAGCTTTCAAAACATTTTGAAATTTGAATTACGAAATAATAAGGAGATAATAACTGACGAAATTTCAGAGATTGCTGAATTATTAAGTCCCAGAGACGAAAGCGTTTGTTATAGAGGAAGATGATGGTCCTATATGGCGTAAGTAAAGTTCCACTACAACTTAAAAACGTTTCACCCCACCTCGATGTTCTGTTCTTAAAACAAATATTTAACAGATGTTGTAAATATATATAAATACATATTAAATAAAATCATTATTAAAAGTTCCCTAACACTAATGAATTGTGTCTAGCAAATAATTTTCTACGAAATATCTTGGTAATAACTCATAATTAAAATCTTTCCTATGGAATAATTTAAAAACCCGACCAGACATTTCTGAGGCGAGCTAAATACGTCTGTACCTAAACATACTTGGTTGCTTAGAAATAATTAATTCGTACCGTATATAGTTGATGATAACTTTTAATACACGTTAAATCACAAGTATGTTTTAACACGGCTCACACCAGAACACTATTGTTTAAACTATCGAATTCCTTTTTTTAAGTGCGTCTTAAAATTAATGTGAAACACACGTGCCGTACTCCCCTGTGTGTTAATGTATAGGTCTGGGTTTGTCCATAAGACATTGTCACCCTGTCTTCTTCAATGGACTCGAATATGTTTCATGCTTTGTGTATATAAATAAACAACTTAAATGAATAGCTGTCACTTTGTGAACATCGGACAAGGGCTTTTACATGAAGCCAGGTCAAGATTTTTGTAAGTCGAAATGAGGTTAACCTTCTGATCCCCAAAAAATGTCTGGCACATTTACAATTCATTTTTATGTGTGCATGTACAAAGTTTCATAGCAAAACCTCAATGGAAAGCTTTTTGGCCAAGACCTACTGTTTAAACTATTGATGCAACCATATGAAGACTCCAACATGTCCTCTTTTGTATCCAGTACCTGTATTTAACCGGTAAACGTCTATACTATTCCATATTTGTTACAGAGATGTTTAGTTGTGAAGGTTATAGATAACACAATTTATGAGAGTTTATAAATTTACATATACTAACCTGTTTGAACCGATCTTATACTGTTGGTTTACCATTGGCAATGCTACATGCCAAATAACTAAACTCTTTCCCTTGAGGTTTCAGAGATTTTTAAAGTTTTTCCTAAAAGCCTATGTAAAATCAAGTGATCCTCTGATAGAGTCAATTTTGATATGGGGGTCATGATTTGAACAATCTTGGTAGAGGTTCACTAGGCAATGCTACATGCCAAATATCTGAGCTCTGGGCCTCTCTGTTTTTGAGAAGATTTAAAAAAGTTTTTCTTTTCTGTTCCTATGGCAACTAGAGTTCTGCACGGAATGGAATAATTTGAACAAACTAGGATAACGCTTTGTGCATACAAAGTTTCATCAACATTGGCCCAATGGTTTCACAGTAGATTTTTTAAGGAAATTAGGAATGGACTTAAGCTTAATGATCCTAATAATCCAAATATTAAACAAGAGAGCCAAGATGGCACTTTATCGCTCACCTGGCTAACTCAAACTAAATTTCATCAAGGCAATCATACTGACCAAGTCTCATAAAAATCCAATGAAAAATGCAACCTCTATTGCACACATGTTTCTCTATGATTTGACCCCATGATAACCCATATTAATACTTGACCTAAATTTTATCAAGGTAATCATTTTGAACAAGAGCTGTCAGTAGGATAGCCCGCTCGACTTTATTCACTGCATGCCAATAAAACAAAACTTTGTCAGTAAAAAAAACCCAAGGATGTGTATAAACAAGGGCCATAAGTAGCAAGATATTAAGAGTTATCAAACTTAATTCTTTGATATCCCTGAATACTACAGCAAAGTTTTAAATTAATATCTCAAAGAGTTAAGTCTGTAAGTAGATTTTACCAATATTCAATGTATTTCCTAAGTCAAAAAGGGGCATAATTCTGTCAAAAACCTTGACAGAGATATGCAATCTTGTCTGTTGATGGAAGTTATGACGATAAATAAGTATGGTAAGTTTCAAAGTAATACCTCTAATAGTTTTGAAATAAAGTGGGGTGGTACGAAAAACTTAACCAAACTCAATACACTTTCAAAGTCAAAAAGGGCCATAATTCTGACAAAAATCTTGACAGAGTTATGTACTCTTGTCTGTAGATGGAGATTATGATGGTAAACAAGTATGGTAAGATTCAAAGCCATACCTCCAATGTTATAATATGAGGTGGTATGAAAAACTTAACCAAGAAAACTTAACCAAGCTAAAAATCTAATAACAAATGCAACCTCTATTGCATACACAAGGTTTTCCTTTGATTTGACCCCGTGACCTAGTTTTTTACCACAGATGACTCATATTCAAACTCGATCTAGATTTCATCAAAGCAATTATACTGACTAAGTTTCATGAAGATCTATTGAAAAATGCAGCCCCTTTTGCATACACAAGATTAACTTTGGACTGACAGACACTTGGTGATCACAAGAGCTAAAAAAACAAGAAACATTGAGTCCAACTTTTTTTGCCTTTAATTTAGTCACAATATATAATAATATTACGACTGAAACATATCACAGTTTTTTTTCCATCAGTAAGAAATATGTAGACTACATGTTTGACCTTGACATTTCAACATATCTTCAAACATAATTGCTTATTTACAAAGCTTTAAAATTGATCTTGGATATCTGTCTATTGACCTTACCTTGGAATATAAATACACAGTACCAATAATTACTACCATCATTGCAATAAGCTACATGTATAGTTTCAGCTGCCAAAGGAGCCAAAATTGGGTGAATAGTAAGTTCATGCTCTTGCCTTCTTTAACTGTGTGAAGTTGAACTTCAGCAATTTTCAAATTAGCGTATGGTCAAGGCTACCTAGGCAGACAGCCATGATGTCAGATAACAGACAAACATACAGCCAGATACTCCCAAAACATAAATGGACCTTTCCTGATACGAGATAAATAAAGGGGCTCAAAGATACAACAGTAGCCTTGGCAGTCCCAGTCGTGGCTAGTATGTCAGCCAGGACTATAAACTGTCTAATGACGATGAATGATACATAAGGGCAAATTTCACCTTTACTGGCTAAATTGTCTTGCTACATTCTTAAGAAGCAATTTTACTCGATTGCATACATTCTGACAGTCTGTCAAAAATGAGAGAAACAAATTCACTTTTTCAGTCATTTAAATACATCCTACTTCTAAACAACTGTACTTAATGACAAACATTTAAAACATTTCTTTTTTTCTAATCCATAAAAAGAACTGAAAATTTCTTCTCAAATATGAGATCCTGAAAAGCTTTACACGTCATGTTGATACCGTTCAAGCTGAAGTGAGTAATGACTGATCATTTTTTCCCTGCTAATTGTGATGCTGAACTACTTGACTTTAAACCTTGTTGTTGTCCAAGCCTGAAAATAAACATCATACAGATGGGTAAACTTGATGTATATAGTCTAAGATATAGAAATATTGAACAAAACTTTTTTCCTCAGACATTTTTCCTCATTTGTATTGTCCTGTTGATTATAATGACAGATTATTCCTTACATTCATGAAATAAAAGTACCCCGGTCTTGCAAAGATCTAGACTTTGTCCGAACCAATGATGAGACGGTCCCGTAAGACTACATTTCCTGTAATTTTCCAGATCACAGTCTGCAGACATGACAGTCTTAATCTAATCATTGGGTTTCGATTTTCAAGATTTCAAAACAAACGTGCTGGAAATTTTGTTTCTGACATTTTCAAGTGGCTGTGACATATCTCCACACTCCCTTTTTAATAATGAATTTTTGTCAGCAATGCTGAAAGTAATCACCAAACAATTACAACATGTCAGTTGCATTCTAGTTTATTTTTCTGAAATTTTCTTTTCTCAAAGTACCTATAATAAACTTCTTAACCATGCCAATAATTTAACAGAAGTTTCTGGCGAAGAAGTGTCTAATACAGCTATATAAGGAAATCAGCCAATGTTAACTTACTTTGCTGATGCTACTGTAGGTTTCTTCCTGAGACTCTGTGATTGTTGCGATTGTGTCTGTGCGGGAACAGGTTTCCTGCAATATTTATATGTTAACTGATTGTAATGCTATTACAGAACAATAATAAAACTAGCCACAGTAATACCATCATACTAGAATACCTTAGTTATTATATAATACCCTAGCTGACAAAATACTAGTGCAATTCTGAGCTATCAATTTTGAAGGTTAATTTGAGGCTTAGTAATAAGAATTAGTTGATTAATTAGTAATAGATGATAAATCCTTTTATGTGAATTGATAATCAATTGGTCTCAAAGCAGTCAATCAGAGCCGAGAATCACACTGCAGTCATTTTAGATATTAGACGATTTAAGTACATGTAAGCAGATTCATTTATTAGGTTGTGACATCATAATAAATTACATTTATACATGGGTTTCAATGTTAGACTTTAATCATGTTATTATTTATGTATTGCAACTAATTCTGCAGTTGCTAAGCACTCCTGTGGACTTATGTAATTCTCAGCTTTTGGGTGACGAGTTTCACTACGTTTTTATCTGTTCATGTACCCATTTTACTGCTGATAGAAAAAAATATTTAAGCCAATAGTATTTCAAAAGTCTATTGCCATGGCATTCTCACAATTGATAAACTGTGAAGATAAAAATACGTTTTTAAAATCAGCAATATTTTGCAAACAAATCTTATAATAAAGTATGCACTTTATAGAATTTATGTAATAGGTCATCTCATTCTGCACTCTTCTGTGAAATATGAGCTCAATACTTCATTTTACTACATTTGTTTATGTACATGTCTTATGCCCTTAAAGGGCCATGACTTGACTAATAAACTAGAAACTTGGAACAGATTTATTAAATTTGTAATACATTCACTTTGTTTGACATTATTGAATTAAAGTACATGATAGCCCAGTGGATCTTACTTCCAGAACTTAATCCCAACGGTCTTGATTTGTGACCTTGACCTTTGACCTCAAAATCAACAGGGTTCATCTACTTGCATGACCAACCAACCTACCAAGTTTGAGGAACCAAGGCCAAAGCTGTTACTAGTTATTGATTGGATAAGGTTTGGTCTACAGACAGACCTGCCAACAGACAGACAGACAGACAGACATACAGACATGGGCAAACCAATACACCCCTCCATCCTTGATGATGGCCATAATAATCAAATAGAGCAATGGATACATCACTATCAATGCTAAACATGCACAGACAGGAATGTAAATAATGTAACTGTGGGTTTGTTCTTTAAAGGACTGACAAAATATCTAAACAATTCTAGGAAAAAAGAAAATTTGGTACAAATTAATGTTTTTATCTATGTGAAGATTATGTTTGTGCCACATCTATTAAATAATGAAAAGCTTAATTTCTGTTGGTTTTATTTATTATATTTCATTTAACTGAGGTGCTAGATTTGATATTTAAACATACAAAGTGCAAAGAAAGTAATGAATTCGTAATGAAACTTCAAACATTTTACTAGTGTTGATAGTAATAAATGAACAGGAAATGCCAAGAATTAGATAATGAAGCATTGGTCTGAAAATTAAACCAAATCAAATGTTTTCTGGCATAACTGAAGCTACACATCCATTTACCAATGAAACCTCTTAAAGCACAGAAACCATAAATTAAAGAAACCTATAAAGCAATACTTGTTGTTTCTTACTGAGGCAAATGGGTGTTAATTAACACATGTATTGCAGAATTTTGCTTAAAAATGTACTTTTTTTCTAAACCTACATAAAAGTCAAGGAACATATTTCTAAAGTACAGAACCATCCAACTCAAAGGGCAACCATTTAGTACAGACTTCAGAACAATGAAACTTTCCTAGTTCATTCATTCGGTCAAAATACAGAGCTGACTGTAAGATATGCACCAATGCATGGTACTTCTATTTTTTTTTCAAATAAAGAGATATGAGTACTTTAAAAACAAATATCATCAATTAATTAAAAAATAGTGCTCCAGGCATAAAGATAAATGATCACAATCTATTCACACAATCTAGTATTCAGACTACTCCAATTCTAAAACATGGTACAGTAAGTGTTGTATGCATAAACATCAAAAAGAGAGATAAAGTAAATACATATGGTGTTCACAGTGCACTGCTTATACCTTACAATATGATAACCAAATTTTATTGCACTAAGACAGAAATTGCGCAGTAAATCAAAGGATAAATCTGTATGAACTCTTATTTTCTAGTGCTTTAAGTTTACTGACTGATTTGTCATATTTGTTGAACAGTGAAATATGAATATACATGTCACAGGATGCTGAGATCTGACACCTCCACAGAGGTTATTACCCTCAATTAGGTCAACAATTTCTTCATGGAAAACTGTCAAAAAGGCAAAAAAACAGACAGCTTTACATCATTCTGAGAGATTGAACCCTGGAGGAAAATGAAATTCTAATACCAGATGTACTGCTAATTAAACATAACCAGCTTCTAACTAGATTGTTTCTGTGAAATTAAGTCAGATTGATTAAAGCTGTCAGAAAATGAAACTGAAATCTCTAACAGAATGCTGATTAATTGCTTGCGTATATCATAAAGTGAGATATTTCATAATGATATTGGTAAATTACTTCTGTGTCTGACATGTCTGATTCACTTATTTTCTACCTGACACCAAAGATAAAAGAATTTACCTGATGAACATGAAAGTTTACTGTTTATCTGATGCTTAAGGTAAGTTACTGCTAACCTCATGCTTATGGCAACTGCGTTTTAATGTCAAACATTCAAGATAACATAATACTAACACATTAATGCACATGGCAACTTATTTCTTATGAAATGTCCAATACAACTCACTTACTTATCTAATGCACATGTGTAACTTACTGATTATACCTTATGCACATGGTAGCTCACAGTGTTTAATTCTAATACACATAGTACCTAATTGTTTACCATATGTACATGGACATTGGTTACTTTCTGTTTACTTCATGCACATGGTAGCTTACAGTTTACCTTGACGGTGCACAGTTTACCTGATGCACATGGCTGTACACCCTTTAACTGATGCACATGATAGCACATGTTTTCTTGATGCACATGGCAGCTTGATGGTAACAGTATGCAAACAATTGTTCTTAATGTCTATGTTATATCTCAGTCTATGAAATATATAGTAACTTACTTGTCACATTCACACTTTACTAGGTAATATAATGAAGGAAATAATGTATGGGTTCATCTTAATATGTAAATGATAACCATTTTATGTTTTGTAGAGGGGAACTTACTTCTTGTCAGACTTTCCTTTAAACACTTTTCCAACATCAATCTGTGTAGTAGAGTTGTTTGATTCTGATCGTGTAATACCAGGCATACCAAGCTCGGCATCAAGTTCGAGCCTCAGTGGTGCGTACATGTTAAACCATTGCTACAACACATAAAAATATAGCTTTAATTAAAATTAAGACGGTGTAAGGCAGAAATGGAGAAAGTTTTAAAAGTGCAGGACCATCAAAGCATCTTGTATTTACAGCTGAACCTTAGTTATACAAACATCTGCTTCTTCAAGCAAGCAATATTAATGTAATCCAACTAGCTAGTTCAAAGTTAAGTACACCTGTACTAAACAGCAAACCTGTCATGGCTGGCTGCTTCTGACTGGTTTGACTGTATACTGAATAACTGTCAAATTAAACTGAATTTCAACTGCAACAGTGCTAGGAAAATAATCATTTCTGCCTTTTTGTACTGTGAAAATTCTGTTCAGTGTGCAGATCATTCTGTACATCAGATCACTCTGTACATCATATTACACTGTAAACCAGATCACTATGTACACCATATCATACTGTAAACCAGATTACTATGTACACTAGATCACTCTCTACACTAAATCACTCTGCATGCCAGATCACTCTGTATGCTTCTGCTAAATTATCTTTAACTCAGAAATCCATGTGTAAAGTACTGATCACGTAGAAAAACAGACAATTTTGTTGTAAAAACTTAGAGGGGAAAGTGTTCACTACAGATGAAACATTTTATATGACTTTTTTTCAGCTAACTAGCTCCTACAAATTAAGTGTGCATGTCACCTTTGCCTGTTGGCAGAGCCCGATGTCAGTGAAAGCATACTGCCACTGAGGAAGTCCAAGGTGCATGATCATCAGTCTGTAATACGCAGTGAAAGACTCTGCGATATAGTGCCAGCGTAAGGCTCGATCCAGGAACCAGATATCAATCTTTGGGTCTGTACCACCTACAAAAATAGAAAATAAAGGGTGGTACCTTAAGTCTACAAATCAATGCCCTGCCTAGTACATGTACTTCAACTACTTATGAGAGAAAGTTGGAATTCTCCTATGGAGGTGATATAGTCTTTAAATATTGATAAATCCAGAATAATGTATAGCTAAATGCTTACTTAGAGTCATTGTGGTAATGCAGCAAACAGACAAGTGAAAAATCTTATTCATGTTCACATTCTACAATAAGTATATTTTTTACAAGTTTTACTAGTTTTATGTATGTTGAGTATTGTTTTAAAATATTTTATTGAAATATAATATCTTGGGTTGAACCAATACAACACCTCTCCCGGCAACAGCCAACTTTCTCACATAAACAGTAAAGGACAATACAATTAGACCCAAACCAATGACCATTCATAGATTAGAGGTTACATTGGTTATAATAAGTCACAAAACATATCTGCTAAAAATAACCAAAGTTTGGAGAAAAACTTTAAAGTAGTATTTTTACAAGCATAAATAATTTTTTATGATTGGATATGATTTTTCAGACATGTATAAATGTATACAAGTTTCTTTACACACATAAAACCATTTTCTAAAGTAAGTTCCATTCAAGGACAAAATTTTTTTGGAAAAAGCTTTAAGGCCATAGCTTTTTCATAAATTCACATGAGATCAAATCTACTTATATAAACTTAAGTAATACATTGAATAAAATTTTATAGGTTTCAACAAACCTGGAGCTGAAATCGCCTTTTCTAATTATTCTATCAGAATATAAAATTTGACCACTGCATTGCATTGTTTGGGATGGAAAGAAATGAGATTAAAAAACAATATATTAATTCAGTGTGGTGAAATTCTAAACAACAGGTTAAACAAATTACAAGTGAATTAAGTCAAATGACCATAGGATTATTTAAATTTGTTGCTGGCTAAACATTCAACAAAAAAGTCAATCTATGCAAATGCTACATGTATAATTCAACACATTTTAACGACTTTCCTTTAAAATCTGAACAAGAGGACCAAGATGGCCCTATATTGCTCACCTTGGTACAGGTCCACTTGCTTGGTGGAAGATCACTAGATAATGTTATATACCAAATAGGTTTCCTATATACGTCTATGTATTTCCCATCCTCCCGGGCAAGGTCAATTTTGACCCCAGGGTCATAATTTGAACAAACTTTGAAGAGGTCTACTAGGCAATGCTACATGCCAAATATCTAAGCTCTAGGCCCTGTGGTTTCAGAGAAGAAGATTTTTAAAGTTTTTCCTATATAAGCCTTTGTAAAAATAAGTGACCCCCCGTGCAGGATCAATTTTAATCTGGGGGTCATAATTTGAACAATCTTGGTAGAGGTCCACTAGCAAATGCTACATGCCAACTATCTAAGCTCTAGGCCTTGTGGTTTCAGAGAAGAAGATTTTTAAAGTTTTTCCTATATAAGCCTATGTAAACTCCACTACAGGCCTCAGTAACAGTAAAATTTAGAATTCATTCAGTGATTCCTTAAAATCAGAGAATGACAGGGAAAAGTTACACAATATGTAATCTACCATAGGCTCTTTTACTCAGAGAACTGGCCTTCATTTCTGTAAAAGAACATGACAAATATTGACCCTTCCTACATAATGTAGCCTGCATGTATATAACTATGTTTCAAATGGGTTGCTAAATCATGTTTTAGTTTGTATCATGTGTCATAGCAAAAAGATAAAATCAAGCCAAAAAAGCACAATATCCACTGCGAGCTCCTGTAAATAAACTAGATAAACAAAAGAAACTATGAAACCCTGAAATGAAGCAAGCAAATTCTCAAATCCACAACAAACTGGTAAATATAGGGGAATACCTTAACAGGAACAGGTAGGATATGGCATGCAATAAATACAGATAATTAGGCCAGCATGTATTTGACTCCTAGATTATCAAATCTACTGGTCTTTATTCACTCCCAAAAGTTTTCAAAAAGTTGTATCCAGTCACCTTACAAATTACCTTTTTCTGTCCTAGCAACTACTGATACTGCCTTTGCAATCAGTGCAGATCATAATTGCTTTGCATATTCTTGAAGTATGGTCATGATCTGCACTCAGTAAGTTTTCAATGAGTACCCTTATGTTTAATAAATGGAACAGTCTAAACTCAAAGATGGACATGTCTATTTTAGAGATTTAGCTGCACAAGATTTAAAGCATAGCAGCTTGCTGCAGGTATAACCTAGCTGGTAAAATGCAGAACCATCCAATCTGCACTAGCCAGGTGATGTAGCCCAAACACAACTTCTAGATCTACCACTGCATTTTATCAAAACATTTTATTATGAAGCAATCTAGGAACAATTTACACTGGCCTAATGCAATATATTCCAATATAGTAACATTCTATACATTTTCTCAAAATTGCATCATGCAGCAGGCATTTAAAATTGCAATTGTTTTTGATGATAATAAAATAGATACAAATATATTCTGTATAGGAAGCTAAAACAAGAAATTATACCATATGTCATATAATCTGAGGTGTACACCTTTGACACAATGTCAGCTGATTTTTTATACTCAGGGGCTACAAAAGAATTATCATAGTATTACATAGAAAATTAGCTACAAGTTACTTCCTAAATGAAATGAACCTTAAAAGAATTAACATTACATACACTAAACAATATGTGCAACATAAACTATCATGCACTGATCATAAAACATCACCTTCAGTCTAGGGTTGTTTCCTTGTTTTGCCTTTATCTGGGTCATAACATGGGAAAATGTGCATCACTTAAATCCTTGCTCAGTGCATAAATCTGTTTCTACTTTGTGCTTAAAAATGTAATAGTTTTATTCAACAGGGACAAAAACTGTGTCAGTAACATGCACACATTAAACATGGCATCTCAATTCATAAACTACTAGTCATGTTACTTTACCTGTTTTGCTTTCCTTATACACAAGACAGACCTTCCCATAGCCATCACAGGGGTCCAGCTCGTATATCTTACAGCGACTATCAAATGTTGGTTTCTCTACACCTATAGAAAACAGGATAATTCAATCTTCTACTAACATGTATACATATCATGTCAATATTGGGTTTATCAAAATACAAAAGGATTTATTTATTACATTAAACTTTTCACTATAATTTTTAGCTAAGTCTAACTTAAATCAGACACATCTTTCCTATCTCAATGCAGTCAGGCAAGTCTCTCATATCTCATACAAGTATCACATATCTCAGGAAAGTCTTGTATGTGTCAGGTAAACCACACATATCTCAGTCATACAGGTCTCACGTGTCTAAGACAAGTATCACATATTCCAAACAAGTCTTTCATATCTCAAGGAAGTCTCACATATCTCTCACAGGTTTAATACATCTCAGACAAGTCCCACATTTCTCAAGCAAGTCCCAATATCTCAGACAAGTCTAATACATCTCAGACTAACCCCCACATATCTCAAGCAAGTCTCAAATATCTCAGACAAGCCTCGCATATCTCAGACAAGCTTTCCTATCTCAGACAAGCCCCCACATATCTCAAGCAAGTCTCAAATATCTCAGACAAGCCTCACATATCTCAGACAAGCTTTCCTATCTCAGACAAGCCCCCAAATATCTCAAGCAAGTCTCACATATCTCAGACAGCTTCACATATCTCAGACAAGCTTTCCTATCTCAGACAAGCCCCCACATATCTCAAGCAAGTCTCACATATCTCAGACAGGCCTCACATATCTCAGACAAGCTTTCCTATCTCAGACAAGCCCCCACATATCTCAAGCAAGTCTCACATATCTCAGACAGGCCTCACATATCCCAGACAAGCCTTGAATATCTCAAGCAAGTCTCACATATCTCAGACAGGCCTCACATATCTCAGACAAGCTTTCCTATCTCAGACAAGCCCCCATATATCTCAAGCAAGTCTCAAATATCTCAGACAGGCCTCACATATCTCAGACAAGCTTTCCTATCTCAGACAAGCCTTAAATATCTCAGACAAATCTAATGCATCTCAGACAAGCCCCCACATCTCTCAAGTAAGTCTCAAATATCTCACACAAGTCTCCTACATCTCAGATAAGCCTCCCATATCTCCAGCAAGTCTCACACATCACAGACAAGTCTAAGACATCTCAGGTAATGCTCACATATCTCTGCTTCTTTTGTTATGTAATATTAACGTGTTGTCTCAAAATAAAATTTATCTTATCTTATCTTTAAGCAACTTTACCTGAACCATCATCTTCCACATCAGAATCAGCATCAAGGTCAGCCAGACTAGGGTTGACTAGAGTACTGTTGTGTGCTCCACCTATCTTCAGCAGCTTGCTCACACTGTTCAAAGACATCCGTCCAACAGGGATAGGTCCATCTGAATGAGAAATATACTCATCATGTTATAACACAAAAGTACTATGTCAATTTTAAACTAGAATATTATAACTATCTGAAGCAGAACAGTACTAAGTCTTACCATATGAAAGTACTGAGATGAACATTTGTAAAGACCACCTGAACAGAAATTTGGTCAAACCCTGTAAACAACCAGACAAGGGATGTATCAAAACTGGCCAGTTAAAGCAGGTGCCTGATTAATACAGGCAGCTACTAAACTATGATGACCGCTACCAGTTTAATTGGAAACTTTATTGTCATTGGGATACCTCAATGTTAGCTGTTTAAAGCATGTGGAGCCTATGTTAGGTGACTATTTACACACGGTCAGCTGTTGTATATTGTGATAGTAAAGAACATAATACTACAGTATAACTTCCTACAACCTTTTGAGATATGTTTCATATAATTATATTTGAATGTATATTCCCTGTGTGTGTTTTAGGGTGGTTAAGATAACAGGGTACATGTATAGATGGAATGTAATTATGCGACCTGCCTCAGGTGGACTGTAATTATACAAGGATTCTGCAATAAATATAACCGTTTAAGTGTGTACACTAATTAATGTTAAGCACAATGTAGACAATTTATACAACTTACAGATCTCTTCATTTTACTTACTTTCTATTTTGACACACCAAGTCAATAGAAAGCCATCTGATGTCAAGTAAAAACTCTTCATATCTTCAGGCAGGAACACAGTATTTTTCTGCAAATCAAATTTCCAGACATGTGTAATGTATCAGACACAAGGCATATTTCATAAGTAAGTTTAGAGCTAAATGCTCTCATTATTAAAGGAACACAGATTGTGTATGCACTTAGTATCAAAGGGGGAGCTATTTCATTTTACACTGAAGTCTTCTGTGTCAACAGCAAAGTAAAACAGCAAATGCATTTTAAATGCATGGACCATCTTCTGTTATGCAAAGATTATTTTCCATTTAAACCATTTTTTTTCAGTATTCTTAAATTAAGTGAAAGACAAAGACCTTTCTTCTTTCCTGAACACTTCTGTCTTTTATTGACTTATTTCAAGGAGCGAGATTCTCGGGTGACCTGTTGTAAGAGAACTGTAACTATACATTTTGTTTGTTAAGAATGTAAATAGTGTTGGCAGTGTATTTAGATTTGCAGAAACATAAATTATATGTATATGTATTGTAAAATCTTCTGACAATTAAACCAAATAACAACATGCCTGGTGTTACACACTTAAAACAAAGGTCATTTGTAGTATATACCCATATGTGACCAAGTCCTCCTTAGTTTCAAAGCATTGTTGTCTGTATTGCACAGGTTTGAATCCTGGCTGCTGCCTGCACAAATATCAAAACAGAATGCTTGTAATTTGATGGCAAAATGTACTCTTAAAATAGAAAATACTAGCAAAAAAAGTAACAAGAGTATTTGGAAAAAATTAATCCAACCTGTTCCCATGCCAACAAGCCTGGTCTATCAGCAGGTCTCTTTGGTTCCAGCTCACATTTACATACTCCAGTCTTTTTTTCTGAAATTTTATATAGGAAAGTGTCTCAACTTCATTTCTAGCTGAACTGGTAGAGGCAGAAATAGGAATTGCCGCAACATTTACGGACTGTTTAAACTATTGTAGTATTTATGACCAGTGTAGTTGTTTTTGCAGATAGTGGCAATGGCTGAATAAAGTGTACTTATTAAAGGCCAACAGGACAATAAATTGCAAATAAATAGCCTAAACAAACCACACTGTAACAAAATATTTATTTTCATTCATGAATAATATAACTGTTAATCTAAAATCTGTGGAGTGCCTCTGACGCTGAGCAAACATTTTCATTACCTGTGTCTCTTGATCAATATACGTAGTTACTGTAATATCGTTACGATTTTTAGTGAAATTCAGAACTTTTGTGTTTTACCATGCAAAATAAGCTAATACTAATTGAACAATTTTGGATATTTTTTCATTTTTTTCATCAGGATGGTGAAAGAAATACATGTTTTGGTCGCTTGTGCCAAGGAAAATGGGTACAAACAGTTAAGAAAGAATTTTGTAATGGTATGATATGATATGACACAAGAGGACGAACATCTACGAGTGTTGATGAAGAAAAAAATAAAAGACAGTTATTTTCTTGTTTGTGTCATAACCTACACTGAACACAAAGAAACAGAGTTTTCACAAAACCACTTCCGGAATAAAGAACCCCAACAACCTAAAGATGTGTGGTAAATTGTTAGATAAAAGTTTAGGAAGTGTCTCCTTGTCCAGTCCTGGACAATGAGACCAAGAGTCTCGACGTCCGGTTCAGCCGGACGTGGAGACAAATGGGGGGTTTTGTCTCTTCGTCCGGCTCTATCTTTTATCACCATTTAAAGCTAGACTTATGAAAATTTCATTATTACTTAAACGAAAAATATCATTAGTTACTATTTTAGGTTTGAAGAACTTCAGAAAATATAATATGGATAAAATAAACTCGGAAAAAATTAATTTAAGGAGGCGTGAAATTAGTAAAACTTTATTGACACCAAATTAACACCCCCGGGTCTGTATTTGAATTACCATTGTTACAGTACAGGGCTTTTTCTGGCTCTTTTGGGAAAAGGCCCCTGGCCTTAATTGGGAAAAATACGTGGCGTTTTTCTGATTAAATTGGGAATTTATGTACACGTTTAATATCTATTATCATGAGGCCAAAAAAAAATTGTGTTTAGGGCAATGGTCCCAAAATTCTAGGTAGGGTAGGGGCAAAGTTTTTTGTTTTTTTTTTTAATTGAGAAAAATTCTATAGGTTGGAAAAAAGCAATCTGTGTTTAGGTTAACAGTCCCAAGAATGCTAGGTAGTGAAGGAACAGATAAAAAAAAAATTCATTTTTTTTTTTTTTTTCAATTTTCTTTTTTTTTGAATTGGGAAAAAAAGAAGGTTATTTTCGATTCGGAACAGGGCCGATATTCGGCCCCTGGTGATAGGGAGGAAAAGCCCTGCAGTAATGTCTGGCGCAAAGTAAACAAGTCATAATTACACATAATAATTACACTTATACCATATACAAAGACACCGTTTTTCTCTCGCTCCGGTCAATCAATTGTTTCAAAAGTAATTTAGTTTATTGGTATGCTACAAGAATGGAAAATAATAGCAAATAATTTTTGTAGTATAGTTTGTCAGTAAAACAGTGATAAAAAGAATAGAGCCTGATGAGGAGACAAATACCCCCCTTTTGAACCGGTCGTGGAGACTCTCGGTCTCCCTGTCCAGGACTGGACGTGGAGACACTTCAAAAAGTTTAACTAAATGATTTTTTGTGTAATATCTATATTGGATACTCTTATACAATAACTCTTATACAAAGAATTTGACTTCCGAATGACCAGCTTAACATATGAGTATAGGCTGTTCATCCGGTAACCGGACACTAGAAAAAATTCTAGTCGTCCAGTTACCGGACGAGCAGCCACTTCCTTTATTTTAGACACTGGGCTTTTACTGAGTTTTAGTCACTAACAAAGTTCTATGCTCCTGTGTTTATGAATAAATTATGCAAATGAACCGCCATATTAGAATTACGGTAAGCACGCTATTGTGCACTAGAAATCGACACATGTCCGTTTACAAAGCTCGCCACGTTTAACAGTTTTCTTCCATGTAAGAAAACTAGATGGTTTTTGATTGCATATTGAATGGCAAATAAAATAAAAGAAATATGATCAAAATTGACCGATGATTGATAGTTTACGAGCGTTATAAAGTTCAGGAATTCATCGGAATTCGCGGAACGACCGAGATTCTGTCGCTGGGTAGCGGCTGAAGATAGCCTTTTAAACCAACTTTGAAATTTTTTTGAACATGCAGACAATTTTTTTCCAATAGATATTTGAATATACTTTACGAAACTACCAAGTTTATAATGTGTCTACTTCTTATTAAAAGTCTCTTTGAAGTTAAATTCGTTTGTTTACATAAATTTGTACCGCCATTCCGAAACACACGTCTGTATTGGTGATAAACGAAGCTATACGCTCTATCAAGCAAAGCTTCGGTAGCGGAGTGCCACGTATTCCCGCTTGACACGTGGGAGATCAGAGATCGAAACTCCTTGGAGTAGGAAAAATTTATTATTTATTCTGAACATATTCATTTATACTCACACTTCTATTATGTATAGTGAGAACGGGATTCAAAACGTAATACTGATTCACAAACGTAACAAATTAATTTGAATATATGGGTTGGGTTAAACGCCCGCGCATGCTCTGTGTGTGCGTGATGTTTACATCCGGTCGTAGCATACGAATAGAGAGCAAACTTTGTTAGTGTTAGTCCTTCTAAAGACTATCATGTGGCTACATCACCTGCCTGTATAAAAAGCTCTGTGACATGTTAGCATACAGACGCCGATCAATGATCCGAAGGTCTGAATCTTGATCACTGGCGAAGATTGTCACAGATGAAAACTTAATGTCTTAAAAATTATTTCTTCTTTAGGTTGTCAATGACCATGTTTTAGAGAACATTTTGATACAAACCTAGATATTTTAGCACACCAACATTCATCTGTTCGAACAGATTTTTTGGTTTGGAAACTTCCTCCATAGCAATCTTATTTTGCTCCAACAATAGTAAAATGAGGCAATTTCATTTTACAAACACTTTGCTTGGCGTCGTTAGTAATCTCCTCACTTGTGAAGAGTAATGTGTGGGAGAGGGATAAAATCCGTACTACGTTTTCTTTCCGTGCTACTCAACAAATAAGAACGATGGTGCCACAATCAAGTTATGTACACTCAAGATTATTGGCGACACTTTGACAAGTTCTATATCTTAACTTAAGTTTCAGTTGTGAATGGCTTTAGATGTAACTGTTATCTTTTTTATCTTCCCATTCACTCAACTAGTATTTTTTGTTTGTAATTGTGCTTATTGGGTCCACCATCCTCTAAAGAGGCTATCATCGGTACGACCCGTCTCAACTAGTATGTTAAACCATATGGTTTATATGGTCCTTTTCAATGTGTTTTCCAGTTTCGATATTATCATAAAAATATATAGATGTACAGTTTCTGTATTAAAACACTATTTCGTAAGTCTTTTAAACACTGATCACAATTCACTATGCACACTGATAATTCACTGTTCACAGTTTCACTGGTAGCAGCTTGCATGGAACTATTTAGAGGCCCCCCAATTTTGTTAAATCTGGCCTTTAAACGAGTTCAGGGTGGATGTTATAACCGTATTATTAGGCAGATTATTCCAGGCATCTACAATTAACTCAGTGGTTGGGGGAAAAAAAGTTGTCCTAGTCCTGTTATTGCAGATTTTCTATTTCCTATGTGCATATGCTTACATTCTTTTCGTATTAAATGTCATTTGCCACTTAGGGGCCTACTATCCCACTCGCAAGCATCCATAATTGTTTTCTGCAGGTTAGTCTCACTGCTGTTTCCCCATGAAATATTGCCGTATGGTTTTGTGTCATCCGCAAAGTTTTATTGAGCTTTGCAGTCTCATGTAGGTCATTGCAAAATATATAAAAAGGACAGGACCTCTGATTTATCCCACTTTTAACCATTTCTCAACCACTATACAGTGGCCATTTAAAAAGACTCCGTTTACGATTTGTTAAGAAGTCATTGAGCCAGTTAAATTACCTGACCTCTGGTTCCATAACCCCATTTTTTCGATAGTCTCTGATTCGGGACTTTATCATAGATTGACCCAAAATCTAAATAAATTATATCTATGTCTTGTTCTTTATCTATTGCCTCAGTCAATTCCTCCATAACTTCAAGGCAATTGTGTAATACAGGAGTAACCCTGCCGGAATCCATGCTGATTGGTAGAGATTGATCGCTGCCCTTCTAGATGTTTTACAATTTCATCTCTAACTACATGTTCTTGTATTCTACAACAAATGGATTGTTACACATGTAAAATATTCATGTTTTTTGTGTGTGTAAATTTTGAAATGTCAAAGAAATTTCTCCAACACACTTAAAACTTTCTATAAACTAAATTTTCTGGTCGTGATTCCGGCTCGAACATGATTTCCTGATGGCATGAAAAGTTTGACACATGTTAAAAGATCTAACTTGAAGAGCAAACACACACGAACTAAGAATCACAGACAGGACAATGCCACCACACTTAAGTGGGCCTCGATAGTTCAGTGGTTAGTGCGTTCGAGAGGTTTGTCCTTGGTCAAAAGTTCACTCAGCTGTAAAAAGATAACAGCGATTAAATCCTCGCTAGCGTGATAACATCTGAATGAGCGAGTGTCTGAGAGCGTTTCAATAAACTACGGAAGGTTTCTAATAAATTCGTTCATATTATACTACATGACTCAACTTTAGCGGACGAGGATATTTCACAAATGTAGGTCCTGCAGAGTGTATTGGTGAGATAATAATTTCACATAACTTTAGTTATATTTTCAAAGTTATTAACGATATATAGATCAGACATGAAAGCACGACACAGAAACCGGGTCTTTGTTCGGGTATGCTGAGTCGGTGTGGATAATACTGATTGGTGCACAGCAAATAATGGGTTTGGTATGTTTTGATTGTCAACATGTGCGAGTTTTGTTTTGAAGCCTTTCCAAAAATACTTTCCAAATTAAATTATCTTAGAACGAAATTTGCGTACATCAATTGTTCTGGAGAAGACAAGTATCCGTAACCTGCATTGATGTGACATTGAAATCGCATGTTATATGCATTAACACGTACAAAACCACTACCTTATTTATGTCTGTCTGCAGAGTTCTTAAATTATAATACGTTTTCTTAACAATTCTTATTGACTTATTCTAAATCTGTCAACGGAGTAAAGGCATTTATGAAACCATTTTAGGAATTGAAACTGATGTGACAGCAAGAAGACACACATTTACTAGTACACATAGCGTATAAGACAATGAGGAGAATGACAAAAGATAACGCATTCAACACTATGCGAAAATTCCATGATAGCCACATTGACACGCTTTGGGTAAGTTACGTCGTCAAATTATGGTATGTGATCTCACTTTGTTTAAAGAATCAGTGCCATGAGTGCATGACATCCCAGATGTACAGGTATAGTTTGTTTTTACTCTACATACTAGTCAGCAGATAATAATACTGGAATATGGTGTTTAAAGTGCCAAACTGTCACAAAATACGCCTGTCAAAGGTCAACTTTAAATTGTTCAAAATTTGGCAATTTAAGGGCAACAACTCCGGACTGACTCGGGCGATTTAGCTGGTTAGTGAACTTGGCCGATATTTTAATGAAGACTCGTTTGATATTGTTTATTGAGTTAGAGACCGGACAAGTCAAAAGGTGTCCGATTTTACCAATTAAAGGGCAATATCTCCGGATCAACGGGGCGATTTGGCTGGTTATGGAACTTTGACGAGATATCATGCCTACAAACATTTTGACCAAGTTTGGTGAAGGTCGAAAATTATTTGACTTGAAAGTGGACAGCGCTAATTTTATCAATTTTGGATAATTAAAGGGCCATAATCCAGACGTGCCTGTGGAGATTTTGCTGGCTATCGAACTTGGCCAAGATATTATGCCCAAAAACATTTTGACTAAGTTTGGGGAAGATCGGATGAAAACTGTTCGACTTTAAAGAGCGGACAATGTTTGTGAGCGCCGCTGCCGCATGTATTTCCATATGTTCAGTCAGTGGAAGGGCGTATATGAAGGCTAATCTTTAAAGAACTTTGTCAGAATTGTGATATAGGTCAATAGAAAGATTGTATTGTACACTGTCCAGTGATAGTTCACAAGCAGAATTTGGCTGACCAACATCTAGATTTTGGAAAAGGAAGGTCATAATTATGTAGATCTGTTTTTGTATAGAAAAAAAATGTAACAGATTTTACTGCTATGTCCAGTGTTCAGCCATATCTAGTTTGAAGTGATCTCCCAGCAGGAAATTAAGTAGCTTCAGAAGCTTACCATTCCTGAAGTGTGAGGCTTTGGACGATAGAGATACGACTTGATACATGTAGATTTGTTTTGTACAAGGTACATTTGTGTACACATAATATATCAAAGGAGGGTATTAGCAAACTATGAGATAATGATTAAGTTAGTAACAGACCATGGCATTTCCCTCTGCCTCATCAGCGTCATTTTATGGTTAGCAAACCAGCAAAGTCGAAGCCCAAAACTCTGAATTTAAAATGTAAAATTTTGTGACTTGGGGAGATACATTTAGAAGTATACACAGAGCAAACTTCTTTGACAGACTGAAGACTTTTTCTTCCTAGGGTGTGGGGGTAATGTCTACTTCAACAGTTTTTTACCCATTTTACCTTTCCTGGGAAGGACAGTTACTGGGCTTCTGTCCTCTGTTAGTAAGAAACTGCTAAGTTTCTCATATAAAGAGTTTAAGGTCCACAGCAGGACTCAAACATTGGACTATAAGTGAGAGATGTTTGACCCTAACCACTCAACCATGGATGTGAGTAACTGATGAAATCTCTACGGAATAAACAACACTGGGTCACAAGACAGGGGTTCATAAAAACATGTCGCAAATGTGGAGATAAACAAATATTTTATCTAAATTTATTTACTATACTTTAATTTCAATTAACTTACCCTTTCACATGAGTATATAACACAGCATACAGTAAACAAAATACACAGATACAGTATTGTTGTTTATGATAAATTCAACAACTGAAATATGCAGTTTCTACATATTTATTTGTAACTAATTGGAGTTGAGTATTTTATTAAAATAAAAGACAAACTAACAAATGACAGAATGGTTTTGGCTTGGTCAGGTAAACAGCCATGTAAAAAATAAGAAGCAGTCTATATAAAAAAGATCTACTACCTTACTTCAAACAAGCCTTTATAAAGGATTATTGTCTGAACTGATGCACAGTTCCTATTAGACCTTGGCATTGCCCTTTCATTTAGATATAGCTTACACTGTCTGCTAGATTTAGAATGCATTTCCCTATGTATGGATTAAAGCTATTAAATTTATTACAACAGAAAAGATGTTGTCAGTAAAATTCAAGTTTTTAAAGGAAAAGCAATTAAATTGTGATTTAATTCCAAAAGTAAAGGCAGATGGAAGTTGTAGATATCTCTGCTGGGAAATGAAGTGACAGTGTTTGGCAAAAAATGATACAGAAATCCGTTACAAAACCAGTGACCTGGTTTGACTGGAAAGTTGTGTTGCAGACAGGAACTACATGGCCGAGGATGTAAACAGCAAAATCTTCCGAGATTTAATTAGAAGTAACACTAGATACTAATGCATGAAACATGTTTCTCAAGCACCGCACTACATAATGCCATCCTCTATTGTTACAACAAGTTGTATGATGATCTGATCATGAACTGAGCTTGTCACAAAAGAACAACTGGATGAGAGTTAAGATAGAGAAGAAAAATGCATCAAGTGGACACATCAATGTGATTTTCTTGTAGATAAGGTAAACAGCACTAACTCAAAGAAAAATGGTTCCATATTTAACTATTACAAAATCGGTTTCAAATGCAGTTTCCGAAACTTAAAACTTATAGTTTGGCAGAAAGGAACATCAAATTTAAACAACTATGCAGACTGATATATCGTTTTGAGAAATCAATTCAACATGCCATTTAAGCCATAAAGTCAGTGTCAGAGTGCAGTTTTTGCAGTCTGTAATGAGCTGTAAGGACCTTCACATGCTATAGTTGTGAAAATGTTGATTTACTAGCAAATCCATTATCACAGAATATACACACAGCTTCTCATGCTTAGATTGTATATAATAATAACAATGTACTGTCTTTAATTGCAAATTTAAAATGAAGTTGGTCTATCACAGAAAATAGGAACTTTCCAGTTTATTTTTAGTCCTCCATATGAGAACAAAGGGGTGTAACTCTACCAGATCCTGGCTGACCCTCTCCTGATTGTTGGTTAACCAAATTCTTAAGACGATCTAAATGCACAAGGGCTCTGAAACAAAAACAAAACACTTCAGATGAAAAATTACTATAAAACACAAAACACACATAAAAGGCTTCAAACTACAACAGCAAATTCTATCAAAACGGATATGAAGAAGAAAAAGAAACAGGTTATTTGCATTCATAACATGTAATCTGAACATTAAAAACTAAATTTGGGGTCTTAGTCAATTCACCAGGGGACAAATCCCATGGTCGGCCAGAAATATAAACATTATTTTTTTTTCTTTTTCAAATCACTATTTCCCCCAATTGTTAGTACATCAATGTCATAATGCATACTTTTCTAGAGATTGTCCTCCTGGTTCACCATGGAAATCATATCCTTTCAATGATGGAATATCACCAGGAGCTTTTCCTGTCTTGGGGTCTGCCTTGTCAGCAGGAACTTGAATACCCAAGCTAGCCGCTTCTGCTTTCAGCTTGTGTACCTGAAATGTGTACCACTACTAACATAGAACAGTGATAGAAATCTTCATATAGATATTTCTCATTTAAAAATGTTTCTGTCTGAAAATAGATAGAAGAACAAACACACATACTGACAAAAAGACAGAGATTCTATGAAACCTTAGCATTACCGTACCTCAAATGTACTTCTTTTTAACACAGCTACATAGGCAGTATTAGACACACATAAAATTCTTCAAGTGGCGGTCACTTACCCTCTCTGACAGTTTGGTTCTTGAACCTTCATCTTCACTATCAGTATGTACAGCCTCCTGTTGTAACTTGAATATCATGTTCTTTAATGCTTCCAAACTTCCTGGTTGAGAGCCACCCGAGTAATTCTGCTGAAAATGAAAATTAATGACATATTACTTATTAATAAATACTAAAACTGTTACCCAAACTACTTTATATAAATACAGAAAATAAAGGGTCAACAGCGATTTATATTACTGCATTTATTCTGAATATTAATAGATATCATTGTGTCAACATTCCTTTCTTAAGTTAACCCTAAGTTGTCCCTGATAAATGAAATTAATTATCTATATGGCAATCTGACATTCTGTGTCAACCACTGGCCAAAGTATACACTTGCACAAAATATGCAACGGTATATTGACAAAATCAAACATCTGAGGTTGTAAAGAAAACTGCATCTCTTTTTAGAATGTATTTCAGAAATCTAATCAAACTGGGTAATGTCACATACAAACACCATGTGCATGCACAACTTCACATTCTGGGTAATTTAATGTTTTGTCATGTTTGACTAGACTGAAGCTCAAATACTTTCAAGTTATGTATGACACAAAATTCAAATAGACAAACAGATCGATAAACAAGAACAAATCTATATGCCTTAAACCATTCAGTAGTTGAAGAATAAAAATAACAATAAATTAAATGCACACTTTTTCAAATGAGGTAGTCTCAGAATCACCAAAGTTGTTTGGGAGTTGGGAGTTGGTTTTGACCAATACAGCTCCTTCAGCTACATAATAAATTGAATTATTAAAAATATATTTGTATTGAAAAGAAGGAAAAAGCTAAAATCTTCACTGACTCTATGGTCTGTGAGATATTCTAATAATCTCTTAACATTTACCCTCCTTTGGACAAGTGATTCTGCCCTTTCTACCAGTACAGATCATGATCAGCTTTCACATTTCTGCCATCTGATCATGATCTGCACTGTTCGCTATTTGGTGCATAAATTTTCAATGAGTACCCATTTAAATTACCACTAAACCGTCTAAATTGAAAGATGGACAAGTTTATTTTAGAATGTTAACTGGATGATGGTTAACTTGGTTACACAACACTCACTCACCTGATCATCTCTAGAACCTTTGGCATTCTTTGAAACAGAAACAGGAGCTTTGCTGCAATAAAAATGGAATAAAAATATCTTAGGCTTATTTTGTGAAAACAATAGTGATGTTTTGATTTTAGAAAAATATGTTATCAACTGTAAAAGTCACAAGGAAATCATCAAACTTGCTAAAATAGCAAACAAACAATGATTATATAGAATCTAGTCGTCGCTTACAAATTCAAACTTGTGAATAATTAGAAAATCCCGAAATAAACAACTCAAGGATATAAAGACTTTTACAGTTACTGTATAAGAATACTAAAATTAATACCTTAATATATGTACTTGATATTCTAAAAAACTTAGGTTTTGCCAAAACAAGCCTAACTTCATGCCACTAATACTTATTGTGATTACATTACTGGTACTGTTTGTGGGCTTGAAATCTATACATACTATGACACCATTTTCTCCCATGGTCTGTCTCCTTCCAGTACAATATCAGTATCAGGTGTGGGGGGTCGACGTAGTTTTCCTGGGCTGCCAGCTCCAGTAATAGTGCTGTCATTATCTCCTGAAAACCAAACACTGCTTCATCACTTGCAAAACTACAATATTATACCAAATTTACAGATGACTATACCATGGAATCTACATTTTTAGTAAAAAATAATTCAACAAAGTGTAAGAAAGTTACTACTTTAACATAGTGACCTAATTTTTATCTGTATTGAACTACATGTACATAGTGTAACACTCTGAGTAAAACCTAGCTGACATTAGGAAAATAAAAATCATTGACACGGTATACTAGTAAATATTTCACAAGAAATAACTTAATAATTTCTGTGAGCAGTGATTCATGATGATGCTGATGATTATAATGATGCAACAAACCTGGTTTGATGGGGGAGGCTCCAGTAATATCACCCTTCCCAGGGGGCGCTATTCCAGCTATCAATGCTGCCGTGTCTAAACTTGAACAGCGTGGAACATCCTCACCAGAGTATGGATTACTTCCCTTAGACGGAGAATCAATGTTAATATCAGACTGCATCCGTTCATGGTAGCGGTGCAGCGCAGCATCAGTTTTGGACTTAAGATGGCTTAGTTTATCTGACAGATTTGGTGACCCTGGCCTTTTCTGATTCGGAGTATTACTAGTTTTTAATTTTGAGGTGTCCCCAACCAGGTCCTTGAATGTCAGGCCTGGAGGTGGAAGAGTATCATTTGCATCACTGTTATAAGAATTATTCTGAGTATTGATAATAGGAAGAGGTCTTAATAGGTCCTGTAATCCTAGTGGCTTTGTGGGTGCTGAAATAACACTTGTAATATCTGAGTTGTCAATGTCATTAATCCAACTTGGTGGAGGCTTCGCAACTGTGAAATCACGTCTCTTCCAGTCTGAGTCCGATACGTCGGAGATATTCATTGTGTCTACCCAACTAGGAGCTTTAGTAGCAGAGGTATTAAACTCTGTATAGTAATCTGGAATCGGCTTGTCCCGCAGTCCAGACTCGAACATTTTCCTTTCTCTTTTTAGTATTGAAGGTGACACAGATCGGCTCCTCTCTCGGAGTGTCTTTGTATGTGACCGTGACAGACGAGATGTATTCGGGGACTCTCCAAGTAAAAGTGAAACATCGTCATCGTATGTACCAACTTCTCGTCTTGTTGGACTGGATGGTAAATCATCATCTTGGAATGTTACATGCTGAGGTGCTCTTTCTACAAACAGTGAACAAATTATACTCTTTATAAGTTTTTGCTCTGTTTCACATATCAAAGATTTGGTTAAAAGCATCATTTCCCTAAAGGTGGAATGTTCAGTTAAACAAGGAGAAAAGAGTTCTGGAGGAAAACAAAATGTTACAATTTCGATCAATAAGCATAAGGGGCCAAGTTGTATCTAATTTCACTCATCTTAGCATTAGGTAACTTTGATCTACTTGCTATAGATTTTAATGTTACGACTTCTGATAACCAGAAATGCTTTACCATTTGGTTGAGCTGTGAAGCTTTGCTGTGGTTTATCAGCCAATAATCCCATCATATCATGTGCAATCTGTATACTACTAAGCGTCTTTGACCTTCGATTTCTTGGTCTCTTGTAACCATACACATGCTTGCTCTTCCATGCCGGCAAGGTGCTGGTACCCCCCTCACCTGCTCCCTGGTACCCCTCCACTGGATTCATAGAAACTAGATCATCTGTAGCGATGGTACCAATATCACTTGGAACACTTGCTTTGTTTGGAAAGTCATCTGTATTAATCTGTCGTATCAGATCCTGCGATTTGTTCAGTGCCTCTTCAACTGTGTAATAATTATTAGACGTGTAAAAGACAGGTTTTTGTTCAAAATATCTCGTTTAGTTGAACTATGTTCTCAGGTGAGCTCAAAACTGTTTACATTTCAAATTACATTAAAAAATTATACATTATATTATTATTATTATACAGTATAATTATCGGTTTAGAAAATGATGAAGTTTCAAAATCAGTTGCTCCTTGAGGAAAATATGGACTGTAAGTAATTTAGTCTACTACCAAAATGAAAACTTATACTACAGTGACCAGTGAACAATGACGTAAGCTGTGAAGCTGTCATCATAATAATACAACATACAGCTTAAATGTACATGTTCATTTCTCAAACATGTATATATGTCTGCATAGAGCAGTGAGAAGTTGTCATAAAACCTGCATAAAGCAGTGAAAAATTGTCATAAAACTTGTCTTTAAAATATTTAAACACAAGCTTTAAAATATTCAGTTGTAAATCAAATCAGGTATATGACAGTTTTCAATAAAGATAACCAAATAATTTATTCACCTGTTACAGGGCTGTACATTATCTAGTTTCAAACAAAATAAATAATAATAAATCCTGGGATCATTTTACTAAGCTCAATCAAAATATAAAAAATTCAGCTTAATCCTGACATTGCTTGATTTTTTGCTAAGTAATCCACAAAGACTTGTCTGATTAGATGCTTGACAAATGTGCACATTGTATAGAGGACAAATTGATTTTTTTCTTTTCACTAAATCAATAAAAATAAAAATTTCATTTACTTTTAAAACAGTAGGGCATTACATAGACCACTGAAAATTTACTGACTAAATAGTGAAAAGTGCAGATCATGATCAGACAGAATAGATGTTCACACTGGTCAAGATCTTCACTGGCAGCAAAAGCTAAATTTATCACTTGCAGCCAGCATTGTAAGAATTTATAAAAATGTAATTTTATGGATAACTACAACATGTACCTCTCTCATGTCAAAAACATAACCATGTCCATGAGTTATACAAATGGAATAAGAAATATGCAAGAGGACTGACGGGTTGTACCGATAATACACCTTGAACAACTTTGGTGCATGGATCCAAAAGGCACAAATACATTAACAGGAGAACTGAACAGTGGATAAAAAGTGTCACATTTATAAAGTATGTGTTACAGTAATAAAATTTCTATAAAATGTACACATAGAATCAATTTATTACTAGTAATATATCATAATATATTAATATGAAGTTGAAATCATCTGATGTGGGCTTTGTTGGCTTAAAGGTATATTGCACAAATATGTGCTTGTGTGAATTTAGTTCATACTGAGTATTTCATTAAGTGCAGTACAATTACAGAGAAGAAAGTGATAAATAAATGAGCCCCGCTATGAGAAAACCAACTTATTTAAGTGGGTTGTTCCTGTAAATACTGACCACTGTTTATCACTACTAAGGATATGCCAATACCCTTAATTTTAACAAAGGTTAAGTGAGATGAGTTTCAGCAAAAAGACCCTGACTTAACTGTTTATACTTTATGCTAAATGCAAAGCCTTAAAGTTGGATTTCACATAGCATGACTCAAAATTGTGCTACTGCCCAAAAATCAGACTTACCACGAGCTTTCTGCTTACGGTAATAATTTTTCTTTGCTACAAAGAATCAATAAACAAGAACTATGAAAATAAGCAGACATACAAATTTTAAAACAGTTTGCAGAATTCAGCAAAAGTTACTAACTACTCAATACCCATGTCCTATGTCCTAAGTTTGAATCCTATAAATTGACACAATTCTGATTATCGATTATTACAAAAACTAATAAAATAATTATATTCCTACCATTCTGAATTACATTTTGCATGACTAATTCTTGTTGTTCTTTAAATGAGCTTGAATTTCTCAAGCACTGTCATAATTTCATTTTGTAAAGAAAACTGATACAGGAGCAACAAGAGCACTGACTTTTGGATTTTGTTTAAGTTTGTAACTCTGTAAGTTGTAATTCTGCAAACCAATAAAAGTTAAAGAAATAACAAAGGCAAAAGCAAGTAAATTGCAAACTAAATTTAAAAGCAACATCTATGAAACAATAAAAGGTCAAAGTCAGTTTCACACAGACTTATTTGTCTATACCATGCACTTAAATGTTGATGGTTTCAATAAGTTTTTTCACTTACATTTGTATGCAATATTTATTGCATTCGGTAATGCAGTGCTAAAGAGATTTACTAGAAAAAAAAGTCAGGTCACAGCATAATTATTTTTCTTTGAGTTTGCCCAAAGAAAAACATGGCCAATCAGCCACCACCTTTTATACGACATGCAGACAAAGAGCACTTAATATAACTTTATTGCTTTAAATACAAGAAAATCAGAACTGAGTACATTGAAATGTTACATGGCATAGTCACTTAGGTAAAGTTAAAGGCTTTGCTACCAATTTAAAACATGACAGAGGTGAACCTTTGACGTACTGAATCAATTATATGGTCATCTTCATACTACACAAATCTCTCTTCAATCAGTGGACCACAGGTCTAACTGTTCTTTTACTAACTAAATCGCAAACACTGAATATGTTGATTGGAAATACAACACCAACATAATATTTATCTAGCTTTAGCAGTGGGTTTCAAGCAGTTTATTGAGTTTAACCACACAAAAGCTCACAATAAGCAGTTAAACTAATAGTACTGCTAAAATCAAACAAAAGTTAAATATTTCCACTTCATACCTTCTGACTGCAGTGATACAGATTTCTTCATGTTTAAGAGCGACTCATTAATGCTATCCTTCTGGTCAGCCAACCGGAGCTCAGTATCTGTTGCCCGAACACCCGTCTCCAGGGACCTTTCTGCCGTCATATGAAGAGCTGATTTTGGATTGAACAGGTCATTCACTGTCCTCTTATATGGCGGCTGGGTGTTAAAGGAAGTCTTGGACTCATACTGGCTCAGGTATGTCTCAAGCGCATCTGTGGCTGACAGGAATTGTCGATCACCAATCAGAATGGAGCTTGCATTGCACTGTATCTTGAACTGGGATGTAGGTGCACCCAAAGTAGTTGGCAGATATGTTGATGCCATCACGAGTTTCTTACTTTCTATGGAGTGTAGTCAATACATAGGTAATCAGTGACCATACTGAAACTCTAGGTAAACCTGGAATTGACAAAAAAGACCTCCATTTATTATCACAGGTTGAACACTAAGTTATAAAATGAGAAGAAAATTACTTAGTCTTTAGGATGCAACTTTCCTATAGATATGAATTAAAAAGCAGTATGAAAATGTCTTAACAAATTCTGTAAAAATCCAATTCACAAACAAATCTCATTCACAAACAAATCTGAAAGTAATTTTAAGTTCAAATCTATTGAAATTCCTGATCCAGTGCATTTCAGTATGCATATTTGGAACACTAGGTCAAAACCATTAAAATTCACAGCATATGTGTATATAATTCCTACAATTTTAACCGCCTCACAATGGGTTAGCAAACAGTCACACCTGATACATCTATTCTTTCCTAATTGGGAAGAAAAGTTTACAACGCAAACACAAATAAAATTCAGATTAGAACGGTGCCTTATCATAATTTATTAAACCACTTTCATGATAAGACATGATCGAGGATGGATTAGTTGCTCAGCGTATTTGTAAACCTCCGCAATAATAAAAGCTGTACGATTGAACATTTTCAAAGGATGTAATCCATAATCAAACATAAAGAAATCCCTGTTGAGCTCAAAATGTTGATTTTCGGGTATTTCATGTTTTTAACATAATCTAAACATGTACACTTTCAAGATTTATCATAAAAATTTTAATGCTTGGTTGTAGCTCCTAAGATAATTGATCTGCTTGGAAGATTTTAGAAGTGCTTCTCAGATAAACTAGTTTTTATTGCTGCTTAAAACTTGATCTTAACTTTGCATGTTAAATACTCACTAGAAAAAGCTTGTGATAGCTTCGTAAAAAGCTAACAGAGCATAAAGATCCTACCGTACATACAGAAGCTATATTGTGTGGTTAACGCAGAACCCGAGGTGGTGGTGCCCGACCCGTCAGGGCGAGGGCACCAACTATCCCGAGGTTTCCATGTTATAAACGAAAAAACGTCAGAGCTATTCTAGCATAAATAGCATTAAAAAACAAAAAATAAAAAGAAACGCCTCTGGTACGACGTCAATAATGCGCGGGACAACGCCGGTTGTTTTGTCATATTTAGACGCACCAGCGGTTTTAAGCCCGGCACTGTTGACGCCGTGCTGTGTAGCTTGGGAGACAGGTCCATTGTTTACAATGGCCCTGTACTGCCATAGATGAAAGGGTTATAAGGGCGCGTGAATCTCCCACACCTTTCTCCTGTTAAAACACCGGCAAAATGGGCAAAAACAGCACATTTTATGCTAGAATACACAACACTGTTAGTATGTACATACGTACATGTTCAGGTGACTGCCAGTTACAAATAATTATAAGTCTATAGGCCAATACATAACTCTTAAACTGAGGTGACTGCCAGTTAAAAATAATTATAAGTCTATAGGCCAATGCATAACTCTTAAACTGAGGTGACTGCCAGTTACAAATAATTATAAGTCTATAGGCCAATGCATAACTCTTAAACTGAACTTGTAGAATGACTGCATGCTAGTTCTAGAGCAGCTATATAAATGTTCAGAGTGTAGCTGAAACAAGGGAATAATTTGCATGATCAAGACCCATAAACTACGTACATTTTGTAAGTCTCACTTCAGCTGATAATGACAAACTTTTAAGAATTTTCTAAATTAAAGTGATGTTACCATTCAAAGTGACCATCATAATTTTTAAAAGGACATAAATCAGTGATTTATACTCCTCAAATAATGAATAGTGTCATAGCTATAAATAGACAAGTTCCCCTTGTTTGTAAGTCATAGCTTTGATCATGGCTGAGGATTCAACTCTAGATTTTTCAGTTTATCTCAAAGTTCACAGACGAACAGAATAAATCAACCAAGTCCCTTTTAAATGCTGTAAAATAGTTCTCAAAGATTTAAAATCCCTTCCAGGCAGTCATTATTCTTCAGTTTCAAAAAGCATGTAACATACAATACAAACAGCATTTACATTCTATATATACTATTGAAACATGATAATGAGATCAATCAAGTAAGAATTTTTTTCATTTTCA
This sequence comes from Saxidomus purpurata, assembly GCA_022818135.1. Taxonomy (NCBI): domain Eukaryota; kingdom Metazoa; phylum Mollusca; class Bivalvia; order Venerida; family Veneridae; genus Saxidomus; species Saxidomus purpurata. The sequence goes on from JAFMSR010000018.1 coordinate 39,551,647, forward strand.
AAAGTTGTTAAGATATTTGTAATATTCAGTCTCAAATGAAAAACAGATAAGAGTGGGCTGTAACGTACACACTTCTGTACACACTTCTGTATGTCATGAAAATCTAATTTTTTAAAAATAATGACTGTGAATTTGTGACACGATGTTTAAAAGAATGTACATAATGTTTATTTCCACTCCATTTTATCAGCCTAACAATACCCGGTGTATCTGAAGAAGCTATTAATTCTCACAAAAACAAACAAATACTTTGACAAACACACTTGACACAGTGAGAGATCATAAATTGTCACTTCAAACATGAACATATTCATCAATGCAATATTTCAATTTCTGCACTAGTTACCCATTAATCTTTCTTTCATCTAAACTAACCAGTGTACCCAAATTTACCCATTGTCAATAAAAAATTCATACAAAAAACACTACCAACTTAAGAGTTTCTAACACATGATTAATTGTTTGAAGTTTTATGTTCATTGCTAGACTTTGAAGTTTATTTATACACAGTGTGATGCACTTCTCTTATCCTTCCTTCACTGATTTATTTTATAATTCTCAATTGAGTTCTTATAAGGGGAGCGGCAGTGTACAGGTTAAGGTGTCTGCCGCTCATCCCTGAGGTTGCAGGTTTGAGCCCCACTGGGGTCACGATCATACCTCCTCATATGACACCAGTACTGGTTTTTCCAGTCGAGAGTGACTCGATAAGCTACAGGGTTTTTTCACAATCAAGGTAAAATAAATTTAGTATAAACTAACTAAGAACTTAGATTAATAGCTCTGGAGACTCACTATGGATCGACTCTACCTTGAGGTAAATACTACCGGTATGCTACATGTAGCATAGCACCAGTCATTGGCTTATCCTTGCATATGGTATTTTCTTACATTAAAATTCTATATGAACCTCTGATTCATGATTCTGGGCTAGATATACTTTTCTACATGTATCTATCTACTGGTTATAACACAATCATTTTTTAACACTCTACTATTTTTTCGTTTTTAAGTTGAGTTATAAATTATGATTTGTAACATATCACATTAACTTTTAATATTTTGCTGAGCTACTTCTATTTCTTCAAGAATGCATCTTGAACACATTCTTAACACGCTACTAATACATTGTAATAAATGATTTTTTTCATAATTCAAATTATCATCTAAATTAAAAAATTGCAATGAGTCATTAATATTTAAATTGTTTAATTCTTCTGAATATTGTTAATAAAGTTTCATATGTAGAAATTTTAGATTTTTATCAAAATGTAACCATGCAAGTGGCTTTACCCCCTGGCACATATTAAGGACAGTCAAACAAATGCCTTAGACTAATTGCCTACAGTGAAGCATAGGCTTCATCTTACTATATTTACTATATTATGCACAATACACTGCAAGAAAAACACATATTTTCTTATATTGTGCATGCATATATATCCCAACCAAAAACTCACAGGAAACTGGATACCACAACAATATACTGAAAACAAACCAAGGGGCCAAAAAGATTTTGAAACGGTAGTGTTTATATGGCACCTCTAGAACTAAGTGAAATTGTGCAGCAAAGCAGCCTAATTCATTTGGCTCGCCAGTTTGACCAGATTTTTATGAAAGTGTATCCATGTCCAGTCCCGGATATGTTACAATGCACAGTTGAACCAGGGTCCGTATATTACAATATGAACCGGACGCAGAGACCCAGTCAGGACCGGACAGGGAGACACTTCCTTTCCTCATCTGAATATTATTCTGATAATTTTATGTTAAATGCAGAACTTTGTCAAACCTATAGTTGTAGAAGAAAATGCCCATCCAAAAACTATCAGGGTGGCTTCAAATCAATAAGCCTAGCAGCAAAAGCTATAACAAATTATATTTTTGTTGCCCAATTTTCAAAATGCCAAAAATTATATACAATTTCGTCGCCTCCCCCTCTCACGAGTTTGGGCGGGATTTCGATGAAATAAACAGATAAAATAGATTAGATCTAGCTCTAAATATAACAACTAAAGCATATTACTGTTTTCTTCGTATGTATTCCGGAGCTTTCACTTGCAAAAAAGGCATTCATCAAATTGGCAACATCATAAATATAATTACACAGAAATAAAAAACAACACAGAAATCGTTAAAAATTCAAATGTGCATGCCAAGACATGTTTACCTGCGCAAAAATATCTATCTACAGAGCTACGCCGCGTAGTGAAAATCAAATAACTTGACACACATAAAAGAGAGAAACAACTTATCCCATTGTTTTTTTCAAATTTACCTTTATTTTACAAAATTCAAAAGAAAAGTTCTACAAATTCTACAGCGTTTCCATTGTAAACAACTTTCTATGGGCGTTTTCTATGTCGACACCGCCCAGCAAGCGTTTACAAGATTTGATGAAATAATTTTCTGTATTTGTTATTTATTTGTAAGTTAAACGTATACAGACGGTATACAACTTATCATTACAGATTAATGAATTAATTTGTTACATGCCCCACCCCAGTCACAACGGAAATGTGTGAGGACAGTACAGTATCTACGAACATTTTTTAAAAACGTGTTTGAATCAGAAGACAGTTCATTTGATTATGGTTACAGTAGAGTGTACATAGTAAATGTAAAAGGACTTTGTATCATTTTCTGGTTGGAAAAAGTATGATTTCTTGACGAATAAGAAAAAAGAACCCATCTATGATAACTTAACTTTCAATTTAAAGACAAGGGAAACAATAGTTCTGGCTTCCAAAACTTTTTGCACCTATTTTATATTCAAAGTTTGCCGTACTTCACATCATACTGGCCAGTTAACTAAACAGATTATTACTATTAGATAGTGTTCATTTCTTTATTCGGTAAAAGGTGAAAACTCGATCGATCTTTACTGTAGACTCGTATACAAGTTTAAGTTTATTTTGAACAAGGTCTTTCAAATTGTACTATTTGAAAGACCTTGTTTTGAACAAAACAAAAACCTTTTAACAACATAGAAATAAGAATTAGAATCTATGGTTATATATATATAAAAATTAAGGAACTGGCTGCTCGTCTGGTTACCAGACAACTAAAACCGGACGACTAGCGAGCAGCCTGTACTCAGATGTTAGGCTGGAAGTTGATTAACATGGCGTATTGATCGCTCAGTCTGCCAAGTCACATGATCGCCAAATTAGAATCAGTGTGGACGCTGTATTTAAAAGCTGAAATTGCATATTTTGACACAGGTGTACCCACAGTTAAATTTATTTTTTAAATCTTGTTTTCTATTTACAAGTGAAACATAAACACATCAGGCATCATGTGCATACATCAGAAAATGATCTCTCAAAAGAGTCTTTTAAAATAATTAAATAATGGTGACAAAGATGTCAAAGGATAATGAATAAATATCTATTAAATACAGATGGAACATTTAAGTTTTAATAATTAACATAATAGTTTATTGCCTGGAGGGTACATGTACCATGAAGTCTGGCCAATCAAGCAGGGCGGCTTTGAGATAGAGATATATTTCGTGGTGACTTACCAAAACAAACCGGGGGAGATGTCACACTGTATATTATGTGTTATCTTCCTTCTTCTCACAGAACATGTTTCAGCATTTGCAATGACAAACTTTGACAGTAACTGTTGTTCATAGACATAAACATAAGTATTTCACCTGTATTCAATCTATGGTATTATTTCTAGATATTTTACTTCATGAAATAATATTGCATTACCAAACTTTACCTTTCAAAAATTCAGAGAGTAATACAAATGATTTGCTGTGATTATAACTGCTTTACACTGTATTATTTTCAGAGCTTAATTATGAACAGTAACTGTTCTATTCTGAAGAGTGAATAAACATGCGGAAATCTGGAGCAAGACTGGGCCTTTCTGGGGCATTGACTAGGCAGACTCAGCTGGAACCTTTGGAACCAAATGAGGTGAAAAGTTCAAGTCTAACTAAAGCAGAAAGAGAAATAAAGGTATCAAATGTTTTGCAAGATGATTTTATTGTTTATATTAGCGATTTACCTGGGCCATATGGCTCTCATTAGCTTAGTCTAATTCTTGTCTTTGCACATCCAGGTACTGATAAATTATTTATATTCAGGAAAAGTATGCAGGCCAGAGCACTTAATTTTAAAATGTACAAAATCCAAGAATAAAAATGAAAGAAGACATCTGACTACCACTAGCTTATAGTCGTAGAATTAAATTTATAATAAATCTATGTTGTTAAAAGCTTTTTGTTTCGTTTGAAATAAATTTAAACTTGCATATGAGTCTGTGGTAAATACCAAGTTTTCATCTTTTACCGGTTGAAGAAATGAACGCGATCAAATAATCAGATTGGTTAAGTGATCAGTGTGACGTCACTGTGAAGTCGAGAAAAGTAATCACTTTTATCAGGTGCCCAGTGTAATGCTACAGTTAAAAAATGAGAGCATGTTAGAATATGAACATGCAATAAGGTATGGTTTTAGTCTTATTGTAAATCTGTTTGACCTGTAAGGTGGTCACATTCTAATCAGTATGAATCTCAAGTCCTTTAGACAGTGAGTGAATTGTAGGTCTTTAAGTTATGCATTTTGAAAAACTTCTTACATATTTTTCAGATTCTTAAACAAGAAAACCAGAAGCTAAAGACTGAGCTTTCAGAGACCAGGTTAGTTAAAGATACAATATCAAAGATAAAGAAGTGTAACTTTTTCGAAAATCAACATAATTATATCTTAAAATATGTCATAAAAAACACGATGATTGGCAAGCAAGGTTGTCTCAGATTTCTAGCGACCATAGTAAAATATATTACTAAGGTATAAAGAAACTTGAAGACCTGAGTGGTTTTGCTGAAAAGTTTCAAAACAGTCAAAGGTTTCATGTTTATATCTCTGCAGTCTCCTATTTTAGTTTTTTCATTGTGAATCGCTACCTTTTCTAAAGGCTCCTGTGTCGGACACCTAAAAATGTTTGAATTAGTACATGTAACAGTACTGTACAATAACCCTATTATGGCAATTTGCCTGTCAGGCCTTACTCATTGTTAATTCATTGATTAAGAAATTTTCTTTTGAAACAATGTAGGTCCTTGTATAATCAACTAGTGCAAGAAAACAGTCATGAGAAGTTTGATGAAAGAAGGGTAACTCTGCTTAAGTCACAGATCATACAACTAGAGAGACAGGTTAGACATGCTTGTTTATAATTAGTGGAGTACAAAAATGTAATCAAATACAGATTTAAAAGCATGGCCTAAAAAAGGTAAGAGATACATGAGTTGTGGTCTCTTGATGAAGGTCACTGCTTGATACAATGTTATAAGATACAATAAATGGCCAGTTTGGATGCATCCGTTTTGCTGCATAATGCAGGTGACTGATAACTTAAGGTGACCACTAACACAAGTTCAACTGTAAGTTTTAGCTGTATAATTGGGTCACATGGATTCAGCAGGAATCAGGTAGTCAGTATTGTTAAGTCCCAGTCAGTTGTAAGTTACACACTCCTGAATTGAACAGACAGGACGAGGTTGCTTAACACAGGTGTGACTGTCTGAGGATGAGAGGTCAATATATAGCTGACTGTAGCAAGGAGAATTAAGTCAAAGGCCCATGATCATTTTAAAACTCATGTATACATGTAGTATACTTTATTTACTGATAGAATAATACATTTGTACAAGAGTCTGAATTTGACCCTTGAGCTGCGACCTGTATGCTTTCCTCATTTTTATGCCCCCGAAGGGTAGCATATTAAAATTGCACTGTCCGTCTGTCTGTCCCCCCTGAGACACTTCTTTCGTCACTTTTGAGGGACAGCTCTTGTTTACCGTTGTTTTAAGCTAAAAGTACATTCATGGCTCAGTGCTAGAAATTGGTCTGTAGAGCTATATTCTGTTTACTTTAAAACAATGTTCACCTTGGCCTTTCTTTTGTATAAATGTCTCTTCTTCACAAAAAAATGTTGTCAGAAAGGTTTTCTTATTTTTTTTGTAGAATCATTAAAAAAATACTGTGCTATATTTTTAACATGTCCTTATTAAATGGTTTACAAAGTAATGTTAGGAATGCATAATTTCACTGGTAAGATGTCTTTCTTGGTAGAATAAGGGATAAGTCTAATTGTAACACCAAAAGCAATTGTAGGACTTTAAGCAGAGAAATAAACAAATTTGCACACAGTATTTATAAAGATTAAATGCATACATGAAGGTATTCAAGTTTATTTCAACATTGTTTCAGTATCATAAGGTTTGTGTACATACATTTACAATAGAAATGACATAGAGATACCTGAGGTGCTCATTCTCATGTTCAGAGAGTTTGAAAATTTTGAAGAAAAATCAAATATTTTCATCTAAGTAATGTTTTTTTGGTCAGACATGTCACAAAAAGTAAATATTTACAGGTTGTGTATTCTTGTTTTTCTCCCTTATTATCCTAAGTATTTACATCTGCTATTATACATGTATGTTTTTACAGCTGTTATTGTTCAGTGAAGCTTTGTCATCTAGAAGTGAAACGTTGTTTGAGGTTGAAAACAATCTGCAGTGGCTGGCAGATAAATGCAGGTAAGGGCAGTAGAAATATGGCCAACATCACTAAGACAGTGTACTGTAGTCCTTAAATGTTTGGACTATTAGCAAAACCTGCAGTACAGATAATCTATCTGATATTGTTGTTTAGTTGACCTGAGCACAAGGCTCTTCCATTAGAATAGAGGAATGTCCCTCCATAGTTGTTTAGCCTTTAGCATCCACATTTCCATAACAATCACAATCAAACTTTGAATAGAAGGTATGGGTTGTGTGTCAGATCAGACCAGCAAATGCAGAGTTATTGGCCTTTGATTTTAAATAGTGCCGTATAGAACAGTGCTTACACTCAACTTTTACAGATCTCACCTATACAAATCATATCTAGCAAGAATGTATGTACATGTACATGTAATATTGCCCCTTTCCATCTTAGCTCAATGAAAATGACATCTTTCCTTACCCAATATTGATATTTTTGTGTGTGCCCATGTGGTCTCTTAAGAAGTTACAGTAGTTGAAGGGTGAAACTATTTGTTGAAAACTTCGTGTTGTCTTGATTTTATTTATACAGTAATTTGCAATAATTTCCATGTAACTGACAGGACATATAGATACTTACTTGCAATTATTAGCGCTACAAGGTTGTCATGGTCCTCTAATGTCTAGTATTCAACTCTCTAGATATGTCATTATGGTATCACATCGTTGGATAGATTCTATCAAAGTTGTTCTCTAACTTTTAATAAAAAAAATTCTAATCATCACAAAACTTAGTCACATTATTATGAGAAGTTTGGCAACCTGCTAGAAGACTTAATATTTCTTTTAAGTTTGATAACCAGTCAGATCATTGCAGCTGTTCAGGAGTTATTTCCCTTATAATAATAGAATATTTGCCTTATTAGCAATGTCGGCTATCTTTCCTAGATATGCTTTGTCCAAGCATCATCAACCCTTGTCACAAACCAGTGGTAAAATATCTGGGCCAAGTTTGATAATCAGCTATTGGAAGGTATGGTCCTTAGCCAAAAATGTATTTAGGAAATGTATAATTAAATACCCGTATAACAAGAGTTAGTGATGGATCAAGATGTTGAGTTATTATAAAAACATTGCTACTTTGATTTGTAGATCTCTAATCAGTAAGGATGTACGTGGACCAAATGTACCTGTCGAGAGGTCGGAGTTAACTCTTATGGTAGAAACTGCTGAGTCAGCTAGAATCAAACTCTACAAACAAATTGAGGTATCATATAATTATTCTTACCGCTCTTGTGTTTGCCTTACTGGTGTAGAGGTTACGGTTTCTGCCCTTATCTGCGTGCCGGATGGAGGTCCGCCATACCTCCTCATAGACACCAGTCTGGTTTTCCGGGAAGCAGACTGGAAAGGACTCGATGGGCTTCAAGCTTATTTCACATCAAGAAAAAATAAAACAAACTTTGGTGTAACCAGTACTTCAGTGTTTAACTAGCACGTCAGTGTAACCACTTGTACTTTAGTGTTTACCTTCAGTCACTAGAGCAATATATGTTATAGTTTCGGGCTGAATGTCCGTATTGTTTGTTTTGATAAAAAATAAATAATGTTTCAACATTTAGAAAAGTACGTAAGACTGAGTTATCTTGGGAGGCATTAGGACCTCAGAACTCCTCATAGATATTCATCAAGTTGAGATCTGTTTAAGGGTGTGAGTATGTTTAACAGGTTGAATATCAAACTTAACTTTGAGGGTGGAAAGTGTGATCAGTCTGTTTCTTCATGTAAGATTTGATAATTTGTCTTTTTCAGAATAAGTCGACAACGGATAATTTATCAAGGTCTTTAAATTTTACTAGTGACTTTCTACAATCCTCGAAGGAAACCAATGTGACATTGCTGGAAGTAGCCTCAGGAAGTTTGGAACATTTAAATCTGAAACATGTGGTAAAGAATGTTAATAACTTTTACCAAAAGTCAATTATAATTAAATTGCTGTCATACATTTTGGAAAGCACAGATAGTCATAAAGTTATTTAACATATGAAGCTGTCTGAACTTAAGCACTTTAAATATTTTCGTCAATTTCTGAAATTTGATGTTTAAAGCAAGAAAATCAAATTTGGCTTTATTTTACTTCCTTACACATCTTTTTAACATCAAAACACAGTAACTGACAGTAAAAAGCCTATGCTTGGAAAGTCAAACTATCTACATGTATACACCTTTTTGTCTTTGTTGATACAGTTAAACTTCTCCCAAGTAGCCAACCACTGAAAGTACCAGAAGTTATATATATATAAGTTACCTTATAATAATGGCTGTGTAATGCAGATGAATATATTAGTAAATTGTACATTTTGGATATAAAACAAGTGACTGTCAAGGGGGGGGGGGAGGGGTTTGATTTCTAAAAACAAGCGACTTGACTGATTTATAAGTGTATCTTTGTTTTGTATGAATGTGTTGTGCATTTCGTGTTCACATTGATAAATGTGTTGTTCTTTTTACAGACAAAGTTGGAAACTAAACTGAGTTCTCTTTATAAAGAACTCATTCACTTGCATTCTATTATGGAGACAGAAACCAGCAATGACTCATCATATTTATGGACTTCCTGTCATGTGACCACTGCTGCCAGAGAGAGGCTGATGACACATATACTGAAATCTTGTGCTATGATGAAAGACTGTAGCTCAGATCTGCTTGATCTATCAATGTTGTTTCCAAGTGCACCATGGGTAAGCTCAAACATAGGCCTTCTTAGTATTAAACAAATGAGTACTTTTATGCATCAGTAGATGGTTTTATGTCATATTTGAGTCTAAGTTAATGCTTGCCACGATCTTCAAGCCCTTTTGGTATTTTAAAAATGCTTGCCACCATCTTTAAGTTGTGTTTGTAAAATATTCGGAGTCTATTTTTCTGAAAAATTAAAATGAGTGCTAAATGTATGATTGCATTAAGGGATTGGCGAGGATTAAACGGCTATTTTGTTAGCTTGTCATCTTACATTCAAAGGTAGCTAGGGCAGGGATTAGTATTGCTTGTTTAGTTGTGAAGAATATCAGACTAAGGGATTTTCATACTGACATGTTTTCCAAGTACAGTCAAACATAAGTTAAAAACCTCCTCCAAATTATAAAGATTGTCCTGCTAATAAAAAACATTAGAGACAAAACATAGGTAGAAACAACACCTATGACTAAAGGTCACCTGCCAGCAAAGACCTCTTTACTTTCTTCAAAAGTGGCTTTTGTTCAAAGGTTTGGCTGTACAGGACATCAGCACTTTACTACGTAGACTGTTTGAAGCAAATTGATGAATTTGTCATGTTGTTGTTGTTGTTGTTTAAAGCCACCCCTAAAGAGATGTGCTTTGAAGGAGATTACTGCAGAAAGAGTGTTAGCATGTTTACCAACGCGGTCAAGGTCAAGGTCTGAGGACTTAAATCAGCTGATACAAGCTCTAGTCAAGGCATACAATTACAAAGTGTACATGCTACAAAATCAGGTACTACTTTCTCGTCTGTGTTTTGCTAATAATATAAGCCATCAGACAGTCACAAACATAATTAAAAAAAATATAGAAACAATGACATGGTGCAAATTTTGACAACATTTACTCATTAACAAAGCAAGCAATGACTGATGTAAGAATTAATGTGGACATTGTTCAGTCCACTGTTGCATACTTAAATATACCTAAAGTTTAGTTGAGTAACAACCTCTGTACATGTGAAATAAATTGAAAATAAAATTATAGTCAAATAATATATATGACAACAAAAAGAGCAAAAATCTCAAACAATACCATAAAGAAGTACTGTATGGTATGTAGTTACAATAACAAATAACTCTGTCTAAACTTCTAAAATAAACTTGTCAGTCTTTCAGTTCGGACAGTGCCATTATTTGTTCAGAGGAGTTCTCACTGAACATTTACTAACAACAGATATTGATTATTAAATGCTTTTGCAGAATAAGTGTGTGAGAGAGGAGGTGAAATACCACCAGAGAGTGTACAACCTTCAGCTCAAGTATACAGAGTCACTGTTTCAAGCTATCAGGTAGTTTCTTATAGTATCTTGTACTAACATGTCTTGTCTTTTAGTTGATGTTACGTTGTGTATCATTTCATTTAAATACAATGTAGTTTTATGTATTATTTTTTGTTTTCAAGGCAATAAATTAAATGTAAATTTACAGCGTATATATTGGGTTGTGTAGGGCATTAAGTAGGTAAAGTTTGTTTAAGTGTGATTGACTTGTGTAAAATTATCTCTTTTTCCCCAGAGAAGCATATGCAAGTTTTGAAGAAACCAGTAATGACCTGATTGTAAAGCCACTTGAAGGTATGTTTTGTGATAGTTGTGAAAAATACAGTTGAAGGTAAAATAAATTTGTTTTACTTCCACCAACCTCTGTGGTTGAGTGGTTGATGTGGAATACTGAGCCTGTCCAAAGTGGTGAATTTGGCAGTTACTGTAGATACAGTTCTAGTACAGGTTCTGCTAGGTAAACTGCTTACCTGTAAATAACTGAAAAGTTAAAACTGTTGAAACTGACGTTAAATTCCATTTAAAAAAGGAAGATGGACTTTCAGAAATTCTGAAAATGTTCATTTGTGTGTTGTGTTGCTGGTATAATGGTTTGATTTATTTGTCATTTGCTCTTGATCTGTTTTATATATGTGTTTTTTGTACAACATGCAACTCACTCTGATTAATGAATCAATTTTCAGGCAATAACTTGTATGTTAAAATCCCATTAGCACTTTGGATGTAAAGTTAGGTGTAGCTCTTATTTTAATACGGAGAAAGATACCTTACATGTACCACCAAAAGTCATAGTTATTTGTTAAAAAAAACATTCCAGAAATTGCTTTTTAAATTGATTGTACATACATGTAGTTTACTATAAATATACATTAACAGCAGTATTTTATCAACAATATTGCAAAAAATAAGCTACAATGTCTGGTAACACTTTTTTTTGTGAAAAAATGACAAAAATATGTAAGACATCAATATTGTTTAAGACTAAATAGTTCTATCATTGTTCTATCTACATAATTATTATTCTGTATATGAGTATTTAAAGTGCTGATGGGACTTTAAGTTCTTTTACAACAGTGGTTGTGATCAAGGTCTTTCAAATTTGAAAGATCTTAGTGTTGTGATACGTCTAAATTATTTGAGATAATAAATGTTTATGTTTTGTTTCAGTGGTTCTCGAAGCTTACATGGATCTCAGTCAGTCAGCATCAGAGGTGTCCTTGAAGACATTTATTCAGACCTTTAAAAACCATCTACCTCAGGTGTGTACGGTTTCTATTTTGAGTCCCATTGTCTCAGAAATGTGTGTGTAATCTGTAATTAAAGTTTTAATTTTGAGATAGCCAAATTAAAAATTAAACTTTAATTCTATGACTAAATAGAAAAAATCATATAATTCTATGATTAAACACAAAATACAAGCTCAGTTTATCTTTCTTTTAAAGTGACATTATGCGCATTTTTTTCAAGTAAAAATCCAGCTGAAATAGGTGTGTGTATAAAAGGGTAGAGGAATAAATAGGTTAGAAGCCGGGAAATACACCAAAGTTTACAACCTTCAGCTAAGTGAAATAATAACTTTTCAAACTATTGGTTTTTTCATTTGACTGGGAGTGTCAATTAAGAAAAAAACAACTTGCATGCAGGAGTTACGCTTCCTTTCACTGCCGAAATCTGTACTTATAATTACAAGGCAATAAACTAAACTATCATTTAATCAGGCCGATATATTGGGTTCTAAAGGGCATCAAGTTCAAAAACTAATGTTTCATAATCATTAATTTAACACATTTAAGATGCACAGCAAGCTGAAGAAACTGGTTTTATGAAACTGTCACCAAAAATACACTGTGTGCAGGTAAGGGATGTACATAAATGTCACTTTAAAGAAAGAGTTTTAGAACAGCCCACTGAAATGTGTTGCTATTATCTTGGCACAAATGGCAGTAGTTTATCAAAGGGAAGTAACTTGTCCTAAGTTAGACCCTAATGCTATTTCAAGACAAGAAGTTTCAAGATTTTACTGAAGGTAAGAATAACAAGGAATTTGAACACAGTCAAAACCGATTTAGAGAAGTTATGCTTTAAAACTGTATAGAGGGATATAATTATTTAGCTATAAACAGTCATTCTCCATTTCCAATGTTTAGGCAACTTATTTTGTGGCTAATTTCAATTATTCTCTTGAACTTAATACTTGTTTAAATAATAATTAAAGATTCCAGTTCTTAAATTATCCTATACTGATATTATAATTACAGCTTAGTGAACATAGTTGAGAAAATTACAATTTGAAAAAGAGGAAGACAATCTGATAGTAAAAATATCCATTATCTGAGTCATTTACATCTTGTTTCCAGCTTTAAAGTTCATGTACATATTTAATTAATTAGGAGAGTATTTAAGGTGTTGATGTAGAAGTTTCAGTCATTCATTTCCAAGAGGACGTTGGATTCAAGGCCCATCAAATGGTCACAACCACTCCTTTAATAAGACAATGGTACTTGATTTTAAGCAGGAAGTAGTTGCAGTGATAAATTCCTTACAAGGCAGAAGCTGGATTCAAACCTGTTTTGTACAATGTGTCCTTGGTGCCTTTCTGTCATATTCTTAGATTAAAATTTACCGTGCTGTATTTCAAAAGTGGACTTATCCCATCTTTCTGTCTGAGACAGGCCTTTATTAATAGGTTTTAAATTTGAGATGGCCATATGACAAAACAATCAAACTATGCTATACATTTACTTGACTAGTAGTAAACTTCATATAAATATTCATCTGAAGTTTGCAAAAAATAATCAAATTTTCTCCTATTTCTGAAATTGAAAGGAACACCAGCCTGCACTATCAATATACTGTAGTACAAATGGCATTATAGATTATTATAACTGAGAAGACATACACTAGTCCCAGGTAACTGATATGACATTATGTTTAACACATAGGCTGGAAGTAACTTAGAAGGTAAGCTTTCATCAATGATTGTCCGGTTCAAAGTATGCTTGCCGTAAGAGGTCAATATTTTGATTCAAAAGACATCTGCTCTTAAACCTCTAGGCCAATGTTTATGGCAACTTTGTAGGAATATTTCTTGCCTTGAAGCTCTACCAAAATTGTTCGAAGAATTCCATTCCAGATTGCAGAACTTAAATTACTATGGCATACAATGATAGGAAAAACTTTAAAAATCTTCTTCTCGAAACCACAAGGCACTAGAGCTTAGAAATTTGAGCAGGTAGAATCTGGCTAATGGACCCCTATCAAGACTTGTTCAAATTATGGGCCAGGTTTAAAATTGATGCACTCAGAGTTAATTAGTTTTACATAGGCGTTATATAGTAAAAACTTAGAAACTCGTCTCAGAAACCACAAGGCCTAGAGCTTAGACATTTGGCATGTAGCATTGGCTAGTGGACCTCTACCAAGATTGTTCAAATTATGAGCCCTTTCAAAATTAGACAAGGGTCACTTGATTTTAAGCAGGCTTATATAGTAAAAACATTAAAAATCTTCTCTATAAAACCACAAGGCCTAGGGCTTAAACCTGTTTGCATGGTACCTAATTGGCTATGGACCTCTAGCAATATTGTTGACATTATGCCCGTATTTCTAAAATGGACTTACCCATCTTTCAATTTGGATAGGCATATAAAGTACAAACTTCTCAAAAAACAATCATCTTTGTAAACACTTACTCAATGCCTAGAGCTTAGATAAATTTGGCATGAAGTATTGCCAAGTATTCAAATTAATTTTCCTAGTTTGTTGAAATTATGCGTCTGGGGTCATAAATTGCCTTGTCCCAGGGAGGTAGGTATCATTTGTTTTACAAAAGCGTATATAATGAGAACTATATTCATGGTATTTGAACATTAACTTATAGATCTTCCACCAGGCAAGTGGACTTGTACCAAGGTGAGTGATATAGGACCATCTTGGCCCTCTTGTTTGTTGTTTACTATTGTTCTGAAAAATCTGTTAAAATATGTGGATGTCTTAATGATAAACAACCTTTGTGATAATAAGTTATCAGAGTCAACATTTCCATACAGGTTCAAAAGTTCTGTCCCAGTATGGTGAGGAGTTCTTTCAGGCCCTTGAGAAGTTAGTGAAATCTGAACAGTCAAGAAGAGATCATGAAGCAAGCAGGGTAGAGGAGATTAGAAATGAACAGACTAGACTTGATCAGGAACTAAGAGATCTGTTAGAGGAGCAAGAGTACAAGTTACAGCAAACTTTGATGACATCATCAGATTCAACACAGCCAAAAGATATTACATCATCAAATATTGTTGATGATTCTGTTAACATAGAAAGTGACCTTTCTAGAGGAGACAATCAAATAGAGACTGATACAGTGCATGAACCAAGACAAAGTGTTGTAAAGTCAAAACCTAGATCAAAACAAAAGCCTGAAAAACTTTTACATAAAAAGGACTGGGTAAGCATTTTAGATGATGACCCTATAGAAAGGGGTATGTCTGAATTAAACCTAGAGCACATAGAAAAGAATGCACATGATCTGTCAGATGCAGAGCTATGTAATTATCACTCAAAAACGGATACAAGACGAGAGTTTCATATCAGTGATGAAATTAGCGAGACTAGTGATAATAAAGTCAGTGAAAGTTTTGCAGCAGCTGAGAAACCTCCAAAAATTAAAAAGAAAAAACTTGGATATGTACCAAACACTTTTGTACCAAACAAAACTCTTCAGTTAAGGAGGTCAGGAAGCTTGAGTAGACTGTCCTCAAAAGACGAAAGTCTGGAAAGGCAGAAGACTGCAGATAGTAGACCAGTCTCACAAGAGGAGGTAACTGTAGATAAGACAAAGAGGCAAACTCAGGGCAAAAACATTCCAAGAGGAAAACCAGCTTTTAGATAACACTTATACACTGTTTACCTCAATGAATTGGTTATAAAATCATGTGATCTGATCTGTTTACATATGTTAACTGTTAAGAATAAATATACTTTGACAGAACTTGTTTGTGTTTTTATTGTGATTTGACTTATAATTATGAAATGTATGATACAGTGAACAGTAACTTTTAATGGTTGTCACATATGTTTTAAAGCTATGTTGCCATTCAGTATGGCCATATGGTTCCCATATCAACAATATTCTTCTGAATTGTAGGCCATTTTGACAGGCAAAACTGATAAGCATAAGTAGTTTTAATCAAGGAAATACCAAGATAACCAGTCTGTGACAACCACTTTTTTTTGAAACCTGCAGAACCATCTGTCCAGATCAGCATCATGGATTAATTATGTTTATAATGTGGGGGAAACAACCCCCCAAAAAAAAAAAAGAAAATTTCCCACCAAAAATAACGAAAAATTTGTTTAATAAGATGCTTAAACACAATACTGAAAACTTGAAATAAACTGAATTATCTGTTGAGATGGAAATTAATGGAATACCAAGTTTGACCAGTAAAAATCACTTTACTCGATGTAATAAATGCAACAATCATAAATTATCTAAATAAATTTCTTAAAAGATGGAAGAATTTGCCTTACTCCACATATGACCGTGTGTGTGTTTCTGTGATTGCCATACTTTGGTTATAAGTAAGGGATGCTTAAACACCAGAGGGTGTTGAAGTTTGACTGTTTATTAAAAACAAATTATAAAAGGGAATAACACTGCCCCAAAACATTCATTACATTGTCATGGTAAGATTTTTAAGCAGCTTTGAAGATATTGCAAAACATTTGTATGTATGTTATTACCAACAAATGAGTAATAGTCCTATTCATTTACGATGTACCACGTGCTACAGTAAAATGACCCTCCCTTTTGTACTTTCTCCCTGACCAACATGCGGTTTAATTTGCATGAGATGTAAACCGTTGTGGAGTGAACGCTACAGATACATTGTGTATTAGTGACGTATGATTTCGTAGAATATGCTTCCCCTTGCTAACACTTGGCAATGTTTTCATGTATTTGTACGATTGCAAAGTGGACACCACAAACAATACTGTACATTGTAAGCGTTTCTTAGATGATTACAAGGCACTGTAATGCTATGTTGTCCCATTGATATAAAAAGATATTCCTTTGTGTTTTTCACAAAGTAACTATCATTCTTGCAGCCTCAGATTTTCAAGATACTGGACCCAGCACTAGAGCCAAAAAATTGATTTCTATGATTACCAGATGATACGTGTTGGCCCCGTGATAGCCAATATCGTTTTACATACATCGCATGCAAATCAAACTACATGTTAGTTAGGAAGAAAGTACTAAAGGGAGTGTTATTGGTTGGTAATAACATGTTGACAAAATCTGCAATGGTTGTATAGAGCGTCTTTTTGCAATATTGTAACAGTCAAGCACTGAGACTTGAAAAACGGTTAAAACTCTTAAGAGGTACTTTGAGTACTCCGATTATCCTGTAGATATTAGAAGTTGGACAGTGCCATTAAATGTTCACAGGGGTGTTCACTGAAAGTTAATTGACTGAATATATAGCGAGAAGTGCTGGGTAGCAAAAACAGAAACACTCGCTGCCAGCAGGTACAGTAAAGGTTAAAAACCAGACTCGATACCAGTGATAACAGAGAAGTGAATTCACTGTCCAAACATTGAAGTTTTAAATGATTTTAATTATGACAAAAAGTACTACGTTAAATTAAATAAACATTTTATTCCTAAAAGTAATGAAACAATATATTAAATTGTATAAATTATATAATAAATTAAAAATACGTAAATATTTACATGTGTGCATACCTTGCAATGCAGTAGTCCAATGTAAACATGTATACAGAATGTAATTTTTTTTGTTTTATTCTACCAACAAATTCGAAATACCCAAGTCCTCTTTGCTTTTGTATGGTTGTTGCATTTCCCTAGAACATTTTACACTTTTACACCTTTGACTGTAAGAACTGATTCAGCGCATGCGTTTTAATTGAAAACACATAATTTTTGTACAAAACAGTAAGATGTTAAAAGAAGTTGCCACACTTATCTTGTTTCATCCTTTTAAACACAATGTCTTGGAAGTATCATATAATTTAAGTATGTGTATTTTCATCTGGCTTCGTCGCAAAAAGACAGAATGATATTTTCCCTTTTCGGTTTACTCACTAATTTCTTAAAGATGTTATAAGAAGTTTTAACATCTTTATTCAGCCTTTTGGTGCAAAATATCTTTGACGCGGAAGGAATCAAGTATTTGAATGTTCACAGGGTTTCGTCGTCAGGTTTGGTGTATATAGTAGTCTTGCTGATCTTAGAATCTGTGTCTGTTTCCACAGGGGCATTCTGTAGAACTCCAGTCTGCTTATCTTCAAGTTTTCCCGAAACTGCTTCTCTGATAAATGATTCTGAAAATATACAGAACTTAAAATAAATCCAAATTGTCGTTTACGATATTTCAAATAAGAGGCCGATACGCTTTCAATTGGTTACGGAAGCTAAATATTTATACAAAAATATCAACAAATTTCATTTGTTTCTTGCCGATATCTTAATAACAACAAAGCCGCCTTGTTACAATGGTAGCGCGTTTCAGTGACAGCATATAGCTTTTTATAGCAGTGATGACATACATGGTTTTTTGTTGAAGCAACATGTGCCCTGTGAAAATGTTTTATATTAGAATATGAAACTTGCATGTTTGTTGCAGTCATCCACATCATGAGGCAATTCCTTTTTCAAAAGCACTTTGTAGGGATATTTTGGCTCTGTTAGGAAACTTGTGTCAACAACCTGAAACAGCAAAGAAAAATCATATCAATGACCAAAGTATACGTGTTGCCTCCTGGACGAAGCACGAAAGAGGGTCCAGTGTGTCCTCTCCATGGTCTTCAATTGTGCCATGTAATTTTTAAATCCTTCCATGTATGACAGAGTTAACATGCATACAGTATTCCATAACCTTTATACTCTTAGTGTGACCTTGACCTTTGAGGTAGGGACGTGGGTCTTGCACGCGAGACATTGACTTGATGTGCTGAAAATTTGTCAATGAATGCATGGCAAAGTTTCAGCCCGGACACGAATGTGTGCATGTAAACAGAAGTCCAAATACTTTCAAACTCTAAGTGTGACCTTGACGTTTGAGGAAGGGACGTGGGTATTGCATGCAACACTTCGTCTTGATGTGCTGAACATTTGTGCCATGTCATTTTAAAAGCCTTTAATGCATGACAAAGTTACAGTCCGGACACGGAAAATATATGGATGGACGCACGGAAGGACAGACAGAAAGACAGAAGGTACGACTTTACACGGGGGCATAAAGCCGTTTGTAGTAGCAAATTATAATGGTAATAAATATAACTTCTACTGTATTAAAGTCAATACGTTGCATCGAACGTATATCTCCGCCGTAAGGTGATCTTACTCTGTTCTTTGCAATGAAACTAACCCCGAAACCTTTAAGATAATAGCATTTACATGCTGTACTGGACATAACTTTTTATGAATACTTGCAGCAATAAAGATATTGGATGGAACACACGTTTACCTGATTGAGCATTATGTTTAAGAAGTATTTTCTCTTCATAAAACAAGCAGAAAATTGAAACTTTCAGCAACAGAATACCCTTAGCGTAACTTTGAATCGACTGCTTAGTCTATTCAGACAAATGGAAGAATTCACTAAATACAAAATGAATTCAATGTGAATACCTACATTTTGATTGGTGTCTACTTTGGCATTTTCCTGACGAATTCTTTTACGAAGAACTTCATAAGCATGACGACCCTGTATTAGAGAAAAATAATTTTCATACATTCATGTGTTATGTATGATCTTCTAGGCTATTGAGTATTTATTACTCCTCTGATCAAGTGAATATTACATGTGTGTGTGTCAGTCTGCTTAGCGTTCTTTTCAAACACATGATAATAAACAATAGGACATTAGAACGGTATTTCATGCGGTATATTGCACTCTATGAGCTTATTGCCTTTATCGTTGTTCGTTACAACCAATTTCTTTAAAATTTCACCACTTACATCATTATTCATTATGTGCTATAATATTATTTTTACACATGTCAATGTATTAGAAGCGCATATGAAATAAAAGCTATTCATACAGCATATCCAAGAGCATTCCAAGACCTAAAATGTTTGGTGAATGCATACGGCTCGCTTCTCTGGGACACAAACCAAACAGAGACAAAATCAAAATCTCTTCCAGCAGGGTCTTGTCGTATGTAATTCTGAAAATAAATGTAAAACAGATAAACAAAGTTAAACATTGGTTTCCACTCTTGTAGTTCATGTGGAACTCTTTTACATACCATCTGACTATAAGGTGGCAAACATTTAAAGCAAAGGACCGTTAAAGTTTGGATAAGGCATCAATTATTACATAATTCTGCTTTAGGTCACATTTTGATACAAAGAGCTGACGAAGGAACGAAAATGGAGCAAATTAGAAAAATCATCATTTAATTAGCTAACATGGTTTGAAATCACAGGAATGCAGCAAAAGGTTAGTTTATAATAATTGCAGAATTTGAAGCAAATAGTCACTGCTTGTGTTTTACTGGGTAGAGGAATTGAATTTATAATATATTGAAGCGAAAACCTACCATAAAGATTACAAATACTATGTTTTGATCAGATTTATAATTATAAACAAAATGTTTATTTCTCCATATATCCAATTGTGTTTTTTACCTTTGCAATTTCAAAGAGTCTTTTTCTTGCATCTGATTCAACTTTTTCACCACACCATATGAATATCTAGAATAGAAAGATATACATTGTGCAACTCTAAAGTCTCACTACTTACAACTTTCACATTTAACACGATATATACAATTGTTTCTGTTTAAATTGTTCTATTTTTAAACTGATATTTATTCTATAACTGTTACAATACAAAGAAAATACCCTTTCCCTCGTGTTCTTGTTTTGTGTGTTGTGGTGTTTGCTGAAATATTAAAGTACTATGTATGTTTGTAAGGTTAGGAAGAGAGGGTCCGTGGTTCCCAAACCCTTGCGTAACAGATGACGGGGGAATAATTGGGGTTATGCAGTTAGGGCTTAAAATTGTTTCTCTTTTCACGAAACATTTAGATACATAAAAGAAACACTAGATGACACATATAGAAATAGAAACAATTCACTATGAAGTATTGTATGATGTTCGACAACTTTTTAGCATGTGCGTTCGCCAATCTACAGAAAACGATTTTAGTAACTGCATGTATTAGTCTAAATTAAAGTCAGCCGTGACACATATGATGTATGTACTGACCTGGTTATATGTATCTAGTACATATACGTCATCTTCTGAAAGATCCTGTAAAATTAAAAACAAAACTAATATTAAAGTTATATTTCAGAAACACAAAAATATCAACCCTTTATAGTAAAAATTCTTTGTTTAAATCTAATTAAAAATCACCATGCATTTGTACTTATTGTTTTACCCACAGACTGTTTTGCGAATTTGAATAGTTCAAGAGGAGACCGTATTAATAGTATGGTGAAAAATAATTGAAAACTAAGCTTTGACTTAAAAAGATATATTTTAGCGTTTATACGCACCGTCATGTATTAACCAATTTCATTCTTAACTATGCCTATTAGACATAATTTCAGTACGGGCATATGATCAACAAAATCCGTTTGCTTTCCTACTTATTCCATGTATTAAATATCTTCCGAAATCTATATTCTCAAAACGTTCAATATGAAAGTTTTCATGGTATCAGAATATTTTAAACTCAATATCTGCACTTTATCTGTCTAAGAAGGGTTTATAGAACGCTCATTTACGCAAAGACAAATGGAGAGAAAAGCATATGAAAACAATAAGTACCTCTTGTTGAAAGTCTTCTATATTTTCCATTACATGTGTTGCAGAGTTAATAAAAAGCAAGCACGGTGGACGTCTGTCAAGAACCTATGTAAGAATACATCAAAGATAAGCTGAGTTGAAATTCATGTAGCAAAAATGATTTAAATTTAGGTTCAGGCGTAAAGATCATGTAGAATACTTTTATACAAAACGCATTGACATCTGAGTTTCATCCAGCACTCGTTGTGTATATATGACACAACGAAAGTTATACATATATATTTGAGGGTGTAGTAAACTTTGTGTGCTCATCAAAATTAATTAGGACTGGTATGACTTGTAAACACTGATTGAAACTTAATAATTATCCTGATTATTAATTTAAATATCCATTACCTTCTCTTTATATTCATCTGCGTACGTTTTTTTGGCACCAAATAAAGTTGTAAACATAGCGGGTTCTTTGCCTTCTGTAGAAATCTCATATGAAAACATTCTGAAAATAATTAATATACTTGGTAAGAGTACACATCTCGATACAGGTCTATACAAATGATCTGAGAATGAGTGACAGAATAAAAACAAAATCGTGCAATTTAATTCTTTCATTTAAAGGTTGTTAATGCATACAAACAAGCGCTTCCTCGTTTGAAAGAAATGTTCTGCTTAAAATTAAAGTGATATTACTCTTCAAAATGACAATCACGATTTTACAAATTTCTGACATTGAGCAATTATTTATGCTCTTACAAATATTTAAAATAACCGAAGTTTTAACTAAAACAGATGATTAAAATCTGTTTCTCTTCTAATAAGTATTGTGAAAATCTATTTTGACTGATAGCCAAGAAATGACAAAACACTTATTTTGTAAGGTTTTTATTATACATAAGTCGACATAAGATATTTCCTTGTAAGTATTTCATGTTTTCAAAGCACCGTGCTTTAAGCATCCTACATGACCATGTAATTTCACAATTTTGAACGTCGGAAATATTTTTAACGGCGACGGGGTTAGCCGGAGCTGTTAAAACTGTTTGCGATCATTAAAACCGTATCTACGGTCGCAAATGTCAAAATCACTAAATAGTTAACCCTTTTCTAACGCACAATGTGTTTAAATGTGATAATTAAAACTCCGTCCGATTTTGCCACTATATAAACGTTATTTAGATAGTCGTAAATTTAATGGTAAAAAAAAAAAATTTTTTTTTTTTTTTTTTTTTTTTTTTTTTTTTTTTTTTAAAAAAATATTTTTTTTTTTTTTTTTTTTTTTTTTTTTTTTTTTTTTTAATTTATTTTTTTTTTTTTTTAAAAAAAAAAAAAATTTTTTTGGGGAAAAGGGGGGGGGGTGTAAAACGGGGGTTTTATTAAAAAAAAAAAAATAAAAATTTTTTTTTTTTGGGGGGGCCTTTATAAAATTTTTTTTAAATCAAAACAAATCGTAAATGTAAACGACGTAACCAATCAGAAACGACGTTACCGCATCGGTACTGCGTTAGAATGAGGTACACAGTGTAACTTAATATCTTTAAACATTACACAAGATAAAAGTAAATTAGATACCTTGAAGAACACAATATACCGAGTAATTCTTTAGCAGCTTCTCTTTCTGTACTGCCAGAAGCCTGAAAGACAAGTTTAAGTAATGTATACACATGTTGCATACGAGAAACGTTGTCTGAAATGTTACGCTGTGACAACTGCCTTCTCTCTAATAAAATATTTGACGTGGTCGCAATGTGCAAAGCTATGATAGAAAAACCGTTCGTTCATCGCAATCGAAAGTCGTGGCTTTGTGTTAGTGCCAAACAAATTATTAGAGAGAAGGCAGTGATCCTAACGGTACATGAAGAAAGAACTTGTTATAGCATCAGTTCTGTTGAAACACTGATATAGCCTGCAAGTATTGTGTGTACTATCGCAGTTGGACAGTAACTAAACATATATAATGGTCGGCTAAATTGTTTAAAGTTGCATGAGTATTCAAGCTAACATATTTGCTCTTATGGGCGGACCTTTATATACTTTGCTTAAAGAGTGAAGTAGTTGCATAAATACTTCTTAAGGCAAACCGTCACTGAAATGTATGACCTTGACATTAACCTACAATAACAAATAAATTTTGACAACGATTATATGCTTGAAACATTAATAATGTGTACTGACGCAGCAAACAATTCGTTTTGCAGTTGGAAATAAGTTGCAATTTGTTTAGGAGAAATCCAAAAAATGCTTAAGCACATTTTAGCTGATTTAAATCAATAAAACTGGTCCGAAAAAGTAATCAAATTGGTTTGTGCATGATGTACTAATGAAGTTAATGATCTTGTATTGTTTCATGAATATATGTTTTAAAGTGTAAATGATAACTGATAGAGATCATTATTATCTAACAACCACAGTTACTCTGTCCAGATCAATTTAAGACACGTTCCTGAAGAAGTAACCGTTCTATTTAACCATTATCTTGTCATTTTTGTAGTAAAGTCAATTGGTCTTTGTAAACCAATTCAACACATTTTTCAGACTTCTCTAAACAAATTCGGTAAGTAACGACACTATTCAGACAGTAAATTATCAACAATGAACAGTAAGCCTAGGAAAACAAGTCGATATAAAGGTTTTACAGTGTAAATTAAAAATATAAACAATGTCTTAGACAAAACTTAAAAGCAAAAAGTTTATAGTAAACAATTTTTTTAGGTGATTGTGAAACAGGTTATCCAACCTATATTAATCACTCTCGACACCTCATTCTTGATGGTATCCATCGCCGTGAGGGTATGAGAGAAGATAGGCCAGTTTCCCTTTTAATGCTGAGCGCCAAGCAAGGGTATGACGCGGCCAGGGAGCGAACCCACGACCACCCGCACTCGAGGCGGACGCTCTACCACTAGGCTATCGAGGCGGACTATCTAAGTTTATCATATCAAGTTATGTATTACTTCCAGTTGTCGTAACTGTAACTTAGAGGTAGAAGGGTTAGATTGGTAAGCCGTCATTACCTTGCCATACCAAATGTACGCATCATCTGCCACCAAAATTACAAACGATGCCGCACTGTTGAAATTTTCCCAGCTTGGTACGACCTATTCAGGAAGAGTATATTGAACAATAAAACAGTTGTCATGATATACAGCATCATGGTACAATACAACACATTAGTGTAAAAACTATGTACTCTGTAAGAAATCTAACTGCTTTGTAATACCGTTTATTCACATTCATTTTACTTTCAACTGAACTTGATTTACGCTTACGAACATCTCTTATTTTCATTTGCTGATTATTGCGCGCACGGTCACAAATTATGCATGATTTAAAAAGGAAATCAATGACGTTATGTAAGGTATTGTAATATTGGTTATATCTTGAAGTTTAAAGCCAGACTGTGACAATTATTACTAAATTGTAATACTATATTGCGTTCTTATATACATGTATACCTGTTGTATCCTTGTAGCACGTTCACCAAAATCTCTGACACAAAACATTTTTGTACATCCTTTCACTACATTATTGTTCTCCACGCCATCATACTGGATAGTATAATATCAAAATATTCTTAAACAATATCTTGTTTCAATTTCAGATGAAAGGAAACTTAAACTGTTTCAATGAACATAACATTGTTATGTTTGTTTGGAAAAAAATCCAACGAAAAGAAAAAAAATTATACGAGGACTAGGAATTTCAAAATAGTAACACATATACAAAAGAAAATGTAAGTTTAACCAGTGATGGAAGATACTTATTGTGTACAATATCATCAGAAAGGTTTGTTGACTTACAACAATCATCCAGTCTTGTAATGCAGTCAGAAAATGCTGCGGCTCTTTGTAATCAAGGACACGTATCTGAAATTATCAAATAAACAAACTTGAAATATACAACATTCTGGTCCAATTAAAATATTGCCTTTATCACCAAGATATTTCGAATCGAGCGCCCTTGATCAATATACAGATTAGCCTTTTCAGATCGTCTCATTTAATTTCTATCAAATGGTTGATTTCACTCGAAAATATCGTGTATACGCATACAAGTATATGAAATGTTTATTTCGCTATTCACACTTACTCAGTATTCAAATATCTCAAGTTTTTAAAGTATTGTTTTCTAAATTATATTATTTTATAGGGTTCTTTACCAGAACAGGTCTATTATCAAGTTCATTGTCCTTTTCTTGTGCTAGCTCTACAATTCTATGTTGATCCTCTGCTGATGATTTGCTGCCCTGTAAAATAAAGCACCTTAACTTAAAGTTATGATATACCTCCCATAACGACAATACAATACGGTAATACAATGTACTGTATAATGGCCAAGATGCTTAAAAGGCAATGGACTGCATTGAAAACATGTTAGAAGAATGTTGTACTGTATCGATGCTTAGTTTAGTTTATACTAATTCATTTTAGCTCGATTGTGGAGAAAGCTTTTAGCTTATCGAGTCACTCTATATATATAGTAGCAGATTGGAATGAATATCAATCTTACAGAACAGCTAGATTAATAGTTTAGGACTAACACAGAGTCAAACGAGACATTCACTACTAATTGCACCAGAATCATGTAATACTACATATATTTTAATCATCACTTTGATAATATTATATTTTTAAAGTTCAATTCTACGGTGTTCCGTTTGGACCATCGCGCTTTTATTTTTCTCCCTATACCACGATGCTCGAAACCACGATGATGAAAGTCGAAACCACGATGATGAAAACACGAAACCACGATGGTGAAAGTCGAAAGTCGAAACTACGATGGTGAAAGTCGAAATCACGATGGTGAAAATACGAAACTACGATGATGAAAACACGAAATTACGAAACTACGATGGTGAAACGCGATATAATATCGCGTTTTCACCATCGTGGTTTCGACTTTCACCATCGTGGCTTCGACTTTCGTGTTTTCATCATCGTAGTTTCGACTTTCGTGTTTTCACCATCGAAGT
The DNA here is from genome assembly GCA_022818135.1 of Saxidomus purpurata. NCBI lineage: Eukaryota > Metazoa > Mollusca > Bivalvia > Venerida > Veneridae > Saxidomus > Saxidomus purpurata. The sequence goes on from JAFMSR010000018.1 coordinate 39,577,965, forward strand.
TTCGACTTTCATCATCGTAGTTTCGACTTTCATCATCGTGGTTTCGACTTTCACCATCGTGGTTTCGACTTTCACCATCGTGGTTTCGACTTTCACCATCGTGGTTTCGACTTTCATCATCGTAGTTTCGACTTTCACCATCGTGATTTCGACTTTCACCATCGTGATTTCGACTTTCACCATCGTGGTTTCGACTTTCACCATCGTGGTTTCGACAACCATCGTGGTTTCGACTTTCATCATCGTGGTTTCGACTTTCATTATCGTGGTTTCGACTTTCACCATCGTGGTTTCGACTTTCATCATCGTAGTTTCGACTTTCACCATCGTGATTTCGACTTTCACCATCGTGATTTCGACTTTCACCATCGTGGTTTCGACTTTCACCATCGTGGTTTCGACTTTCATCATCGTAGTTTCGACTTTCATCATCGTGGTTTCGACTTTCACCATCGTGGTTTCGACTTTCACCATCGTGGTTTCGACTTTCACCATCGTAGTTTCGACTTTCATCATCGTAGTTTCGACTTCCTGTTGCGCATGGTCAATGCTATCTCGGCAAATAATACAATGGATGACTGCGGTCTTGATCTACGCATGACTGACGTAAGCCTACTTCATTGATAAAACATACAGCCGCAGCATTTCATATTAGTTTAACTACGCCTCTTACAAAAAAACCGATACATCGATACATAAAGTGGGAGAATCCATTATAAAATTACCGCTTAAAATAGGGGTGTCGTTAGTACATTCACGTCGTTAGTATAAACCTTTCTTTACGTCATTAAATACAAAAATGAAGACAAGTAAATGTGGCAGATCTTATGCACAAGGTAAAAAAGATTTCAACGGATTTAAAATCGCTAGTGATTGACAATTTAGTCAAATACTTCATCCTCCGAAAGACAGTGTCGTCTTTCTCAACTATTCACGTCATTAGCGTGACATAAAAAAATGACCGGCGATCTTAACCTCTCGACTATTTTTAGTGGACTTGTCAAGAATTCATGATTAAAAAAAACAAACCTGAACAATCTCTATCTCAGCCAGTTTGCATTTACGTACATGACCCGGAAAGTAACTACATGTGGCAGTTTATGCACTGTCCAATCACCAGTCCGTTTTCTTAAAATTGGCTAGTGGCATAGAGTTAAGAAAGTTTTGAAGCAACAGATCATTGGAGTCGGTGTAATTTATTACCAAACGATAGCTTCTCAAAGCCGTGATACACAAAGTCGTGAGGTTACACCTCATTTTATCCCCGAGAGGTCAGAAAAAGCGCAGCTTGTACCCAATTCAAGGTCAGTATGAAATATCCGTGTTACTCAATTATATTTGTTGACAGGTTGTGCCGCAAAACCAATCTTCATAACCAGAGTTTGGACCCGTAGATTATTACGAGGTCACACGAAGGTGTCTGGATTCCAAAATAAAGAAAAATGAAACACATTATTATATTACCGTGTGATACGAGTATTTGTAATATTTACAGCCCGTTGCAAAAAATCCAAAACGGTCTGAAGTAGCTACAATCCGCCGAGATGTTGTTTATATGGGAGAAAATATATATAATATTACATTGTGTAGTATTCCTGCGGTGATTCAGGGACAGGGGTCATTTCTTTGTGAATGATTCAATATATCTCTTGCTGATAATCTAAATCGCTACCGCAAGTTCATGAATTATTTTAAATGTATTATGTTCCCGGGACTTTACGCTAGAACTAGTATCTAATGAAGTCATTTTTTAAATAAAACCAGAAAGCACAGTTTTGGGTGCATATTCTCAAGCCTTGTTTGAATTGTCTTTATGCGTATGACAATATCTGTACAATTCAGTTCTTAAGATATAACGAATAGTATTAGCTGCTTAATTTTAATTAAAAAGTGCAGTACGCCATCCTACATAATTGATGATCATATGATACCTCTTTCATAAAAAGCCTTTTTCACATCGTCCTGTCCATGTTTTACCAAAATGAGAAGAAAATGTTTTTCCGAAATTGATCATAATAATAATAAGTCGCAACACTTGTTATCTATTCAAACACTTTTGCCGTATTCGGCTTCGACAAATTTACCTGCCTGCCGAAATCTTTACTTGTTCAAAATTGAAATTTCTTTTCTGTGAAATCAATATTTCCAGTCTACATGTAATGCCAGCCCGGCAGTGAACACGAAACTTTTCGTTTTACCTTGAAAGCCTATGGCTTCTCTATCCTTTTCTTTCCGGGAAAGAGTTCGGGTTAACGAGTCTCGGGAAAAAATTCAAATTAACAAATTTGAACATGAAAATGAAACGACAGACATGGCAGACGGGTTATTTTATCCCATATACAATTTGTTTATTTCATTAATATGTACATGTATTATACAGGATGAAAATATGGAAAATTGTGAATGTTCATTGACCAAACTTGATAGCATCATGTTGTGCAGCGAGACCATGTTATCACTCTTTAACTTACTATATATTTTTACTTTACGTTTTGATGTAAAACAATAGAATCAATGATAAAGAAAACATATACTAACGAGTTTCATTACAATAAAACGACGGGAAAACGACAAACTATGTGACTGTGATAAAAAACTGAATACTTTTGACACGGGCATTTTGTTTCCAACTAGAACGTTACAATCAAAGGGGCACATCACATAAAGGTTTTGGGTGGTCTGGGGGTATTGATACCCCTTTTGACTAGTCGTCAGTGTGACCGCTATATTTACTCTCGCGTGCAAATTTATTTTCAGTGTCATTGGCTACACACATACATTATTATGATAATAATAAGTGTAACAGTTCTATGACATATCAACTCACTGGCTGCGCGCAAGTTGGTGAAATCACAACAGTCTCGGAATTTACTTCATGTATGTAATAACTTGTACACACGAGTACAAACAAAACCGTGAAAGAATAACTTTTGTACTTATGAAGGTCTCGGGAACACTCATCGATGTCACTCTTTTTGTATAAGGGATATCTGTTCACAACATGCTCGTAAATACCTGTACAGATCTATTTAAATATGTCCATTATACATTGACACCGTAAGGATGGGATTGTAATATTATCGTTTTAAAAAAATGTTTGAAGTTAGATTCTAAATTTTCAAGATGTGCGATCGTATTCTATTCAGTCACGGAAAGTACCTATTATTATACTATATTTCCGTTTCAACTTTGTTACGAATTTTGTGAAATTAAACAGCATCGAGATGTATTTATTTAATTACAAACTTTGAATGTAAATACTTTTTTTTTAAACAATGCAACTCACACTAAAGGTCGGGTAGTACACGTTGTATTTATCGATCGATACCTGGCTACTTATGGTATATGGTACACCCCTATTTTGAGCGGTTATTTATAATAGAATCTTCCACTTAAAGTTGTATGGGATTTTAGCTAGTGTAAAACGTCTCTGTATGAAACTATACTATCGGGAAATGCTGTACACTGTACGCGAATGACATGCGCAACAGGAAGGCGAAAGTCGAAAGTCGAAAACACGATGGTGAAAGTCGAAACCACGATGGTGAATGGTGAAAGTCGAAACTACGATGGTGAAAGTCGAAAGTCGAAACCACGATGGTGAAAGTCGAAACCACGATGGTGAAAACGCGAAATTATGTCGCGTTTTCACCATCGTGGTTTCGTGATTTCGTGTTTTCATCATCGTAGTTTCGTATTTTCACCATCGTGATTTCGACTTTCACCATCGTAATTTCGACTTTCGACTTTCACCATCGTGGTTTCGTGTTTTCATCATCGTGGTTTCGACTTTCATCATCGTAGTTTCGAGCATCGTGGTATGGGGAGAAAAATAAAAACCGCGATGGTCCAAACGGAACACCGTACAATTCAGTGTTTTATGTCTTAGTTGAAAATTTAATGGTGATGGGGTAATCTTATACACCATAAAGTATCATATACAAAAAACGTTGGTTCATTTAGATTGAGTACTAACCTGGTGTATGTTAAAAGTATACTCTACAAATAATTCGAGTATGTTGTAAATGTAAATTGCAATCCACTGTGTATCAACTTACAATCCAGTAGTATATAATATACTGGTAATGTGACAGCTCCACGGTGGTATGAAGAACTATAAAGCATTTGTTGTTTGTAAACAGTCCTGTATGATCCCAGCTTTCTAACTTATCGTTGTTTAGCACCCAGACCTATTGGATAAAATGTTAAACAGTTTTTTTAGCTTAAACATAAGGTCAATATAACACGATTATTTAGTGCTAAAAACAGTTTATTCAGGGCATGGTGTGGTCGTGTCCGTCAGGTTAAGAACACTCTGAAGAGTTTGCTCATTTTCTGACTGAAGTATTAGAATGGAGACAGGAAAAGAAACCGAAACGCAAACCAGTAATGAAAATTTCTGACCCTCTCTCTCTCTCTCTCTCTCTCTCTCTCTCTCTCTAATACTAGTACGCGTCTTGTTCCATCATGGATGGTACCTTGACAATTTATGGTATACGAGAGAACTTCTTTCGGAATCGTGCAGAAGCCAATTACTATGGATGAAACAGTTACCTGCGTAGTTTTTCTTAAGTCACCGAGAGTATCTTCTGACCAGCACTCCTGTACGGTTGCAATAGTTCTTCGGTCTGTACGGGAAAACAATGCACGTCCTGCAATAAAAAGTGCAAATAAAGTAAACAGGTTTTTCCATTAGGACCATCGCCTTCTCTCGGCAATGACACAAGTGACGATGGGGATGCGCTATGTAGCGCTGACGATCCGCCAAATAACGATGATGATATGCGCAGTTACGATGGCGAAACGCACTTGTTTTCAACGTACCTTCGTCAGCTTATCTGCGCGTACCGTCATAAAAACATCGCGTATCGTCAACGTAAATTCGCAAATCGCCCTCGTGACTTCGTGTTAGCAATTCCTAACTTTTACGAAGTCTCTTAGTACATAGATATATATGAAACCTTTTTCAGCTATTATATATACATAATGAATTCTTGAATTTTCTACTACTGTAAACTATTTCAGAAATACTACCATATTTTGAAAGAAACACGGAGGTGTGGGGAATAAACTTAGAATCATTAGCCAGCTATTGCATAAAGGCATAGTTAACTAATCTGTGGGATCAGCAAAAATGTGTAACTTATACGGCATTTATCTCAAACTTTATTCCAACAATTCATCGTTTAATACGTGTAGTTAGCAGAATGGTATTACCTATATTTCCAGCGCTGTAACGTTTTGTAAGAGACATTTCCTTGGACATTTTGTCTCTCCAGTCGCAGAAACACTGTTTAAATTCTACCGGTTCATGGTTCTCCCGTATTCTGCAAATCGCTTTACTCATGCTGTAGTCATTATGCGTTGAGAAGGACTGAAATGAAAAGTATGTTAACGATAAAAGATTTTCTGGTTGTTGGTCCTGGATTCACCAGGCATAGACACTTTCAGTTCATCAAACATGTCGTCAGGGTAAATTTGTTTTCATGCATGATTTGGAAACTAATAACAGTAAATTTGATATAACTTTCCTATTTTACATAGTTTGTTGATTGGACACTTTGCGACTCATTTTAACCGGCTGATTTGACCAACGCCTATACGAGGAATTTTGAACGCTTGCAGCCCTGTGATGGGATTCAAATCGGTGACCTCCGGGTTAATAGTTTGACGCATCATTCCTATACGCAATGACGTAATAAATTACAAGATTATGATGAGACTATTATCTGTCCGTTCTAAAACATACCATAGCCCTTGTAATAGCGTTATTTACTTCATCCTCCATTGCGTGTGACCCAACCCACATATACATGGTCTTATCTTGACCTCTGTCAAGAAGGTAGCTCTCTCGTTTGGTCAGGTAACAGTGATGAAGGGGCCGTTTGGCAGCTTCCGGCATGTCGTACAGTACACGGTCCCCTGAGATTCTGAAATAGTAGATTTTGTACTACTTTCGTTATGGTATTTTCCAGTTGTTTACAGCTTATCTATTAACCGAAGAAAATGACTAAACTTTTAATCGCCGTTAAGACGCAAATATTCTACAAAATCTTATGTTTATTTATTACTTAACAATTAAATTACTTTTTTGGTATATTTGTCTACGATAATTGTACATGTATGAAATGAATATGTACCTATAGAGCACAATGCGGATTTCTTCTTCTTTTATCACCTGATCTTCCTGTTCCTCCGACTTTTCATCAGATTTCACAGGCTGAGGAATAACTGGTTCACTAAACTTCTTCTTAAATGCATCACTTAGAGAAGTGTCTGCTTCACCTACAATAGATATTTAATGAATCGCAATTAATGTGTCCACTCCTTTTCCCGAACATAAAAACAAGGTAACATTGGCAGCGCCAGTCATTATTTCGAGCACATTTTTGGCTTTGAACGTATTGTTCAACAGCAGAAAATGAAGCTTAAACTACATGTAAAACAAAAAAGTATTTTCTAAGTTATGTTACCTATGACTACAATGTGACATCTGCCCTGCCGCTGTCTTTGTTGTATTTTTCTTGCAATGCGTATTCCCTGCAAAACAAAAACAAGACAATTTTGTCCATCTGGCGGTTGATAAACATTTGAAACGAGACTTCAATAGCCAGGAAACCACAAAGAATTACACCAATGAACGAGTATAACAGAGGTCTTTGTCTTACGGCATGTACTAATAGGATTAGTTACAGCCTTGATTTCTTGAGCATTGCATGACTCATCCCGAGAGTCTTCGAGCAGAAAGGTCTTTACTGAGAGATAACATTTTAATAACTATATTTGGAAGACTATATTCATCATATACGCTCAAAGTCTACCACAGACATATAACCTCAATGCTTTCAAAGGGAGCAAACTGTTAACATTTTGCTACATGGTAAAGAACTACTCCATAGCCATTTCATAATAAGTGCAGTTCAGAGATAGCTCTTACCTTGTTGCGTAGAACATATCCAGTATTTCGTCCGACCCAGACATATATTCGTGGAAAGCTGTCAAGGAGAACAATTGTTGTTGACTTTAGATAGTCTTTTCTTGGATGAACCTAGCAGAATGAGAAACGCAATGCAATGTACAACAAGTAACTGGCAAACAATGATAAAACGTAATGCAATGTACAGCACGCAACCTGGCAAACATCGGAGTATTAAACTAAGATTTGACAAATCGTAAACTTGATACAATAATGAACGTGGCTATGACTATTGTACCAGATAATCGTAATGTTTACTCATTCAATTTTTACTGACATAAGTTTGCAATATTTCACGTGTGTAATACTGACCGTATTTTAACCAGATCAAACTGTATATAAATTATTTATACGTCACTAATAACATAAGCCAAACATTACAGATTACGACTAACACCCACATCAGCCAAACACTATAGTCAATGAAACTTTATAACATATTGCGATTAACTTTTTGCAATATACCCGCTGTTTATTATACATTTCACTTTACACAATAAAATTTCCATATTGTCAAACTATTTTTGTCCTGATAAAGCTATTTCAATTACGTGTAAGCCGAAAGATTACCTAACAATTGTTCTTGTAGGGAAGAACAAGTACGAGAGTCCCATTCTCGGTACGAACGTTCTTGGTACGAATCGACCACCCTTCCTCACTGTGATAACTAATACTTACACATTCGGCTCTGGCATATTTACGTCCCGAGATCACATACATCTTCTTGTCATAAGACGAAGCCTTCGACACGCCTGTCTTGTGTTTGCCTTCAATATATCTATATACAACAGAAAAGTACATAGATAGTGTCATGCATAACAATAGTAACACAACTTTTATATAAAAATTTCCGATTGTTATAAAAATAATACAAGGTCTAGAGAAATATAAAATACTATTTGAGAAACTGAGAAAGCAGCTTTTATAAACGTACATTATTCCATCCGGAAATAGCCTATGGAAACCAATCGACTCGTTGAGTTGGACCTGAAATGTTGAAAAGTTTTATCTTATATATCAAATTTTGTACCTAATGTAACGACTTTGCTGGAATATCACTTGGCGCTGCACGTTATTTCGTCGAACGATATTTGGTCTAATTACTTTTTTGTCTTCTGAATTTTTGTCGAATTGGCACAATGTCGATTACGTCACTTCGTCTATTTTTTATCACTACGACAAATGTTCGAAAATTTTCAATACAGATTTAAATCAAAATGATCATAATTATACTTGGAGATTTTATAGGTGTTTTCGATTGCTTTGAATACCGTAAATGCCTTTCGACCAAATGTCATGGGTACATCGCTTATGGTGTGAGTAAGTTATTACGTGTTTGCATCTTTATCTTAATGGGTATCACATACGATAATTGTGTGAAAGCTTTAAAAAAAAATAACAAACGAATAAAACACAATTATAATCTTACCAAATTGACCAGATTAGCAATAAAAATGAAATTTGTCAACATACCAAAATGTAAATAGGTTGCTAAACACACATTTAATGAATGAAATAGCAATTTAATGTGCTTTGTTCGACGTTACTTGATATTCAACATTGGAAATAAAATCATTCTTTGTTGAACTGTTCACACCGTTGTGATGCACTGTTTATTCAAGCTTGTCAAAATTTCAAATACTTGCAACCAGTTCGAGATCACCCGACCAACAAATGCAGCGAAATTTTATCATCTGTTATCATAAAAATGTCATGTTTCAGATATGTCCTTTACTTTATGTAAAGTTCTAGAGCTCTTGGACACGGTCCCTTTAAAGCATTCTGATTACTCTAAAGCGCAAAAAAATATTTCGATGTTTATACAGATAAGTCTTCATTCATGTTTGCAAAGACCAATTAATATATGCCAATGTTTCTGAAGAAGAGTTAAGTGAAGGTTACCTCTCTGGAAAATACATGGGCATGTTCAATTATTTTGTCAAGTTCGTGTGCCTTGTTCTGCGCAAACTTGGCATCGTTCTGAAAGAAAAATATATGAAATCAATGTTTTATCTGGTACATGTATGTTAAAATGCTTACATACACCAACTCACCTAAATTGGAAAGCGACACACCCTAAAACTGGGCGCAAATTTAAATATGGTAAGAGTACAAATATACACTACTTGAAAACATGTGACCAAGCCTCAAAATTTCAAGTACATACTGCAGCAATCAAGACACTAGACACTTTGTAGTTCCGTAAAAGCTTTTATGCAGTTGATTTACAATTGTGAGGATAATGATTTATTATAGAAGGTCGCTATATCGTGTTTTTAAAAAAAATGACAAAATAGCTTATATTGTAACTGTTTTATTACTTGCCTAATAGTAGGCTAATATCGGTTAGATAAACTGTCCGAATGAGGGCATAACCGAAATATCATTCGGAAACCCCGAGTAACCACCGGTCAACCCATGAGAACAAAATTTTCTTACCTCGGAACAACAGCTACCATTCCAGTAATGTAACGTTTTCTCATAGTCTCTTCGTATCTGAAATGGGTATGAGCATGTTTAAATCGTGCTATAGAATTCAGAGAGAAGTTTCAAGATAATGTCATTTCATCAAGTATGACATTTTACACAGTCAAGCCTAGAAATGCATCAAAAGTTGACTGCTAAATAAGGTCAACTGGGTTACATCAGAGCTGGCTCCATAACACAATTGGCTGTTTAGTTAAAATCACCAACGAGAAATACATTGACTAGTTGACCTAACATTGATACCCCATTATGGACGGTATGATGAATGCATGAAAGACGTTCATGTGGATCGATAGCGAAAACAGTGATGTCGGCGAAACTTTAACATTGAGAAGAATCTGTAATCAGTTAATGGTTCTTTGTTTTCTCAAAACTTGACAATCAGCTTCGAGGTACTTCAGAAGCAGTTGTCATACTATGTTATATGATTTACAGATACATATCTTTTTTAGAGTTTTCATCGATGAAATATTGAACTTTGTATCTTACGTTTAAAACGATGTAACAATTTCCCTCGTGGAAAAAGCCAAACTCCGCTTCCTCCAACAGATGCAAGGTGGATCCCTTAAAAATAGAATAACAGTCATGATTCAAAGATAAACAATGTGTATGATGAACGATGTCTGTCCTCTTAACTGTTTGAATATAGTTTGACGAATGCCAAGGAGAGCTTGACAGTTGTTCAGCTAGAGTATGAGATGAAAATGTGTAGATTTCGTTTATTTTCGCAACCCTGTTTTAGAGTTTTCCAGGTGGTCTATTTCTCTATGATGTTCTTACTTTGCATTTGCGGTACAGCATCAAATTCTGATTTCTTCCCTAGAATTTCAGTCCAAATTTAAGGACGGGGATCGGAAAAACTGGCAAAACTATGTAAGTGAGGCATATCAACATTAATTTCAGGATGTTCCGCCAATTCTACTCATGTAACTAACGATTTCGTCATTAGAACATTGTAATAGTGATGCTCCGCTGATTATAAGTACATGTTATTTGTATCTATAATGATTCAGAGAACAAACTGAATCAAAATGAAACCAAAAGTGTGTCAGGATATGTTTGGACAATGGAACCCGTGATCATGAGCGAAAACCATCTAAGCTAAAATAGTATGACAGCGAAACATAAGAAATTGTAAATTTACATTGTTAATATATTTCTGACTTGTTAAATGTACCTGTATTCTCCAGATTGTTAGGCCTGTTCTGTCTAGATCTAGGTCATGGAATGGCTCCATCTCATCTAGAGCAGTGGGGGTCGGGCTTCTAGCTCCCTCCCTGATGGAATCGAGAGCTGTACTTCTGCCACTCCTGAACCCGAGTCTAGAACTAAAATAAAGAATATGATATTGACTAATTAAGACTTAACATTTAATTACATAAATATGTTCAGTGCTACCGATAATGAAATAGACTCTTAAAGATATGCTAGCAGAACTAAAGTGTGTTTTAATAAGATATTTGTCGCCGTCTGGTCTGGTACAATTTCAAAACCTGACTTATGATACGTTCTTGCAAAGAAAAGTACAATCTTATTCAAATGAGTGGTTACTTTGATGTTGATTTTCTAAAATCATGATACAACGACTAACCAGTGGAATTAAATTAGACTTTATTCAATGTTAATAGGCAATCATAACGTGTTTGCAAAGACATTTTTTGGATAGTTACTAAGAGAAATAAAAAATATGTTAAACGTTTTAAAACATGTACCTTTCTTTGAGGCTATTAAATAAACTCCGCTTTACATACTTTCTTATCTATACTTATTCATTATCAGTGGTAAGCATTCAATGTTACTTTATACTCTGTCAAATTATACAGTGACAATTTAAGACACAAACCTCATGTAGTTTATCGCAGAATTTATCCTCATTAAAATATAAGTTTAACTATATATCCCTCTATTTATTTTTCCTTTTTAGCAAATAGAAACTTTTAGGATATGTTCAAGATAATTTAAACACGATCATGACGTTTAAAAAAATGCACAACTACTATGACAGATAGAACTCTGTTTATTCTACTGTTGCTAGCGAACGTATTTGTGTTTCATTCTTCAAGATCCTCACCCATAAAATACCTTAGACAGAATGGTAAATTGAGATAGACCAATATCAGGACACAATTAATAAAGAAGTGCAAATCAATCGATGATTTGATCAGACAAAATCTAAGGAGCAGTATGCGCTTTAGCACAAGACATTAAGTTCGATTTTCCTATATATGTGACAGGAAATTGATGCTTTATAGTTCAGCACAGAGACAAATATTGCATCTATGAAAACAAGCAACTGAGGCCAACATTATTTACTAAAACGAAACTGTTCTTTTGTTCCATGCATTTAGTACATCAAATGCGTGCGTGTGTGACTGAAATATTAGACACTACTACAATTTTAGCTAAGTTTCTTTATCTATTGACTGATGGCGGATAGTCATGAATTCGCCTATTCCATTCGAAAATGTTCTACCTTGACTGTAATGGAATACCGGAAGTGAACGAATAGTTTTGGGTTAAATGTCGTCCAAACAGACAAATGGCCTACTGAGTATACCAAAACACATGCTATCTTAAGAAGGATTCAACCCACCTTGTCACCTGTCTAGCAGAGATTGGAGTTTTGACATCTCGCTTTCTGAATTTGAACTCGGCTGTAGAGACTGACAATGCGGGTGTAAGTCTACCAGTTCCAAGCTGAAATGTGAGGCTTTTACCAGACTTAGGTCTTAGGTCTGTCACCTGGGACACCGTCTCGTGTACACTCTGCACACTTGTCGGTCGGAAACCTGGAATAATAAAACATATTTTAGGAAATACGGCATCAAATATGATGACTTTAGGAAAGGTTGATACGCAAGCAAAACTATATAAAAGTTGATCATTTAATGAGTTGTGTTCTTGAGCTTGCAATGAGGTGAGTCCTTCTGCAAAAGCCTGACACTTAGTCTAGATCTCCTTTTACCTGATACACGATTGGTTCAATCTTAGTGTACCTAGAACGATTAGTACACGAGCTAAAACAAATTATAATAATAGTAATAATAAAAATATCTATATTTATAGAAGGTAGTTTCTATTACTCTCAGTGTGACGCGGTGTCTTTATAGGTTTCATCACCAATTACGTGCGTAAAAACAATAAACTGGACATACTTGTAATGTAGCATCCAATTGCAAATGTCAGTGTAGCTTGTCTGTATAACAGATAATGAATAATTGTCTATGCGTCTTACTACAAACGAACGTGGTGCAAATCGTCTATTACATGTAGTGATCTTTAGGTACAAATCATAATATAAGGATAACCTAAATCAAAGTGACTCGATAAGTTACAAGCTTTCTTCACACTCGAGCTAACATAAATTAGTATAAACTAAATCAAAATTTCATATGGTAGATCTAATATTATCATTCGATAGTATGTAAGTAACTTGGAGAAGACACGAGTATGTTATCATTTATGATGTGAATGTTCAATAAACAGGCGGTCCGGTGCCTTATAGTCTCCTACTTAACTGTAAGTGTTTGCTAACTTTAAAGATGAGAACTCTTTTAAATGCAATTTTTTTTTCTTCCTTTGTCCTTAAGCCGCGTGATTCATTACTCTCCGTATCCGTTCTATATCCGGGGCAAAAATAATACCCTCTGTACCCGTTCTATATCCGGGGCAACAGTAATATCCTCTGTACCCGTTCTATATCCGGGGCAAAATTAATACCAGACCTCAAACATAACTTACATAAAACACTTATTTCACTATAATTTATATAATTATGTTTCCAAACACATATCAGCAACACTAATCACTTACTTTCCAACTTTGTAATATGATTTCACCACTGAATAACAGAAAATACTTAATATTACAAACTCTTTTTAATTATAAGAATTATACACTAAATTATAAAAGAATGATGTATATAAAAAAACGCACTTTTGGTATCCATGATCTCACATTTTCTTTGAAATTTCACTTAAGAAACAAGATATAATTATTTCCCCTGACGTCAGTGAAATTCTATGAAATTTGCAGTTCTTTACAATGTTTTCTTTGTATCTTCTATTCAACCACGTTTTGGTTGTGTCAAGATAAATTTACTCAATTAAATCATTTAACTGGCTTGATTATGTGTCTTATTTGTTTAACATTTAAATGCACTGTGCAATTCTTATTTGTAAACGATCTTTAAACTCATATTAAATGGGCAAAATTCTATTTGTGATTATTTAGTTGACAGGTCATGATACTTATACAAAAATAACGAATAGAATTTCTAAATTAAACATTACAATCCTTTGATAAGTATACCTGATATTTTCCATGATTGACACAATATTAAATATCGGATATTGACTACTAAACTATTTGATTATTCTTTACAATGGGTCATTTTATTTTGATATAGAGATACCGGTAGAATAATTAAAACACCTATCTATAAATCAGTCTATATTAATGAATAATTAATCGGTCCATTTCTCTAAAATCGATCACATACTTAAATAGTACAATAAAGCACACGAGCATTAAAGGATCAATTTACATAAACAATACCTGATATAGCAATCAATGCCGACGAAAGAAATATTTTTTCCGACGAAAACTTAAGAAACAGAATCCACGTTTTCACTTAGCTGTTTAATATCTGCAACAATATATAATTGTGACGGTTAAGACTAATTTCGAGTGATGGCGCTTGCTTCCCCCTTGCATTTATTCTTAATATTCGTTCAGTAAATATTTACAAACTATAAATGTTAAGACCAAGTTAAACAAAGAGTCTTGTTTTAACTATATTTCAAACAGAGTGGAATAAATTGACAACACATCTGTGCAATCTGAAATGTTATATATTAGAAAATCTAAACATGTATAAATACATTCAATACGGATACACTCTGTATAAAGTGCCGTGGTTACTGGAAAACCTTGATTAATTTTTACGGGAAAGCTTCCTTGAACATTTGTTAGGAGTAAAAATTACGTGATGATTTGACGTCAGCTTTACGTCGCGTTTTCTCGATCACGTCATTTGACCACTAAGTCACGGCTTCATGTTTATTTTTAAACAAGCTAAAATCTAGCACATTTATTTCTTGTGTTGTATTAGAGCAACATCTGTACACCTAATCACAAAAACAACATGTTTTCTTACAGCTATATGTAAAGGTATTACAATTCTATTTCGGTTCACTCTGTGTGACTTAAGTAGAGTTTCACCTTTCAAAGAAGAAGTATAGTAGGCACTTGATGGACATTACACCTGCCGTTGAATCAACTTGTTAACGTATAAGAGTTTCTATAATATATTTTCAAAGGAAATGTTAATGGTACTAAAATGGTCTTAGACATATTTAATTATTAAAAAAGCTTTATATATACAAGTTGAGGTCAAAGAATTATCTTTTAAACAAACATATGATAATTTATATAAATATGTTGTAGCTCATATGAAGTAGGTACTTATCTGAAGTTTAACTGCATAAATTGGTGATGGCCCCGTGGTGCTGCATGGGTATATCGTCGGACTCTTAACCCGCGGGTAGTGGGTTCAAATCCCGTCAGCGGAATTTGACCGAGAATTCCTTAAACTCCCCCTTTTTCTGCGACAGAACTGGTCAGAACCCCAGGAATCAGTAATTAAGAGAACTAAACATAAGTTGCATGAAATGAAGTCGTCAATCATGTTTAAAATGGATAATTTTAAACTAAACTACAGTATACAAAGTCATTTAACCTTATATGTAGTGGAAACTGTGTTAAGATGTCAGTTAACAGGTAAATCAGGCTGGTCTCTCCGAGCAGAGAGCTTCTCAGAATGGGTGTATTTAGGATATTTTACTACTGGTTGCTTAAAGCAAGTGGCGCTTTAATGACACGCACTCTACAAAGTTAAGAGTACAATTACATGTAACATCTACCACAGTCAAATCTTCGTTGCAGGTGTGTATTTGATTGATTATAATCTTGCAATACATTCACAATAATAGCAGATGAAGATATGGTCTAAATAAAGAGTTTTTAATCAACTGTTAAGCAAACAGTCGATTAACTTTAAAGATTACATTTCTATAGAATGAAATACTTTTTAAAAACCAATTTTTGATCTGAAGAGAAAGAGGACTAGAAACTCTTCAAAGCAAAATCAAACTATTTCGCTATTGCCCTACAAGCATCGTTTTTTTCAATCAAAAGTTATTCAACGGTTAGTTTAACAGTCGGTTAAAATTTCGAACAACGGTCGGGGTCAAGGTTGAATAACATTGTCTCTTATTTTGTCTTTACTTTGTTACAAGTGCAGATCATGATCAGCCTGCTCGTCAATGCATTCTGGTTCCCTATCAAGTCTCTGTTATTCGCAGTACTTATTAAGTTGTACGATCGACAAGTATGTTTATATTCTCTTTGATTAGCATTTTGAAAAGAAGGAGGGACAGGGGCTTAAAAGTTAACATTTGGAAAGTCCAAGGTCTTTTCTTTGTAAACAAATAAGTTAAATTGATCGTAAATCAGGCCAAATGTTGGATTATATTCACACCCTGCCATAAATTATAAACAACTTGTTGCACGTTTGAGTCACCGTTCTACTTATCTTCTTACTTTAAGCGCGTTATACAACGGGGAAATCAATGTTACAATTTTTGAGGCGTACACCGTAATTTCGCAACTGCATGTAATAACCATTTAATACAGTTGAAAAAAGGAATATTTTAGTGCTAGTGTTTCTATCAGCCTATACATACTGTTTAGACTGTGTTTCAAAGCCATGGAATTGATTTATGCAGTCTTTATTCGCTGACGAGGATATATCCGAGACAGTAATGCTCTCTAAAATTCTCTTAAACTTGTGAAACGATTAAACTACAAGTCGTATACTATTGGAATAAGAGTCTTGGTAACTCACAGTACAACATTGACATTTGACATTTCTAAGAAATGCAACATACATACACGAAAAACGAAAATATTTAACTGTTTCAATTTCAAAAAACAAAACCCGCTTGATAAGCTTCCGCTTTAGCCAAGCAAAATAAAAGCAAAGTATATACTTCCGACATACCCCAGACACAAAGATTAAATCGTAGCTCAGTCAAATTAAGCTCTTCATCCTTTACTTACGGTTGCTCATTAAAACTATGGCTAAAGATACAATACATCAAGTTATCTCTAAACACCATCAAACATAACACTCACCAACAACCAGAATAATACACAGAAGAATGAATCCTCCAAGTATATGAGAAAAGGTAGCATTCAGATTCTATATATAAAACAACACAATAAACCTCATTTAGCTATGTCCATTTTGACAAATGCCAAAGACAAAACAAGCCTTTCAGGTATAACGTGGGTATAGTTAAGAGATTATGGCGCTCAAATGCAACCCAGGGGACCACGGATCAATCTCCGGTCAGGTGACATGAGATGTACCCTTGAGCAATAAACCTAACGCAGGACAAGCCTTATCTGTGTATCCATCTTACTCTCATACGTGATCAGCTTGTTGAAAGAGGTTGCTTCTCGGGGTTAAAGGAAATTGACATGAACCGATCCATTAGTCTCATTTACGGACGCTTTTCTATTTTCTTTTAAAAAACTATTATCATTATCATCGAGGAGCTAACATATGTTCATTAACTACACATAATAAACGACTTTTTACTGTTAAAAATCTGATCAGATACCGGTGTATCTTGCTGCACCAAGGGCATGATAAGGGACTCAATTCACTTATCTACTACATGTACTTGAAATATTAAAACTTTATGACCACATGACTTTTATGTACAACTGGAAATATGAGCTAGGCACATGTAGCTTTTATCTATAGGCCTACGCCATAATTTATTTCAGTAACAGATAAACGACTTACTAAATGCGCTTGCTGGTCTTTCCACGTGATCTCTCTGTCGCATAGCGGACTTTGGTCTAAATTGATATTCCTTCATCCTTCTCAGTTAGTAATATAGCCAGTTTTAAACCCCTAGAAGTCCCTGATTTAGATAAAGTTCATTTCTTTTCCCAAACATCAATGTATTTATCCATATCACCGGTAGCTACATTGAGCGAAAGGCTAACTATTACATTCCTTTCATTAAAACTCTCACGACAGTATGTTTCATTTGCCGTTTCATTTGCCGTTTCATTTGCCAGGCTTGTTACGGAGTACAAGTCTCCGCACACAACTCTTCCAAACAGTTATTCACACACAACCGCAAATAAGTCTTTATCCAAATAATTACATGTACTTTGTATGTAACTTCGGTTTGAAAATATTTTGAAACAAACACAATTGACACAAATTTAACCGTTGATACTTCACTATAAATGAAATCAATAAACCATGTTTGGTTTAAAGCTATTGGATTATTGAATACATTTCGGGCTTGAAGATTCACTTAGACTTGTAAAGATATATGAAAAAGTCATTATCAGTACATTTAAACAGTGGTATTTACCTTGAAATCGATTTCGGTGTGACATACTGCTCTTTTTGTAAACAGGGATCAAAAGTAGTCTTTTTGTCGCCTTTGTAAATTGATCTCATAAATAGCGTTAAATAAGAAGCTTTCATTAAACAAACTGCGCCATCTCTAGCGCATGACTCTCCGTCGTCAAATTAGCTTGGTTATAATGGTATAAAAGTAATCAAATCATTTATAGCACATTCATATATTTCAAAGATATGAGGACTAAACTGAATATTGATTGCACCAAAGGATTGAAGAGTTTTAACGAAAATTACTGAAAGGCAGTATTGACATTTTACCGTTCAAATGTCTAAAGATTTTAACTGCCACTAAACTGAAGGCATTGAACTTTTGGTAGATTTGTATTTGCAACAAATACACTACTCGGGGTTTGCAGGTTAAAATGTTTTAAAAGTGTACTATACATAGAATAGTTAAATACATCTGTAAATATTCAGTCAAACATGCTCAGACATTCTTGACTATTCTATATTTTGAATTGTGTTCGGATAAGTTCTACTTAAATATTTATTCGAATTGTTTGTTTTGTTTAAACAACCGTCACAAATTAAATCAAAAGTTAAACAGACTGATAAGTGGTTTTGTTTCATAATCGTCCCCATCTAAACCAACAGTTCGTTTAGCACGTAACCTAGGCCCTGTGTAAATTTACTTTACATATTTAAACAAACCCAAACATTCCTACATATACTTGACCTTACAAGTGTTTATCCATAAAAGTTCTCTTCCAGGCCTCCCATTTTAATTACAAGCAAACATTGCTACGTTAACATTATGAATACACAGTTGTTTGAATATCCGATAGCAAATGAAATTAAATATATAGATTCGGTAAAAAAAAAGAAGTTATTTTTACGAGATAGACCTTCAATACCACGTGACCTTGTAAGATTTTTTTTTTAATTGAATACATTACTGTTTAAAACCATGTTCTTTCAAAACAGGTAAAAAAGCCAGGCATGCATACTTTTGTATCAGTTATAAATTACTTTTTTCTAAAGGTTTTAGAGCTAGTTTTAGTTCCGACAGCAAAGTAGATTAAAATTTTATACTTTTTTTAAGAGTGTTTGATTACATATTGGGATCACGTCTACCAATTTCCTTGCAATTTTCCTGCCAATGAATAGATTTAGCTTAGTTTAAGCAATTTAGCACCTATACAAAGTTCATATATACTAAATCTATTATTCGCACTAATAGAAAGGCGTCAGTCCTTTTTAAAAAAAATGATGAATTACAAATATTGCTATTGCAAATGTTCATTAAACTCAATGATATCGTGATATTAGATAAAATATATAATAATGCTTTCGTTCTAATTTGTTTTAAACGTAAATCTTATATATAAGGGAAACTATGCTAAGTGTGATATTAGGAAAATTTCTACTTTTGCGGAGAAACCTTTAACCGTAATATATGAAAATTTACATGCCAGAAATATCACATTAGGGTCTATAAAATAGGGACTATTATACTGCATTTGGGTCTTTCATAGCGACCATAAAAATTATGTTAGAGAAGTTAAATTTCGATCCATGTCTCTTATGAGATCTGTGACAAGCACATTTTACATGAGTAGAATTCTAGACTTGTTCCTCGTATGGATACTTTCCTAAAAACGAGATTTACGTCTTGCTTTCTAATTTAGGGGTGAGGTGAAGTACTTTCATGCAAATTTCACGACACCTTCATTAGTTGTTGGATACTTTCTCCTGCTTTTTACCGTAACTTTATCATCTGACTATGTTTTTAGAGTCAGAGTTTACAGTGACACATGCTAAAGAAAATACCGAAAATGGACTTGTCTATTACAATGTATGCAGTCTACAAAAGTTCATGTTTCAATTATCTATAACATTTTGTCAAATTCTGTCTACAGGCCTGTGTAAATTGTATATAAATATAATGAGGATAAGGGAGATCACTGCAATACACTAAATAAATGATATCTGCAAGATTCAAGTAAAGAATTTATTACGAGTTAAACTGCTGCGGGAAGGTTAAACTATGAGTATAACAATGAATAACGTATCACATAACTTTTTTCAAGGACCTAAAAATAGCATTATGTATTTAGATCCGTGCTTCTGCGAGGCTTATCATGATCCAGTAGAATCGTTTGCCACTAGCATGCGCTGTAATGGTTAATATATCTTATGTCAAAATACTTTATAGAGTTTTTGTCACACATTTTGATCTGATTTATCAGTAGCAACAAGTATAAAGAGAGCCACTACTCTGGTGAGTCATCTGTTAGTTCATTTTCCTTATAAAATATTCAATTAACCATACATAAAATATAACTTACTAGTTTTCTTTTAATTATATATTATGTCAAGTTTTCCATGAAATATACTAAAAGTTTACCAGGCAAAACAAATAAATTTTACCAGTAAGTACCACTAGCAGCAGTATTGGCTTGGTCTGCCTTCCAAACTTGTATACTATCAACTCACCTTCCTCTGCCAAGCCGAGAGCGAATCTGACAGTACTGGGAGTCCTTGTCTTTTCCCTGTTATCATTTTCCAGCAAACTGGCATGGTACGCATCAATGTTTGCTAATATATGCAAGAAGTTCATTTCAATTCACGTTTTTAATAATCCGAATTCAAAAAATTGAATTGTAAATTACATATACTGTAGTTTAAAAATTGTTGTAAAATTGTCCAAATTAACTGTTACATAGTCTTAAAACACAGTGTACCACAATTTGTTATACAGTTTCTAACCAGTCTCTATTTGAATTGCTGATAAAAACATGTTTTTTTCCCCAAGATAACAACGAACTTGAGAACCATTAAATGCCTTATGATCCGTGAATAACTCCATTATATCCTACTTTATTTATTTTCTACCAACTTCATTTAAGTAACTAATGACACATCTAGTCTAAGTCAAATATCGGTGAATTGCATTCACTTTTTTCTAAAGTATTTTATCTTTTCAAATGCGGTTTTCGACGCTTTCGAAAGTCACATTCAATACACATAATCAAAAAACAAATAGAATTAATCAAGTTCATTATTCTTATCGTGTTCATTTCTTTAAAGAAAGGCCAACTACCTACAATGTATCGAATAGAAGTGATATACAGGCTTGAAAGTTGATACGGCTTACTTGAATAATGTACGGTTTTAATGTGTATTGCTTGTCGTTAATATATCGTTTCTTCTTAAAATATTATGAATGGAGAATGGTTTACTTGTAAGGAAAATTAATGACAGATCACCTTATTGAACGTATCAATTACTGAAACCAATTATCGTTTTCTTCTGCATAGGTTAAAACAGTGTTACTGTAGCGAGACATTTTAGATTGTTTATAGTCCCGGCCGAAGCTAGGATTTATCTTTAGGTGAAACTGCCAAGAACGCTGACATGCGCAGGGTGAAGAGACAGATACATGGGAATCCGGGAATCAGAACCTAGTTTTTTACGAACAGACGGGCCCCTTGGTTATTTAAAGTGCCCGATTTATAGCACCGATACACCTCTGGTCGGGATTCGAACCGAGGACCTCCGGATTGGTAGCCATCGTCTACCGCGCTACCGTAGTATTACTGTACTTCAGTTTTATATACCATTTTCATTATGATAGTGGTTTAAAGTTTCGGGACAAATAGGCGGGTACATATAAGTATATCTACCATTTTATAACTGTAACGACACTGCATGTTTAATTTCTTAAGATATAATATGTTGCTCATGCAAATGATAGAACATACAATAATAAAAATATTAAAAATCATCTGTAATTAGTTTTGACAGTTATATATGCTGTAGTTAACTTGCAGAAATATGATCTACACGTCAAGTAGACTGTATTATAACTCCGCGGGTATTATAAGTCTACAGTACATGGATACATATAATAGTAGGTTGCTAAATAAATGTAACCTTTTAATTGTAATGGCAGCTCTTGCTCGAGTCAGATAATACTACAAACACTATATTTATAAGAGTTCGAATTCAATGTTTTGCTAATATGTCGCCGAGCTTAATATACGGAAGATACGGAAACGTATATTGACCCCCTTTATATATATTAATTAAGTTCATAAAAAACATTCTTTTTCTATTTTGAGCCTATATTTAAACTTCACATTATTTACCGATCTATCTAAGAACGAAGATACAAAGTTCTGACTTACAGTAATTAATTTGTGTTTAAATTAATAAATAAGTTTTAATCAGCAATTGATACCATTTTTACCAATTTTATTGTAGTAGATCTATATAGTAAAAAGTTATGATTTATTTGTCCTGAAATGTTTGTAAACTAAAAAGTGGAGAAAGTTAAAAGTGACGAAGAAATATAACTTTGTTTTTTCTGTTACTTTATATTTTGGCAGGAAATATTCAACTCATTAGTTTAGTTCAATATGTCAGATATTTGTCATATATTTACGGAAACGTATATTGACCCCCTTTATATATGTTCTACATTTTCTTAACTTACAAAGATATGCGTGTATTATATATAAGTAATCAAATACTGGAGACTAAATGATTTGTTGAAGTATAGCATAAGGGAATCTAAGAGATATTTGTGTTGGTTGTTATTTTTTGTAGATGTAGGTTGTTTTTTACGTGTTGCAGTTCGTGAATTTTTTGTCAGCAAATATCATTTTATGAAAATAAGCTATTGAATTAACTGGGAATAAACATAAGAGAAATATATGACATGTTGTACTAAACTAATGAGTTTAATATATCCAGCAAAAATAAAAGTGACAGAAAAGACAAAGATATATATCTTCAACACTTTTAACTTTCTCCACTTTTAAGTTTATATTCCTTTCAGCACAAATAAATCATAAATTTTCACTATGTAGATCTAATACAATAAAACTGGTAAAAAGGATATGAATTGCTAATCAAAGTTTATTTCCTAATTTAAATACAAAAGAACAACTGTAAATCAGAACTTTTTATCTTCGTTCTTAGATAGACTGCTAAATACGGTGAAATTTATATAGGCTCATAAATAGAAAAATAGTATTTTTTATGAATTTAATTTATATATAAAGGGGGTCAATATACGTTTCCGTATATATTTATTCCCAAAAATTATATTTGCTGACGAAATATATCACCAATTGCAATACATGATATTTACAACCTACATCTACAAAACATAAAAAGCAGCACAAATATCTCATAGATTCCGTTATGTTATACTTCAACAAATTATTTAGTCACGAGTATTTGATGACTTATATATAATACACGCATATCTTGATAACTTAAGAAAATGTCGAAAATACATAAAGGGGGTCAATATACGTTTCCGTAGGAAAATACCCAATTACGTAAAAACATGGTAATGATAGTGATCGTTGCGGGCCGCAGAATCCTCTATATTTAATACGTTCATGTAACATGAAGTAGAGTATAGTTCTTTGAACAAAATGTAATGGAATGAATGAAAATCGCCTAGGAAGGTACCTTTAACCCACTGTTCATTGCGACACTTTAAAATTGTCAAAAAGTTGATATTTCTATCTTTTATCCAATTAAACGTCACATTATTTCATATGCTTATGTAAAAGTTGTAATAAGTAGCGAAAAGTTTATAGTTTGTTCGGCCAGTATAAAAACCGATATCGGTCAAACATGCCGGTATCTTCCAGTATCCATTACGTTACTATGACTCGATTAAAAAAAAATACAATCACGCTTCAATTTGTTTTTGAATGGAAGTATCACTGTACAGTCACTGGCAGTCTATTTCAACCTTACATTTCATGTTAGAGCAATAAACTAACAGGTAGCCAAAGTTAACTAACTGGTCGGGATGCACTTTCTGTTTTTATCAGACTGCATGGTTTGCATTTCATGTTATCAGACAGGTCTACAGCAATAAACTGACTGGTAGCCAAAGGTCGGGATGCACTTTTAAATAACGAAACTTTTCATTAGTCGCGAAAATGTGCGTTGTTTTGTTTACAAACATTTTGACTGCAAACGATTTCGTAAGGATAGAGGTAGGAATAGTATTGTATATTCTAAGAATCACTTTAATGGAACATAGCGTAGAACATATTATAATATTGCTGCGCTAACTTTCTTTTAGTTAACGCTGAATGAAAACAGGGATCATAAATACAATCTAATCAATCCTGATAAAAAAGAACAAACGGAAAGGGCGTAAAGATTATAGAAAGCTTTTTCATGAATACGTTTTTGTTTCTTTATAAGTCATTAATGATACACTGAAAATGAGACACAGTAACTAAATTGTAAATGCACAAACATGATAGTCAAGTATTTGCTTTACACGAACTTAAAATATAAATTTATTGTGTCTCTGTTATAAAGTCTGTAAAATTAATTTATTTCTCCCATTTCAAAATATTTACATGAAAGCTTTGTTTCTAGGCCCACTGTGTTACATACTATCACAGCTTTTCTCGTGAATGTATTCTCCGTACATTTAAAATAATTTATCTTACACCTAATATTGAGAAATTGGCGTGTAAGACTACTTTATTGTTTCAGAGTTAAACTGTCCAGCTAAAGGCTGTTTACTGTACCATGATATTCTTGTTTTATTCTATACTGGAAGGTCAATTAAAATAATATTATAGTCGCAGTACAAATATATAATGACTGTGTATAATGCTTTCATTTACTTTACTTCTTTATGAATTTTGTAAAAAAAGTAATGTCCATGCAACGTCTCTTATTACGTATTCTATCAGCCGAAAGGCATTCTTTATGTATATTAATTAAGTTCATAAAAAAACATTCTTTTTCTATTTTGAGCCTATATATAAACACATTATTTACCGATCTATCTAAGAACGAAGATACAAAGTTCTGACTTACAGTAGTTAATTTGTGTATAAATTAATAAATTAGTTTTAATCAGCAATTCATACCATTTTTACCAATTTTATTGTAGTAGATCTACATAATGAAAAGTTATGATTTATGTGTCCGGAAATGTATGTAAACTAAAAAGTGGAGAAAGTTAAAAATGACGAAGAAATATAACTTGGTTTTTTCTGTCACTTTTATTTTGGCAAGAGATATTCAACTCATTTGTTTAGTTCAACATGTCAGACATTTGTCATATATTTATTCCCAAAAATTATAATTGCTGACGAAAAATATCACGAGCTGCAAACATGATTTTACAACCTACATCCAAAAAAATAAAAAAAAATAAAAGCAGCAAAAATATCCATGTTCCGTTATGTTATACTTCAACAAATTATTTAGTCACAAGTATTTGAGACTTATAAAACACGCATTCTTGATAACTAAGAAAAGTAGAAAATAATAAAGGGGGTCAATATACGTTTCCGTAATTACGACTTCAGCCGAAAGGCATTGTTGTGCTGAGTTTAACATTAAAGTGACATTATGCGCACTTTTTTCAAGTAAAAATCCAGCTGAATATGGCGTGTGTTCAAAAGCTTAGAGGAAATAATAGCTTTTAACCCAGTACACCAAACTCTTCACGCTACCAGTATGAAATAATAACTTTCCAAATATTGATTTTCTTATTTGACTGGGAGAGTCAATTTAAGAAAAGAACAACTGCATGCAGGAGTTGCTTCCCTTCCACTGTCGAAATCTCTACCAACGTCAACAACGACACAATCAACTATCATTTTATCGGTCTGATTTTTTTATATCTAAAGCACCAACTTCAAATACTAATGCGGCATAATCATTAATTTAACATATTTAAATGCACAGCAACCAAAAATTGCTTTTATCAAACTGTCACCAAAAATACACTTTGTGCAGTAAGATGCGCATAATGTCACTTTAATTTAAATACATGTATCATAAAAATGTTCTTATTTTTCACTTTTTATCAATAAGATAATTAAAAAATTATCCGTAGGGCAGATAATTGTAATTTTAACACCGTTTAATTAAACATTCAATATTTTTTACGTGGTCGAAGGTATTACATACTTTTGATGAAAATGTATGGTTTAACATCTTCCTTACGTGGTGGCTCCACCAAAATGCATGTAAAAGGGTTCCTCCACTTACAACGCACAATTCAACACATCTCTAATGGAACTTTCAGCAACTAATCAAACATCAAAACACCAAAAAATAGTTGCAAGCAATACATTTACAGTTTTTGCCTGTCCAAGAGGACATTTATTGCCTAAATTGATTAAAACTGGAGGCAGATCTAAGAATCCTCTGGATTTCCAGAGTAGATATTGAACGCCATCTTGGATTTTTCGGAACGCCACCATTTATGCCAATTTATGTACCGGTATAATAATGAGGTTTGGTGTAAGACCATTTAAAATTATCTGTATCATGGTATTTTATAAATATTACATAAATCATCATTTAAAGGACGGAATTAAAATGTCCAGTTAAAGTCTTGACTTATTATTTAAAAAAGGTACTTGAAAGTCTATATAAAATGTATAATAGGGGGGATGAGAGGGTGCTGTAAATGTCTTTGTCAATTATACTTTAATTTTCTGTATTTCTATTATGTATTTATTTGGCTTAAAGGCAATCTTGTCTTTCAAAAATATTTAAGTTATGAAATACAATTTTTCTTTTCTCGATCAAATAATTAAAAAGCTTCCCATAGGGCAAGTAAAATACTATTTGACCAACTTGAAATTTATCACAATTAAACGCTTTATACGTCAATATGAGCAATAACTGAAATGTGATAAAGAACTTTCAGTTTACATGAAAATATGTTGTGTCTAGGAAGATTCGTTTCTATGTCGGCACGTATGTATAGATATTTAATTTACTAGCACTTCTTACGCTTCTTTTCTGGTAATGAATACAGAACATTACACCAAAACATCGTTATATTGAAGCTAATTCACCTTATCCTTATTCACATCGACAAGAACGCTAAATATCAGACGCTACATGTGATTCAATCAACAAAACTTATAACTGGTTGATTAAAATATGATTGGATATATATTTTTCTTGATTTTGAGACTTTTGCTGACAAACTTTATTATAACATTTGGCGTAAGGAACACATAAAACTATCGTGTCTCTTTTCGCAAACATTTAAACGAAAGAGAAAGTTATATGCTTCTGTTTAATTAAAGATTCAAGACTGTAAAAATGTGGACACCTGTGTTTGGAAAAAAGAAATTATTAAATCTGATTTTCATGGTTGTATTTATACATTTATTCATTACTATATGAAACAACCAAAACAGCGGCGAAGGGACCATTTATCCAAATGAAAGGACCTTCTCATGTCAGCTAGTGGTAATAGGGTACAACTTGCTAATTTAAAAGTCTCAAATTAATATTTTCAGTTGTCATAGTGGCGTCATGCATGCCATATGAGTCCGATGAAAGAATAAAGAATGGTGAAGAAGTAGACGATGGTGATTTTTCATTCACGGCTAGAATTGAGAGGAAAGATACGCATGTTTGCACTGGTGTCCTTGTTGATAGCACATGGGTAGCAACTTTGTCGAAATGTACAGAAAAGGGGTAATTGATGTACAAGTATATAAGTTTTGCCTCTAAAATGTTATTTTTCTTCTCTGCTTTGAGAAACTGTAGAAATTAAGGCAATTGTTTATATCTTTATATGTTGCATCTTGTGCTAGGACCTTACAGAGATTGATCAGAATATGAGAATGAGAAATGATAGTGATGAGATACATGTATTGACTTCGTCTGTGTTTCTATGTAGGAAGGTTACATTTTTTTGTTTCATTGTCAGGTTTCACTAGTTATGTATCCGATTAATGGTTGGAGACATATTGATTTGGTGCTGTTTTTTGTCTGTCCGTCTATCAGTCTGTCAAAAAAGTGTGTCCGCGCAACTCAACGCTCGTGGAGGGATTTTACTGAAACTGAGTATTTTCCGGTTCAATGATTCTTAGCGGAATTATTGGCTTTTTTTCGTGAACTCCTACCCTAGCGTGTCCGCGCAGCTCATCTTATACCGGTAGATGATTTTCAACCAAACTTCACATGGATGGTAAGAGCTAAGCGTAGTTATGAATAGTTTCGGCAGATTTCGGTTCAGTGAATCTTAGCGGAGTAATTGTCTGATTTCGTTAACACTAACCTAAGATTGTTCTGACAACCTCTCTCACACCCATGGGGGATTTCAATCAAATTTCACATGAGTGATCAGTGATTCTTAGCAAATTTCTTTCTTTTTTTGAAAGTCATTTGAAAATAAGTGATATTTCGAATTACTTGTAATACATGACACACAAACCTGTCTATCAAACGTTTTTGTGCGAAGCAAGTCTTCCAAAAGATTTAGTTATCATCGGTAGATATATATTGGTGTTGATAGAAATTTCTTTAAAATGTTTCATTGTACCTTTACAGTATATTATTTAATTACAGCTCACGGTCGGAGTACAAAATACTGTTTAAAGTTTCCGATGATGCCGAAGGAAAGAAATATATCTCACGTTCAATAAAATCGAAAAAGGTAACTAAATGGGTGCTATTGACATCTTTTTCCGGTGTAACAAAGCGTCAGATCACATGCTGGGAAGTAGTTACAGTCATATGATACGAACAAAGCAGCTACCTACATTTGAGCACTTTTATTCATTTATAGTATACATTCATGTACTCTTAAGCCAATTAACACATAATTGTCTTTCCGCTGTGTTAAACAAATATATATGTGTACCATGTTATCATAAAATGCATGTTTAAGTGCAAGTGTTCTTTGGGAGGATATATGAAGTGGAAGCTTATTCTAAAACTACTATTGTGTAATTGTCTATACATAAAATTATCATCGATTTATTTCACATGTATGTCAGTTATTTTAGATCTTTAAAATAGCTTTGTTTGTCCTCCGGTCAAAACAGATAACTAGTTTCAAAACGGTGTTATCTCAAATTGCTTTCTTAAATAATATATATTATATATTTCACAATTAGTTGTTCATGTACAATATTCTATTTTACGCAGTCGGTTAAGAAACTATAAATTGACATGCATGTCCGGCCTTTGTTATGACGTTTGTCATTGCTTTTGTATTGGCCGTTTTCTGTAATATATTGTCTAATATTTTAAATGTTTTTATCTCAATATTAAATAATGTGACCATATTATTCATCTATATCTAGCATAGTTGCTATTTGTCCAATTAGAAAAGTTAAATTAAAAGTTGAATATCTGTGGTGTTATATACAGACCACCTAAACAGTTAAATTTCTATGAACTCTTAGAATCAGTTTATTCTTCTACAAGTCATTTTAATGAGTATGAAAACATTTTACTTGGTGATTTTAATACAAATGTGTCTAGTTTATATAAGTGTGCTTTAATGAAAAGCTTGGGTTCTTTTATGGAAATGTTTAGTTTATTCCAGTTAATAAATGAGCACACCAGGATTTCAACATCATCATATTCAACAATTGACTTGATATTAGTTTCTGACAGTGAAAGGATTTCACATAGTGGTGTTATAGATGTTTGTATTAGTGATCACCAGATGATATTCTGTACCAGAAAGGTTCCAAAAAATTTTATTGGTAAACATAATACAGTAAAACTTCGGTCATTGAAGAACTATAATAAGGAAGATTTTCAGCAATGTTTGTTAAATACAGACTGGAGTTCAGTTATCACTTGTGACACTGTTGTAGATGCATGGAACAATTTTAAATTAATTTTCATGTCAGTTATAAATAATATCGCTCCGGTTAAAGAAGTTCGTATTAAACAACGTACTGAGCCATGGATTAATTCAGAAATTCTTCAATCTATAAAAGACAGAGATAAAGCTTTTTATAAGTTTAAGAAAAATAAATGTGATGAAAATTTTGTTATTTTCAAAGAATTAAGAAACAAAGCTCAGAATCATGTTCGTACCGCTAAACAGAAATACTTTACTGAAAAACTTACAGAAAATAAGTCAGACTCAAAAACTTTGTGGAAAACTTTAAAAGGTCTTGGTCTCCCCTCAAAAAAAGGTCAGTGTTCTTCTAATAACATAGGACTGGACTTAGATGGTGAAATCTGTTTTGATAAGCTAAAAGTAGCTGAAACATTCAATGCATTTTATACTTCTGTTGCTTCTAAACTTGTTGAGAAACTTCCATCCTGTTATAACAAATATGGAAAAACATTTCTCTCTTGTTTCTATACTGATAAAGGTGTTAAACCTAATAGTTATTCTTTTTCAGTTGTATCAGAAAACAGTGTTTTAAAGTACTTAAATAAGCTCAGTGCTAATAAAGCTACTGGTCTAGATCAAATACCAGCTAGATTTGTACGGGACAGTGCCTCCATCATAGCTAGTCCTCTCACTCATATTGTCAATTTGTCCATTATTCAAGGCGTAGTACCGGATGATTTAAAGTCTGCCCGTGTTGTTCCTTTGTTTAAGAAGAATGACAAGACTGAGGTTGGTAATTATCGACCGGTGTCAATTCTTAGTATTGTATCAAAAATATTTGAAAAAATTGTATATGATCAACTTGAAAAGTATCTGGTTGAAAAAAAATTATTATATAGTTTTCAGTCTGGGTTCAGGCGCGGGTTTTCGACAGATACATGTCTTGTACACTTATCTGACTATATAAGATTCCAAATGGATAAGGGTCATATGGTAGGGATGGTACTGCTTGATCTCCAGAAGGCCTTTGACACTGTTGATCACAGTATTCTATTGATGAAACTTGGAGCCCTTGGGCTAAGTGAAGATGCCCTCAGATGGTTTAGGTCATACTTATGTGATAGACATCAACTGGTTGCTGTATCTGGTATATCATCTTCCTTCTCTAATATCACATGTGGTGTCCCCCAAGGGTCCATACTTGGTCCTCTTTTATTTTTAATCTACGTCAATGACATGTGGGCAGTGGTAAAAAATAAATTACTTTTATATGCTGATGATTCTGGCATATTGGTTACAGGTAAAAGTAAAAACCAGATTGAAACTGTGTTAACCAGTGAACTAGAAACAGTCAGTGAATGGCTTATTTGTAACAAGTTATCTTTGCATCTAGGCAAAACAGAGTCCATTTTGTTCGGCTCAAAACCTAAAATAAGGTCTCATTCCGGTATGGAAATTTCATGTAATGGCAAGATTATTGATGCTGTCCATTCAGTTAAATATCTTGGCGCCACTTTGGACCAAAGCCTGTCTGGTGAGCCTATGGCAAGGTCAGTAATTAGTAAAGCCAACGCTAGGTTAAAGTTCCTATATAGAAAGCGTGATTTTCTAACACAACATACAAGAAAGCTATTGGTTACATCCCTCATCCAGTGCCACTTTGATTATGCCTGTTCTTTCTGGTACCAAAGTTTGACACAGTTGTTGAAAAATAGACTTCAAACGACCCAAAATAAATTAGTGAGATTCGTCTTGAATATGGATTCTATGTCTCATGTTGGTCCAGGCCAGTTTAGGTATTTAAAGTGGTTACCAGTTGAAAAACGGGTAAACCAAATTATTTTGGGTCATGTTTTCAAAGTTAAGTCAGGCATAGCTCCAGATTACCTGGGTGAACATTTTAACCCTGTACACTCCTTACACACTCATCGTACAAGGTTTAGGGTAACCTCGTGTCCTCATCCTGATGACCCATCCATGTTAAATTTTAATGACAGTGGTTGTTTTTGTATTCCCAAGGTGAAGGGATTTGGTAAAAAGTCTTTTGCTTATCAGGGGTGTGTCCTTTGGAATAACTTGCCACAGTTGATACGTAATATTACAGTTTTTAAGCATTTCAAGGAAGCCGTCAAACTTCATTTTTTGTCCTAGTTTTAACATTATGTCTTATCATTCTTAACGATCTCTTTGTATTTTTGTTTTAGTGTCTTATCATTCATAACGATCTCCTTGCATTTTTAAGTTTAATGCTTGAATAGGTATATTTGGTATATTACTTTTTAATCTAGTCTGTGCTTTTAGTGTCATAATACTGATTGATGCTGATATAACTGATTTTTTTTTATACATTACTTTGATCTCATCCATATATTGATGTTGTAATAACCTAGGTCTGTGATATAATACAAATGTGATGCCATTAATTCATTTGAAGTAAATAATCGTGCCTTTCCGTGGTGTGCCATCAATGTCAAGGACCACAATGGAAATAAGGGAGAATCACTTTTCCCTTTTTTGTGTTATCCTTGGTATTGATGTGCATATCATGGTTTATAAACTTGTGTATACATCTGATTATCTGTATATGTATGCATCATGTTTGTTTTAACCATGTTTGTACATCTGTGATATACTAAAATAAATCTATCTATCTATCTAAATTAATACAAAACAAATGAAACAATTTAAGAAACAAGTCTGCAGCATTTTATATAATAAAATTCATGCTCAAGCAAGGCACCTATGTCGTCGTCCTTAATTGTCTTTTGAATATACTTTATATTGTATCTTGAGATCGTTTTATTAGTACTAGGGTGAGCTATTAGGAACGCTCACCATCTAGCGTCTGTCGCATGTCGTCTGTTTACTATTTTATTCAAATGAAATCTCCTCTGAAATCACTTAACTTAGCATGGATGTTTTTACACGAAGCTCTATCATTGCTGTTTAAAAATCATTCCATGCAGACCTCTGGTTGCTATGGGAACAAAAAGGTAACAAACTTTAGAAATAATTTTTTGCAACACCGCTAGGCCCAGCCCTTGATATCTGGTGTGTGGTATCGCCTAATAGACCTTTGTCAATTTTGGGGTCACTTGTTTTTTATTTATATAAAGGAAATATTTTTAAAAATTCGAGTCTAAAACCCTGATGCAAAGAGATTAGATAGTTGTTTTGTATCATCGTCTAGTTGTTAAATTTCATGATGGTTCAAATTAAGACCCTGTGGTCACAATTCGACACACCCTGGGGAACTATTTTACAAAGACTTATATATTGAACGTTTTCAAACATTTCTTGCCATAATTGCAATGTCTAGATTTTAGATATGTTTGTAGCTTTGAGAAGTGGTCCTCCCCCTAAACTGTTCTTACTTTGTCCCTATGGTAGATACTAGTTCCGTCATTTTGATGTAGTTTTAAGAGCTAAAGTGCATTGCACTTTTATATTTTTCTGCGACGCTGTTGTTGATTTTTATATAGCCAATGGTACTCAGGTGATCGTTTTAGAACTATAAAAAGAGGTACAAAAACTAATATATTGTTTTATAGGACAGACACTGTAACCTGCAACACATCTTATATGTCACATCATATAGTCATTGTTTGTCAACTTACATTTTTAGGCAGTTGGTGATGATATTATTTTGTTGAAACTGAACAAAAAAGTTTTACGAAAAGCAGACGATGTTCGTTTCAGTTCTAAGAAGAAAGATGGTAAAATGGCAGATTGCAAAGCAATTGGATTTTCCTGTGAGTCTTATTTTAATTGAAAATAGCTAAAATTAAAATGCTTTCAACATTTTCCATACTTCATACATTATGGAACGCTTCCCCTTTCATCAAATACATTATTTACCTTCTTGAATTATTAGACAATACTAATTATATACTGTGACCGTGCTGTATTAGAATATGCTTGAATTTAATTTTATGTAGTTGTTAAAATGTGCTTTTGTAAATGATTTATTAACAGTTACAGAAAATCATACGTCGCATCTACTTCCAAAGGTAATAACTTAATCAGGAATTTCCATATCCACTGAATGTATCTAACGCCTACAATATGTTGATATATTTAACAATTAATTAAAATAGACTTAGTTCGCTACTGCTTAAAGAAATATATCTAAACAATTAATTCGTTTTATCCGTTTAAACGACCAAATAATTAAAGAAAGAATCAATCATTACAAACATGAAAATATTGTGTGTTACCTTTACACAACAGTATTGGCGTCTAGTTTTAAAGGATTGCCAAATAACGCCCAAAACAACAGATTTCAAGAAATGACTACACTTCTTAGCCAACGAGATTCAAAACTGTTACTTGCAAACATGAGAGTCACCTTTCTCTGTGATGTCCAATTGGGAGTTGTTCACAGAAAATGTGTAAGCAAACAGGTTTCCCGAGTCGGTAGAGCATTTTACCTTTCAACTAATGTTTTTAGGATTGAAATCTTGTCCGGCGGCCTCACCTGGGATCGCGCAAACATGGTCTGACCTGCACTAAAATACGCTGACGATGCAAATTAAGATTTTCCTTTACCTTATATCGAGAATAACATACACCACAGTCACTGCATAAACCTGAAATTAAGGTACCTAAGTTGGTTTCAAATTCACACTGTAAGTCAAAAGTCCGTAATCAAGTCTAGTTCCGTACGTGCATTCATTCTCAACCTGTCGCATAGGTTATAAAGATTTTATGCTACTTAAAGTTAATTGCTCTTTATATATATATATATGTCATTGTTATTATGTTCATTCATATGTTTCAGCGAACGGGGAGCCAAATGAAGTTGGTGTTAACATAATACCAACTAAGAACTGTAGACAGAACAGCGACACATATTTGTGCCTTGATACGATGCAAGGAAAACTTTGTCAGGTAATTAAAACTTTTTACATCCATTTTAACTCTTTCTTCAATCATGATATGAGAAATATCAAGGATAAAAAGTTCTTTAGGTTAAAGAGTTGAAGAATACATTGTAAACTTGGTGTAATATGTTACATTATAGATGTATGACCATTCAATTTATGATTTTCAGTTCCATAAGTTAACAAGACTTTGTCAGCAGTCACATTCTGATAAATCAAATGCATATATGTAAGTGCTACTGTACTGATATGTCAACATGGCATATATTGATTTACGTGTGATAATTTTTGTTATTAGGTCCAAAAGACATAAATGCAGTTCTAACGGCATGATTCGAACTTACATTAATGTAACAACTGCTTCTTTCACAGTCAAATACTGAGTGAAATAAACACACATTTTAATAAAGACAACTATTTTTAGAATGACAATGGTGCCCCAGTTATGTGTAAACTAAAAAAGGAGTGGTATCTCATGGGCCTTTTGTTCTCTGAAAAAGGCTGCGGCAGGAAGAATATCGATAGTTTTCGAGTGTCCCATTTCAGTCGCTCTATACAAAAAGTAAGTAAACAATATTTGTTGAAATAAGTGACCAAAATCTTGTTAGTATCGTAATAACATCTTAAAGCGCGGCTTGTTTTAAACGCCAAGATACAATGTATATACACCTTAATCGGCGTACATAGCGGAGCGGCTTATTCGTTCACTTTTGTTGCTTAAATTGTAAATATATAAGCAAGCTGCCTATTTCCCGGAAATTACGGTACTTTTCTATTGAAGATGTCTTTCACGAGTTCTGATCAGTTGCACAGTATGAATGGTCCTTGTGCTTGCAAGGATTTGTATGTCTTAACTTGCTTTCGCTTGCCGGACACACAGTTACTGTTTCCGTGTGATTTCAGCTTTTGCTTGCACAGTTTTCCAATAGTTTTACCAAACATTTTAACAACTTCATGCAATCTTCGCTTTCTAATGAGATATTAATGCAAGGATTTTTCAGTTTGTTGATCTCAATTTCAGAACTGACGACTATAAAATTACCTATAGAAACATTACCACGTAAAAGATACATTTCTTTCTCACAGTTGTGATGTGTTGTTTTCTTCAGATTGTCAGCAGTAAAGGATCATCAACAGGTAACCTTAGTGTGCCCTGTCTAAAGAATAGTGTTTATTGAATTTACACATAAATTAATTTCATTCCATATAAACGAATGTGTGCTCTGCCTTACATATTGATCTTCGTTACATTTGCTTTAATTTAAACGAATTCTGTTTTATGTCTAAAATGAATGTTCAGATTAACAGTCAAAACGTGACAATTTTTGTATATGCAGAATAGTGCTTTCATAATCAGAACAAAAGTATTGGATGTATAACTGATATTTCACTATTTCTAGATTAAGTATATTTTACATGAAATTAACAGAATAGGTACATGTAAGTATTCTTTTCTACCCTACTTGCGGAACACATCATTATGTTATTTCAGATAATGTTTGTCGCACTCCAGGCTGTGTAAAAGCAGGTAATGTCATTCTTGCACTGCCTTTGATGTTAGTAAAGAAATTAAACTATTTTACAATATTACTTATCACTATGTATTTCAGTGACTATAACACAACGAATGTACAACGAATGAGTTGCCTCGGATATTGGAGACTCGTATTTGTTTGAATTTGACATAGTGTAAATAAAATCAAGACAACACGAAGTTTTCAATTTACATGTTTCGACTTTACGTCTTCGTCTGAAAATATACACCATACAGTATAATAATAATGATGATAATAATACAAAATGTAATAATAATCAATTCTTTATTTCATATGACTTAGTTTAAACATGGCCTTCTGAAAAAGAAAACATATAAAAAAGTATACATGGATTTGACATGGAATACTTCTGAATAAATGTGCACATTGCTAATATTTCCATTCTATTTGTAATATGCCAGTGTTTTCGCTCCATACTTTGTTAAACCAGTGCTGATCATATAGTGCAGCTATCGAAAAACATAATAAACGCTGTCTGACACAAAAACATCTATCGTGCAGAGGCGACAACATAGGACATAAATGTATACTTCGATATTTTGGTAGCCTTAATACAAGTCTGTAATTACTTTATCTGTACACTTACTATCAATGTATGAATACCAAATCAAATATCAAAATCACGAGATTGATTTCATCAGGAATGCGTCTCGAAAACGATTAATCTAGATTGGAAGAACTTGATTAGCAATCGAGAATAAATAAATCAGTATAAAATATAATACAAAATGTATCAACACTGATAATAAGTATTTAAAAATGGGTGTAAATACATTTTTATACTTATCAACTATATGTATAGAAATATAGAGACCTATTTACCTGTTTTTCAGAAAAAAGCAAGACGTTTAGTGTTCTTTAGCTTATAATAAACCATGCGCATATGTTTCTAATTTTAGTTCTAGTATTTAATTAATGTGTCATTCACAATAATTATTTTTGAAGCTGCACGTATGATTGAAACAATGGATTCCGAAGTAAATCCTTGCGACGACTTTTACAAATTTGCATGCGGAGGATGGTTGAAAAAAAAAGAAATACCAGAATACAGGACGCTCTACTCAGTACTCGTTCAAGTGTTAGATGAAGTGGTGGAGACTCTACAGGGTATGGTCAATATTAGCCATTATTTCTGATAATCGACTTTTAACAAACCACCATTTTTTGCCGAAGGGTGGCATATTAAAATCGCACCGTCTGTCCGTCTGTCCGTCTGACCGTCTGTCCGTCCGTCGTCCGTCGTCTGTCCGTCCGTCCGTGCGTCCCCCTTACAAATTCGTGTCGACTGTACTTTGTCATGCTTGAAGATTTCAAAATAACTTGACACACTGTCTAGCACATCAAGACGACGGTCGCGTGCAAGATCCACATCCCTACCTCAAAGGTGAAGGTCACCTTGGAGTATGAAGGTTTGGAATCCTCTTATTGCACACATTCGTGTCCGGCTGTACTTTGTCTGCATTGAAGGATTTTAAAATAACTAGGCACACATGTCTAGCACATCAAGACGACGGTGCGTGCAAGACCCACGTCCCTAGCTCAAAGGTCAAGGTCATACTTAGAGTTTGAAGGTAATGGATTCCTGCATATATGCACACATTCGTGTCGGACGTAACTTTGTCATGCATTGAAGGATTTTAAAATAACTTGGCACAAATGTCTAGCACATCAAGACGACGTGTCGCGTGCAGACCCACATCCCTACCACAAAGGTCAAGGTCACACTTAGAGTTTATAGGTAATGGAATCCGTAATTGCATACATTTGTGTCCGGACTATAACTTTATTATGCTTTGAAGGATTTTAAAATAACTGTGCACAAATGTCTAGCACATCAAGAGGATGTGTCGCGTGCAAGACCCAAGTCCCTACCTCAAAGGTCAAGGTCACACTTAGTGTTTAAAGTAATGGAATACGTATGCATGATTACTCTGTCATGCATGGAAGGATTTAAAATTACATAGC
Organism: Saxidomus purpurata; assembly: GCA_022818135.1. Taxonomy (NCBI): domain Eukaryota; kingdom Metazoa; phylum Mollusca; class Bivalvia; order Venerida; family Veneridae; genus Saxidomus; species Saxidomus purpurata. The sequence goes on from JAFMSR010000018.1 coordinate 39,615,904, forward strand.
ACATTTATTGAGCACATGGAGAGGACACAGACTGTGAGGCACCTCTTTCGGGGGCATTCGTCACTTGGGAGGGACAGCTCTTGTTCATACATTGAAAGAAAATGCATGTTCATGAATTAGTAATAATTACCACGCAAGTTGTAATATTCATTCATTGTCCAGCTTATTTGCATTTGTTTAAGAAATAACATGCTTCCCAGTATTTTATCGTTGAATAAAATATAGTCAGGAATTTGGATGCGTAGTAATTAAATCACGAGTGCGTAGCACGAGTGATGTAAATTTTCGCATCCAAATGACTGAATTAATTTTATTCAACGATAAAATATAGGGAACAATTTATTATTTCGATTCTAACACGTTATTTTCTTTGAAAACAATCCCGAACTTTATTTAGCGCGTAGTAGTACATCATTGTAACCTTAAAACGCGAGATACGATTGGATGCGCTTGTTTACATACGTCACGTCGTAACGTCATTTAAGGCACGTCGTCCTTGGAAAAACGTGCTGTATTTTATCGTAAAATAAAATACAGGTTTCCCTATACGTTTATATAGGAAAAGCAGCCGCTTGTGTTAAAATGTTTTTACAATGTTGATTGAAATGTAGTCTGCAAAGTTCAACGTAATATGATCGTAAAATAATGAACGCTAACGAAATCGATAAAACTTCATTACATGTGTACATAAATTAACTCGTAGAAATAAAAAGCGTACATAGAATGACGCATGAACCTTCTCTGCGCAAGCAGGGAACTTTTTTCACGAAATCAAATAATCATTATCATGTTAGTACTTACCTTGTTTATACTCAATTGACCTGTTACAAACAATTTTTAGCCATCATTGATGCCGGAAACAAACCTTCAGAACAAGAAGCTGTTGTGAAAACCCGAAATGTTTACAAAGCTTGTATGAATACAGGTTAGTCGATTACATGGTTTAGAATTGCATGATAATATTACTATTATAGCTGAAAAATGTTGTAAAAATGATAAGAAAAAGAAAAATTACGACGAATAATGGAAAATGAAAGCTGTTGACCAAATACCACTCTATCTAGAACAATATAAGTACACAGTTTAAGATGATTATTTCAAAGTATTCTATGAAAAGTAATAACTTAAAAACGAGAAATTTGTTGCATGACCATTGTTTGTTTAGTTCTATGACACTATCATATATATCTGTCTTAAGTTATAAACTGAAGTACCTTGGAAGTTAAAAACCAGGTTTTTAAAACAAAATATGATATAAAAATACTCTCAGAAAAAATAGAAGAACATGGACTACTTCCTGTGCATCAGTATTTGGAAGAATTTGGCGGATTACCGGTGCTAGGTCAAAGACCAGGTGGTTTCTGGGACCCCAAACAATATGATATTGAGGATCTGCTCAGTCGGTCTACGTTAAAACCACTTGCAACGCTAAATGTCTACACTGATCCCAGAGATCCGACAAGAAACACAGTTTGGGTAAGTTGTCAGTCTTATACTTTTAACAGCGTTTATTTATTGCCGAATAACAGAAGAGACAGAGCTGTAAATAAGAATCGTCATAGCAACCCACGAGAAAGAAAAATAATTGACCTGGCAAATGTAGACATAGATTTAAGGTATATAATAAATTTCATTGTAAACTTATAGCATGTTTTTCATTTCCCTATTGAAAACAGTTATTTTGAATGAAGGCCTAACTGTTACAAAATTATCAGGTACCACTGTAATGATAAATATACACAATTTTGGCAGAGATATTTTCTACCTTTCTGTTCCACCCATAGAGTAAAATTAGTAATCGATGCTTCTAATTGTCGTTGAAACTATTCATAAACAATTTCTAGCAATTAATTTTGCAGAGCAGGTTAGAGTCAATAACTAGCACAATTTAAAGGAGGTCAGCGTAGTGCTATATAGGCACGTCTTGTTTTTTTCAAACTATGTAATAATAACCAATCGCTGATATCAAATACAGAATGTGTATCATTTGTCAAAATTATCCAAAATTAGCAGACGCTACTGTACGGATTGGTCCAGTTTATCTAAATCACGTGTTTTAAAATGAAATAAAAATGTCATATTAAAGACACATCAATGTAAAATATAACGCAAAAATCTGATAACATGTTTTGTTTACACCGAAATAACACATAAAATGGAGAGGAAATCTACTAGTATTGCCAACGGAACTGTGCTTAAAGGTCCACTACTAAGCGAAAATTAAGTGACAGTTATTTCAATGGCAAGTACATTACCTTATGCAAGACACTAAATAATGAAGATTGTCAGGTTAAAATTTACAGAAAGTGTTTGGAATACGAAGAAAAGAATGTGTATTATGTTGAAATCTCAGTGATTCGACAAAATGACTACCCAGGTCTTTTTAACTTTGTTCATAATGCATAGAAAAATAATTGTACATGCACTGTGGTTTATTTAGAATTTCTACATAACAACTTTCATTTTTTATTAAAAATAACTTATTTCTGTGTTTTTTAAAGTATATTTGAATTTTCGCTTTCGTTAGTATTGGACCTTTAAATAAAACTGTTGGTTAAAATGAGTCTCGAGGATAGCTGTGGACTTGACAACTGTTTTCTTCTTTATATCAGATTTTTGTTCTAATCAGATTAGTCCACCTGACTTCGGAATGCCGACTCGTGATTACTTCTTAAAGGGTCGACGTGACAAAACGCTAATGGCATATCAAACAAAACTTCAAGAAATGTACGTTTTCCTGGGTGCCAATGAATCTGCAGCCAATGAGTATGCAGAGCTCGAGGTTGATTTGGAAGTCGAGCTTGCCAATGTGAGTTTCCTACATTGTAAATAATATCAATATGATAAAATGTACCCTTTTACACATGAATCCATCTGCATTCAATTCGTTCAGACTCAAAACGATGCCATTAATGAGTTTGGAATATTTCTAAAATTCAAATTTGGAGTTTCTACCAAATATTACATACGTTGACTTTATTCAGAACAGTATTAGATGTTTAAAAGAAGTGCATTTGTATTCTGCACGGTATAATATGAGTTGTGTTCATTTTACTAAATATTTGGACACATTTGAAAAATCAAGCCAATCCACGGTACAACCACAATAACCAGAATACAGGTGAACGATCGATATACAAAAACACAAGTGGGTATTTTTCCGAGATTTTTGCTTTAGCAAAATTTAATATGCACCCCAATAGAGAAGCACAAAGTCGCTTATTTTCCAGAACGTCCGTCTTTCGTGCGTTCGGCTCCGAATGTCTGCAACTACTGGCTTGAAAGTTGATGCCAAACTTAAAAATATAGAGATTAAGAGATGCACATATTATAAGCGTGTTTCGACTGTTGATTTTTACTATTAATGTATATTTAGCATCGGTATAGTTTTTGCATGTCCAGAATACAAGTATATCACACCAGCAATTAAGGAGTTAAGTTTACATTTCACACCGTAATAAAAACCATTATAAGAAACACAGTATTTCGGAATGACGACTCTACCATGCATTAGTTTTAAGCTATCTCTCCTTATATTATGAATCAAACATGAATCAAACATGAATCAAACATGTCCAGAATGGAATTCTCAACTGATTGGAGTGATTTAACTTGCTATTACTAACTGTCATAAAGGAAAGAGAAAAGAAGTTCTTCATCTAAGAACCACGACTCTAACACGTCTCATTTGTAAGTTATCTTCCTTCATAATATGAAATTATGCTTGGTTGGGATATATGTAAAAACAATCAATTAAATCTAATTATTCCCCATACAGTTATAGATAGATAGATATGTTTATTTCGTTCCATTTAGGCTAACAAGCCCATGTGGTCATACAACATAGCACAAACAACGTACAGTGTGAACATAGCAATATACATGCATTATATAAATGTACATATGTATTATATTATATTCGCCGGTTTTGTTAGTCATTGAGGCTTAATAGATTAGCACTCGGAAAAGTAGGCGGAGTTTCGGAAAGGGAAGTAGCACCTTCCGGCTTTTCTTATTACTCCCGTGCAGAAAAAAAAATAGAAACAGAAATAATATCTGTATAAATACATCAGTCGCATGAAAAAGTGTGTTTAAGAACAAAATATTACTTTTGATTGCGTCAAGTCAGCCTTAGAATACCCTCACCTTGTTTTCCTTAAAAAAGACCAAGACATTCAGCATTAACAGTCATACAAGTTTGATTCCGGGAGACAAAACAATTAATGAAAACGTTTACGTCATCACACTGACGTCATTACTCCACGTTAAAACGTTGTACAGTTTAAATTAATGGTGTACGCATTTAAATCGATTGTCTGCTTTGTTCTGAATCGACGTCTTCTGTATAATGTCACAGACAGGTATTTTTATATTTTATTTATTAGATGATTAAATTAAAATAAGTATGTATAATACAGTTATGTATGATATCTTGAATAGCTGCCCGAATAGGGAGTGTATTCCAACAGCCACTATTTATGCTATTTTAAACATTACCGCCGTGCTGAAAAAAGGTCCGTAGTAGTTACGATAGTTTTCAAAAATTCGGCTTATAAGAATCGAAATAATCTATGGCTTGATGCTTATCGAAATTGAAGCATTTCCGTCGGTAAGTGCCGTGAAAATTCCTCGGGCTTCGACCTCGTGAATTATTCCGCCAGACACATCACCTCCGGGAATGCTTCAATTTCGATAAAGCACTCCAAGCCATAGATTATTTCTTAAAGCATTAACGATTTTATTAACCCATACGGAGAAGTATGAGTCTTGGCTTGATCTGTGTTAAATCAACATACCCCCCCATCAATGCTTGTAATATTTGCAAAAACATTCTTTATATACGGCATTGAAAAAACAAAAGTGTTGAAGAATTAGCCCATGATCAATTTATTTTACTTCTGAAATTCCGCCTTGCTGTGTATGTGTTTACTTTAGGAAGTGTTAGTAATTACACTCACGTATCACATTCTTTATCTTATGTAGAAGGCGGCACTGTTTTATATTGTAATCTCTAAATGTAAAGGAACGATCTTTCCTTTTTGAATATCTACATCAAATCCCTTTACATTTTCTCGACTTCATGATTTTGAAATAAGGGCTTTAACAAATTTTAACAAGCAGACAGTTATAATGTTACGCTGTATGTCTTCTTTTTACTCCACCCTATGATTGGAAGTATATTTTAGTGCATTTATATAAAATTTGATAATAATCGGCACTATGTTTGTAAGCATATACAAGAACATAACTAGTAGCGGTAGAAGATATGTTAAGTATAAATGTGCAACAATTTCGCATTGGTCACTACTTTAATTTTGAATGACTTAAAGAGCACAAGTGCGTGACCATCAGGAGATAACGAAAAATGCACTGTGTAACAATATTCGTTCAATACATTTCATTATGAAATTACTCACTTGTTTTAAAACTGTTTTAGGCTTCAGGTTCTCACACTCTGTATCGAGTAAAGACAGGGTTCTTGAAAGGATATTTCGAGGTAATATAGAAATAGAAATACAAGTAAAGTACGGTAAGTACTGACCATAGTTGAAATTTTATTTACTCATTGACAAATGAAAACAGGTTTTGTTTATGTTAATGAATAAGAAAAAGTCTTTAGTCGTGCAAATCAACTTATATTTTGCATATGATTTAAAGTATGATAAAGTATGTGGTAGCGACATGAACTACATGTACAATGTACAAATAGAAATAGATGTCTCGTAAGTAAATTATATTAGACATTTTACATGATATGACACATTATATCTGTCATAATATTCAGCGTTACATTCATATATTTAACTTTATTAAATAACTATTGTTTATTGGCTCTAATATTCATGAACTACCCAACCTAATAAAATAGAAAGAGATACCATAAAATTGACAGACAGGGCCAATAACAAAAAATCAGGGCCAATATCACTTATTGGAGCGGTCCAATAAAAGATTGCTGACGAATGATTGTCTGAGTATTCCGGTTGGCTGATGCGTTCAGATGTTTAGTTTCTCAAAAGGAAAACGGCCGCCATCTTGGAATCTGTTGAAATCAACCTGGAAGATTGAATGGAAAAATTGAAAATCAACTTTTAATCAATTTCTGACCTAAAGCCCGTCTAGAAGGATAGAAAATGCTCCAACTAAGAAATGAATACCCACTTTAATATGTTTATTTCAAAAATGAATATTTTAGAGGTATTTTTATTAACAGATCTGCATGTTACCGTCTGTTTCTGACGAATAACTGCCAGTGGAGATGATAGTCTGTATAAGAGTGAATCATTTTTAGTTTGATTAGTTATTTAATAAAATTGTCATTAAATGAGTGATTTGATATTGACCCTGTTATTTGTCCTCTGGCATTCATATTGCCCTCGCCCTACGGGCTTGGATCAATACAAATGCCCTCGGACAAATTACAGGGCCAATATCAAATCACACATTTAATAACATATAGTACATGTTTGTGAAACGTCCTTATAAATGTGGCTTCATTATGCGCATGCATCATTCTGGGATCTGAATCAAACAGAAACACTCATGATGTAAGCGATTTAATTGTTATTAATTAAGTTCTTGCACTTGATCTTTTCAAAAAACTAAAACCTTCTGCATATGTCGAGGTTGCAGATTCAATGGATATCAGACTAAGTGGAGGTACTTTATAAACGGTTAATAACATTTCATATAAATAACTGATTTATTGTGGATACACTTTTAAGACAGCGAAATACTTAGGGGAAATCTTGCCTGCTTTTGTTTGAAATTCTCTTATCAATACAATGCTTTGTTTTCAATTTATGAATTATATACTCATACTATTTTTCTTTTTCTCAGACTGATGTGATGAAGATTGCTCAAATGTCAATGCAACGAGCGGGAATAACACTTGATGACTCTGAAGATGTGTATTTACGTGACTTAACATATTTTTTAAGTCTCGGAAACATCCTAAGGAAATATCCTGATAGGTAAGCCAAAAATAGAAGGTTACTCTTCATACAAAAACTGATATCTACCCCACTTTTATGAATCAACACATGAAAAATTATGTATGTGACCGTAACGCCATCTAAATTTGTTGGGACTTCCGACAGAATAGAAAAATTGTGAGTAAATGTCCTGCGTTCACCGGGACTTCCGGTAGAAATATTATGTTTAAAGCTTTTACATTTTTTCCTGAATTTTGCTGATCAAAGGCTGAAATACGTATGATTTCTGAAAACTTTTAAGAAGGAATGTATTAGCTGTAAAAGTATTTCGTGTATTTTTGTCAGGAACCCTGATTTCTGAATAGTGTTAACCGCGGACTGCAGCGTTGTTTAAATATCGTATACTCACCATTATACGGATCGTTGTTTTGTGGGCATGTTCTATTGTTAGACTATAGACATTTTGGTATGAACTGTGTTCTGTATACAGCTGTAAAGAGATTTGACATTACAAATTAATGACTACTTTTGCTTTTCACGCTGGATAGGTAGAATCACGATTTATAATATGCATATTAAGTGACATCGTATTGATACTGATATCACCTAAAACATCGTCGTGGGAAAAATAGCATTTCGGTTTGGTTAAGATTATTCGCACGCGTATAATCTGGTTACACATAACGTCATTTATAAGTGCATTACGGAGGCCTCTGACATACGCCAAATTGTGCTGATATGTTTTGGAACTAAGAAGCAAAATTGCAATTGATACTTCAAGATACCAATGCTTTGTTACAAAAGTACAATTCACAGAACAATGTCTGACTTAAATAGATAAAAGTAAACGTTTGGAAAAAACGTATGATATAACGCCGGAAGAGTCCATTAACTTTATTGTAGTTTTTGCCTTCCCGTACGTAGTCACACTCCTCACAAAACAATAATGAAAACAATAAAATATTTCTTTTAATGAAGTGTGAAGAAAGCTAAAAATTTATTCCGGTGAAAATATATCCGGTATTAGCAAAGAATATCAGGCCGATACCTTCCATTAGACTTTAACGATAGTCAGCCCACAACATTCAATTGGTGTATGATTAGGGTCAAAAATCATACATTCGTTTATTAATTTATTATTATGTTTGAGAGAGTTTTTTTATCGAGGCTAGAAGTTGATACGGGTATCTTAACAGAGACAGATGTTTTCAATTTTCACGGAAGAGATATGAAAGAGTACGGTAAAACTATCAAATATGCAATATGCATTTAGGTAATATTATTTCAGACCAGCATTGTTAGGCTGCTGTAGATTCGCTTTGGCATACGACGAGGGAGCTCAAAGGTTACACTTTTATGCTTGAATTGTTTCATGAAATACAGTTTCATCTAGCTCATTATACAACAAGTGTCGTTTAATTTCAGGGTGGTCGTCAATTACGTGGTCAGTAAGCTTGTGCAAGACATGACACTCTATCTTCCACAAGAATTCAGAGATATTGAACTATCCTTTCAAAAGGTGACAAATAAGTTATACGTCACATCTTGAAATATTATTTAACTGTTTTTCGTACATGTACGTATAGAGAATAATAGGTTGGTAGCGTGGATCGAGAAAGTTTATCTAGCAAGGCGAAGGAATTTATCGGGTGAGCCGAAGGCGAACTCGATAAATTCCGGAGCCGAGCCAGATAAACTTTCTCCATCCGCGCTTCCAAACTATTATTCTATTTATCCTGTCATTCTTTCTCACATTGAAAACAAACTGGACACACGCAGAAAAAAAGTAGTTCTCATTTTAAATTTTATTTATGTCAGAATAATGTGCATAACGAAGAAATATATCATGTTAATTATAATACTGCAGATAAATTTGATAGATTCTAATTGGTCAAGAACCTCTGTTTATGAGACCGTTAACACCAAGTGGAGCCTCATCAGTTTTGCCTTTTCTGATTGTGTAAACTTTGTTTACGTTCAAAACAAAATGGCCGCCGTGTTTCTCAACGACGTTTGTAAGCACTGCAAACGTTTTTCGGAAAAATAATTCAAATTCAAAGACCTTAAAACTTACATTGATGCTATTTTTACCTTTGTTTCTTCCCAGACAAAACGGGTTATCAACATAAGATCTCACTTCAGTCGATCAAGCTCCTTTTCCATGAATGATTGAATCCCAATGTTTCACTGTTTTTTAAATGAAAACACTGTCACTGACACTAATAAGTACTCTTCAAATTAATAGTTTTCCTTTCTGCAACTAACTGCTGCTGACAGGACATTCATGTACAAATTCAGCCTCTGAAATGACGAAATAAAATACCGCCAGATCAGAGGAAAATCTGAAAACAAATGTCCTTTTCTATCCTGTTTATGCACGATTTCAATTGTCTTACTAAAATAAAGTTAAGTCCTTCGCTAATAAAACGCTGCTTATCCTTATTTGTGTCACATGAATTAGCCGAAGTAATAAATTGGAACTGGGAAATCTTTAAATTCAATAGGCCTACCTACACTAAATTTAGGTACAAAATAATGGCTACCAAAACATTACTGTCTCGGTGACGTAGACTTGAACTGATGACGTAATAAATTCGAAATGGGACCAGTTTAACGGAAATTATTTATTATGTGACTGCAAATAATACAAAATTTCATAGGGCCTACTAGTGTAAAGCTTTGCTTTAGAGTGGAAAATAAGACACACGATTTTTTTTTCAATTAAGTAGTCCGGCAATCACACACCAGTCACGTGGTCAACTGCCGAATATCAAAAAATTTATCCGGCACCCTGTTATCGGGCCGATAATGCTGCAAATGACAGGATAAATTGACTTTTTTTTAGAATAATATTTGAACTGTAATACACTAAGCTAAAGCATTTCCATCTTGCTGAAATAGTGTAGTCTTATTTAACTTGAAACAGAAGAAGCTATATACATATATAGTGTAAAAGAAAAACAACACAGTCCATGAGTTGATTTAAACATTATTTGCCAACCGGTTTCGCTTTTCCTGCTCATCAGGGCAAATATGGCGTAAAAATATGTGTAATTGCTTAGAAACGTACACAGCGTACGTTAAAATTGATGACGTCAGTTATACTTTTCAGTCTAAAAATAGAACGTCAATCAATTAATAGCGTTAATTGGTATATATATATGAAAAATGTTAAACGATATGCCGGAATAAGTAAATCATAAAAAAATGAAAATAATGACACTATATGAGTTTTCTATTTGTATTTGCCAACCGGTTTCACTATATCATCAGGGCAAATATAGCAAATAGAAAACTCATATAGTGTCATTATTTTCATTTATATATATATACTGTGTTTTTATCTTTTAATATATTTAACTTTTTTCCGGCACATTTTTTTGAATTTTATATATATATATATATATTGTTTTCCTTATAGGTGTTAGCTGGAAACTTAGGTGAGAGGCCGAGATCAAGGGTATGTTTGAATGAAGTGCTTGGCAACATGCCAGAACCGAGTGGAAGATTATACGTTGAAGAAGTATTTACAGAAAAGTCAAAGTCTCAGGTACAGTTTTGAAAACTGACGTAATTTATAATTCGACCCTGCTGGTGACAATCCTGTAGTAATTGACATCTTTCGTATACAAAAATATAGTTTAAATGAATACAACTTTCCACATTTAAAGTCACTGTCCAAATTGAAAGATAGACATGTACATGTCAGACAAGTTATCCATTATCATGTAAAATTGAATGCATACTGTATCAAGAAAGGCATCTAGTTTGTTCTCGAGAAGTAAAGAAAATACAGGTCAATTATCATTCTTGCAATCACGTATTGCAAATTCATTATCAAACTATTTTATTTCATAAGTTGTGTAGGAGAGGAGAGTTTATTCTAAACTTATCAAACGACAATATAGACAATATCATTGACACCTTCCGTTACGTAGCTGGAGTTCTGCCGCACTACTTACAATTTGGCAATGCTAAGCTTAAATGTACTAGTATACAGTGTAGAATATTCCAGCAATTAAAGGTTATATTTGTATGGTTAAAAAGTAAGAAGATTGTGTTCTGTCATGTTCCCTGGCTCTCATACTGTTACACTTAACTTTTCTAAAAGCTGTTTTTGTGCATTCATACAGGTTGTAGAAATGATTGGTCAGATAAAGAAGTCTTTCAAAGGTATCATAAATCGTTCTTCATGGTTGTCGAAACCGACGAAACAATATGCGAAGGAAAAGGTTAGAACCCGGGTCGAGTGCTGATATAATATTGCATACAAGTATACAAGTAGTATGACCGCACCTAAAACTTAAACTTTAAGAAATCCTTGTAAGTAAAGAAAACTGCATTTGTATATAGGAAACCGTCAGTTTGCTAACATCTGTCTGATGTTGCCGCTTTACAGTTGTTTAGTCATTTATTATTTTACATACCCTGAATAATGTAATGAAAGAAAATGTGTTTTTTAACATTCTTGGATATAAATTCATACATCAGGCATTCATGTTATGAATATTTTTATGAAATATGTATCATGTTAAATCAGTACAGGCGTGCATACAGTTTGAACATGTTTTATGGTTATCTCTAAGGGGACTGTGTCAGTTACCGCTCAATGAATTGAATTGATCAATATTATTGTTTTTCTTTTGATTTAAAGAGTATTCAAGTAAATTATTTGTTTTCAGCAAAGCCACTTTCCTGGGAATAATTTGTACTAGACTCCAAATATCTTATCAGTTTCTTATATGAGCACGAGGTTCAGATCGAAATATCCGTTACTGAGGGTAACTGCTTTGGCGGGAACGAGGCTCTGCCGAGTTCCCGCGAAACAGTTACCCGAAGTGACGGATATTTCCATCTGAACCAAGTATCTCATGGAAGAAACATTTTCTTGCATACCCTCTTGCACTTTGAAATAAATATTTAAAAACAAACTTATCGAAATGATACATTTTAATATAAAAACAAATTTAACGTTTTTAGATGCTATGTTTGGGAAAGTGACGTCACATTGTTTATAACGTTACGTCACAAGTAATTCACGTAAGTCGTCTTATATGGGGGTGTAAGATGGGATTTTCCAGCACTGGTAAAAACTGCAGATATCCCCATCTGGTATGCAAGAAATAGATATCTGTCAGGTCTGCAGCTGGGCTAGCACACATGGCCCTCAGTGGCTTAGTTGTCAATGATTTTACAAATTCAAGCATAGAGACTGTTCATTTCTCTTGTAACTTGTAACATTTAAAGGTATTGCTGTTTGCTGTTTGTAATGTACCTTTTACAAACTCAGTATTCAATTCAGGTTAATGTCATGAACGCTTATGCTGGTTATGAAAGAAAGATGTTTGATGATGGCTGGCTGAATTCAATGTACGCTAACGTAAGTACATGCCACATTTACCTGCAATTGCTAAATGGGTTCTTCGCAAAACATTTGTGTTGTTGAGTTTTGAATAAAAAACAGCTGAATGTTTCAATAGACATGACCTTCATAATTTACATTTATACTATTTTTTCAAATATTTGGCAGGTAACAGCTTATATCGACAATCCATTTTTAACTGCAGTGAGTGTTAAAACTAATAGTGTGCGCCGAAAACTACAAACACTTAGACAGGGGAAAACAGAGTAAGTTTAGTTTGAGCCATTTTCAATTTTACGATCTATTGTTAATATGATATTTTACTCATACAGAACTTTCATTTTTTCCCGATAATCGATTACACGCAGCATTTACACAATAAACAAACAAGGAAAATGTCGGTTAATTCCATATATAAGGCAGACTGACCTTTTCATTTATTTGCTCTTAGTGCACTTTCAAAACATTTTGTTACGCTTACTGACTTGAAATACATGTAGATTAAAAGGTGTTTGTATCATAATTATTCTAAGTTCGGTTTGGTTTTTAAGTTTACTGCCCGTTTTTCAACAGTATTTCAGTCATAAGCAGGCGGGCAATTTACCTAACCATCGTTCCTTGGATGGACCAGTACGAGATCCCTATACTAAGAAACTGCCTACTTTCTCACATAAAGAGTCATGGTTGGTAGCGGGGTTCCAACCCATGACCCTCTATCAGTGAGAGGTTTTGTGATTACAAAATAATTCTTTGTGTAACAAGGTAATAACGTCGTTTGCTCTCCAAAACCCGACCGTGTTGTTGAAAACTGTAATTTTCAGTCAAAAGTATTAGTCATATGAAGTCAAATGAATGAATGTGTCTTCTAAAAAACAGTTGTGCATATAAGCTGGTAAAGAATATATCAATATAAGAAAAGCACACTCCCAAGTGCCCAGTACCCTTACATTTGACCATATTCTAGTCGAAATGGCGGCCATTTTTGAAGCCATTTTGGATTCTAATAAATGATCTGCACATTAAAATTTGCTAAGTAGTACATATAAGATGTAAACTATCCATTTGATGTACAAAATATCGAAGGTAAAATAAATAAAATGTTCAAATAAACAATGAAATACATGTGAAATTACCCCACCCACTTTTAAATGCATGTGCATTCAAATTTTGTTCTTTCTTTACTGCTGTAATACAATTATTTTGATAAGCTGTATGTCATATTTTATTTCTTGCCACATAGGTGTATCAAATTGGTAAAAAAATGAACTGCTGTTAAAAAAATACCTCTCAAAACCGAAAAAATTATCACTCTATCGGGTAAAATTGTCAATTTTTTCATAAATTTCCCTAAATTTGTGAAAAAAACATCATAAAATCGTATATTGAGTGTGTATTTATACATTTCAATGTTTAAAACCAAAACACAATCTTTAAAAAAAAAATCTGGACCAACAGTATTACAAAAACTGGATTTTTTCAGTTTTGGCGGCCATCTTGGACGCCATCTTGAATTTTTCGGAACGCCACCATCTATGCCAATTTATGCCGGCAGTTTCATAAACTACAATCTATTACGAACATTTTGATATATGACTCAGCTTGTTATACGGGGGGAGGGGGGTCCAGGTTACTTAAAAAATAGAGCCCTTTCGGACAGATTGTCACCCTACTAAGAACAATAGTTATAATAATAGTTATCTGAAATAAGATTTGTTTTCATGTATTCTTTATATAGTTGATGTTTCTCTCTGTTGTTAGGAGGGGAGTAAGTGCCGCACAGGTCAATGCATTTTACCGGCCAAGTTATAATGAGATTGGTAAGTCAATGAGTAAAAATAGCTTTTCAAATAATTCGTTTTATTTTTCTTTATATATTGTACTATGAGAAAGTGTTGAGACATAATCTAATTTCAATCAAAATTCAAAATTTACAGTAGTTCCAAGGCAAACGTACATAACTCCACTGAATGTTTAGTTTAAGGCGTTCTTATTAATGAAAGAGCTTTATGAAAAACAGTCATGTATAAGATGATTCAACAAGTCATTGGATTTGACGCTAAGCAATCAAGATATTTAACTTCACTTTGATATTAACAAAATAGTGTAGCATGAATTAAGTGGTGGGAAATGTAGGAATCAATTGATGGTGAACGGTTTGCTTACCTTACATCCGCCATTTCTACAATAAATTTAATGGCGGATGTAAGGTAAGCAAACCGTTCACCATCAATTGATTCCTACATTTCCCACCACTTAATTCATGCTACACTATTTTGTTAATATCAAAGTGAAGTTAAATATCTTGATTGGTTAGCGTCAAATCCAATGACTTGTTGAATCATCTTATACATGACTGTTTTTCATAAAGCTCTTTCATTAATAAGAACGCCTTAAACTAAACATTGCTTACAGTTAATCTTTTTAGCTGTATGACTGAATTAATATTATCGAGTACCATTGATCTTTAACCCTAACATAACGACCACATTTTATGACCGTGTAAATAAAGAATTGGATTCTATAATGACAGACGATAACACCGGGGTCACGATTCCTGTCAAGATTCCTGTAAGAACCTCTTGCCCTATTAAAGTAGCTACTAACCAAGACTGCAGTTTAGAAATAACATTTCAGGAGGTTCTGTATCTCCCTTTGATAATGACCAAAACTTTGATTATTTTCAATGGGTATCGTCGACTTGTAAAAGTATATAGATATTTTCCCAAGGACATGTTTGTTAGCCAGATTATCAGAAACTATGCCTCTAGTGAACCTGATTTAGAAAGAGTACAACTGCAAAATGTTGAAGTACTAAAGCAGGCGAATGAAGAATTCCCTTTCGGCTAACAAGCCGAGCTGAAGCGTAATTGACGCACAAAGGTGACCCAGTGTTTATCAATTTAGCTCACGACATATACAACACATCATATCCGTAGCAGAGGGAGACGACTATGGAATACTTTCTGACATGATAAGTACATCTCGAGCACGGGCAGCATCGGTCGTGACGACAGCAAATTCCCAATTAGTCATTGCCTGTTCGAACTTATGGATTATGTCATTGTGCTAGCGAGCTGACGTTACTGAAAGCTACTGTTTCAACATTATAGTCTTAAACAATTACAGCATGCAAGTGATAAACTTAGAACAGGTCAGACAAATGAATTCTGAAAAGCGGCGTTAAAATCATCAAAGCAGATTCTCTGAATGTGGACACAACTATTTAATTTTTATTTAAATGCCACATCTACTGTCTCCAAGCAAGACAGTGTGTTTAATTAGCGGATAGTGCCTATTTCTAGTCTGAAATAAAATGTGATGTTGAGTGATAAAAGTGAGAAAGTGAGAACTATCATAAGCAAGAGGTTGCGAAGGTCTATTGATATCGTAAATAACGTTCACCTACCGTGCAGGCCTAGACACGTGAAGTGTGTCACATGGGTGTCGCATGAAGTTTGTCGTAGAGCTAATTACAAATTTCGTGACCCTGAACAAATGAACACATGTATGAGAATAGATTTAGCAAAACTAGTGAGCAAGTAGATTCAACGTATATGGAACACTTGTTTATGATAAAGCTAACATAATGATACATTGGCTTTAAATGTAATAACTTGGAACGTAACTGGAATAATGTCCAGTACCTTCTATCTTTGTATTTTATTCTATCTATGTATTTTTACATGTATATATCAAATGAAAAAATGATGTTAAACCTGCCACCTAATATCACTTTTGTGGTATTTTCGACTGAATAATTGGTTGTTTAAAGGCTATGACTGACGTAGAGGTCATGTGTGTACATGTTTCTCTTTGTTGCTGCTGTTATACATATTGTTATTTGCTTACTACATATGTCATTTGTATAAATGTTTGGCTCTTCAATACTGGAGGACATAAATATATTTATCGATCTATCTTCGTCATGTCCTAGCATCGTTCTACAATGTAAATACTACACCTTTCATCGATATGTCAACCAAACTAAAGAAGTACGAGTAAGAGTAACTTCTATTTGTTATGTGTATTTCCGATTTTTCTAGTATTAGAATGCAGTAAAATAAATTTTCCCTTTCATATAATTTCGAAAAACTTGTCTGACATTGAAAATCAGAAAAACAATGTTTTGTTCAAGGGCAGATAAGTCCATAGATTTCTCATTTAAACTTTATTCTCAGTCAACATGCCACGTTCGAAGAATTTGTATGAAAGGGAACTAAATTTCTTTATTAATCTTATCATATTGAATATAACCTAGACTGTTTCGGTCAATAGCCTCTTGATTAAGAATGCCAAATATGGCACAAAACGAGTATAAATTATGATAAGGACTCCTTTGGCTGCAAAATAATATAACAGGTAGGAGAAATACCTAGTGTGATCGCAAAAATGTATCATAATGTTAGATTTACACTAACTTTAAATTATCTATGTCAACGTAGAGCTAATATCTCCGCACTCTTATGACCCGGCGCACGAGAGCAAACATAACGATACTTATAACTCTATTGTAAGTAGTAAAGAAAATAAAACTGAATTCACTTTTTCAGTAATCCTTGCTGGGATCTTACAACAACCATTTTTCAAAGAGGACCAGCCAGCGTAAGCTCTATATTTATGTCTAACATGTACAATACCATTTGTCATAGTTTTCTTCAAGCAGACCGCCGAGTAGACTAAAATTCTATTCCCCACTTTAAAAAGTAGTACGAATGACATCGAACATTTTACCAGACACTAAGGCGTGATCCAATGTCGTCAGTATCACCATTTTGTGTCGCCCTTTCGGAGAAAAGGCGATACATAGGGATCGCTTTGTCCGTCCGTCGGTCCGTCCGTCCGTCACACAAACTTAACGTTGGTTATAACTTTTGTAGGTCAAGGTCATATTTGACAGAGTTATGCCCCTTTTTGTACTTAGATTTTGTCACGAAAACTTAACGTTGGCTATAACTTTGCCATTTCTTAAGATTTCTTCATCAAACTTTCAAATTGTATTGCTTATGACATAAGGGTCGTGATGCCGCCAAATTGACCTTACGCCAGGAGAGTCATAGCCACGCCCACCGAAATCAAGGGGCACTACTTTTGCGAAGTCCGACAAACACAGGAAACGCTCATACAGATCTCTATTGAATTAAGTCTGAAATTATTTGTTTTATAAGTATATTTGATGATATTTAACTGTCCTTTCATCCTTTTGCTGATTTCAAAAATATTTTATAAAAAACACAAAGTTACTTTGAGTGAATTTAGTTTTAAAAGATTACTAGTATCCAAAATGCGTGCAGCATTCTGTTAATAAACAGACTATTAAGAATAAACTAGTTATTTGCAGACGCGTTACAATCATTTGTATCGTCATGAAATTGAAACGTTATTTTAATTAGCACCATAAAATCAGTTATCACATATTTACGGTAGCATTATTATGTCCGCTGTGCATTAATTATCAAGTACTCTTCAAATAGGCGTTATAATTGAAAAGTTCTTAAAGATTAGATATCGATAAGCATTAAACATGTGTCAACAGTAAAATTAGCTGTGTGACCATGGTTTCTGATCTGTATTTCGTGGGAGACATAATTTTTGTATGCAGTTCTGCGAACCGGATTGTGTTATGGGATGTTATGTTTGCAACAATGTGACACTTTTATAACTAAAACAAAACCGATAATATACAGTAAAGCATTTTTAAGCATATGAATTTTTATCATTTTGATACAACTTCTGAATTATGCCTCCACATAAAAATCAAATATTTTTAAAGTTTTTTATTGGTATTGTTTCTTTTTGTTGTTGTTATTTTCTAAAATGATAAACAACTGTACGTCCAGCTATAGCATCATTTATTTGTCACAATTATTTTTTAATTCAGATGCATCTGACTGACTGACTAATTGGAGTTATTTATTCACGCTACCGGTCGTAGACATATGACCGAGCATGACTTATAATATCATTGTGCAAGTGCATCGGTCAAAGCCTTTCAAATATATGTACACACACATGATGACACGTTTTAATAACTTAAAGATACATTTGACAGGGCATGTATTTCATTTTAACTGCGATCTCCTCTATGGTTGATTGGTTACGGTCTTACTTGTTATCATTAAAAATATCCTTAATTTAGAATCATTGGCTCGAGCTTAACTACTTTCCTTGCTCCTAAGCTTATTTGAAGAAGTTGGCAGTTTCGTAGATGTATAGTACATGTCATTCCTTTAAACGATGGTTGCTCAAGTTGTAAATAACCGAAATACTGTTGAAACAAGGCATTAAAACGTAGTGACAAGAAACACTATTAAAGTCTGAGTTTACTTCGGCAGGATAAATCTTTGAGAACCTCTGAAAAAGCGTCAGTCTTTTTGCTTTATTTCTTAAAAAAAACGTTTTATAAGATCATTTTAAAACGTATGAAGAATCACAAAACTCAAAGAACATACAAACCAACCCCGTAAACAAGATTTACGGTGTGACCGTCATGATAAAACTTGTTTATTTCAAAGAAATACTCTTTCTTACATAGAAATTACCTATTATTGCATGTCCGTCAACGGATGCATTTTGAATGTTTGACGGACAAAATGGCGGCTAATAACCACGTTCGTCACATGTTGTATCAGCTAGCTGTTTGATTGGTCTGATAAGAGATTCTTATCTGTCAATCAAGAACCTGGCGTAAGGTCAATTGTGTAGGTCAAGGTCATATTTGACAGAGTTACGCCCCTTTTTATACTTAGATGTTTGCTATAACTTTCCCATTTCTTAAGATTTCTTTATCAAACTTTCAAATTATATTGCTTATGTCAAAAGGGTTGTGATGCCGCCAAGGTCTTATTTGACAGAGTTATGCCCCTTTTTGTACTTAGATTTTGTCATGAAAACTTAATGTTGGCTATAACTTTGCCATTTCTTAAGATTTCTTCATCAAACTTTCAAATTGTATTGCTTATGACATAAGGGTCATGATGCCGCCAAAGTTTGTTGGTCAAGGTCATATTTGACAGAGTTATGCCCCTTTTTACACTTAGATTTTGTCACAAAATTGTTGGTTATTCTGACAAAGCATAAGAGGGCGACACAAGTGTTCTACTGAACACCCATCTAGTTCTATATTTTGACGGTCTTGATTATGTTTTACACGAGAGGTGTTCTTAAAATGAGTTATAGCTGACTGGCATATCGGCATAATATTGCCTTTGCCCATTTACCGATGTGACACATCGGTAGATAGTTGACAATAGCAGTAGCATTCGGTATCATTAGCAAAATCGGGAATTTGACAAAAGCTGTAGCAAAAACAGAAAAGTTGGCAGTAGCAGTAGCTTGTAGTAGCTAGCAGTATCAAGAGCAAAAACGAAAAATTGGCAGTAGCCGTAGCATAAACGGGAAGTTCGCAATAGCAGTAGCTATCTATCAATCGAATTATTATCATATGCATGTGAAAAATAGAAAGCTTCAAGTAGCATAAGAATATGCAATGTATTTGTAAACAGTTTTCCAATAATGCAAACTTATTTATTTCAAACCCTTGCAAGCTGATGATCATGTACATTGTATAAAAGCAATCTGTAAAAGAGGATAGATTAACAGAGGAGTGTAAAGCAAGGAGAATGTCTGTTTCCTGTATTATTTGCACAACATCTTAAAGTTTAGACATTTGTTAAATAAAGTAACTTCATATCGCAAATATAGCCAGTAATGCTACCCAGGTAATGTTTAATATATTTATGATTATGTATGCTGTTTAGATACCGTGACGAGTGCGTGCAAAGTACAGTTAACAGTAGACCCGAATTATAGTAATTTAAATAAAACAAAATGTTTATGTAGTTAGAATTAGTGCAAATCTAAATATTTGCAAATTTTTAAGAACATCTTTTGAAATTAAAAATGATTGCCTCATTTTACATGTAGCACACGGAACAAATTGCTTAGAGCTCGAACAAAGCAATGAATTCGTTTTGTTTTGAACAATATCACAAAGTAGTGTGCAATATAATGTTAGTTGTGCAAAACCGACTACAACCTTTATTCCAACTACGACCATTAGTTGAAGTAAATCTAAACATTTTCTAAAAGATCTTTTTTAACATACATAATTATGTCAGTGTTAATGCACAGTATATACATGTGGATATTTGAAACTTGTATGAGCTTAATTGACTCAGTTGATGCAATTTGTTAATTCTTGGCCAATGGCCAAATTTATAATTCTAAGTTTGAGGCAGTTGGTGTAAATAAAAACAAAATGTTATGCATTTTGTTAAACTCTACTGTTATGCATTTTGTATAACTCAATACAATTTGTTTTTTTTTCTGTTTGATATAGTCTGAATAGGTTTACGTGTAATTAGGAGCGTGTATGAGCAGTCAGAAGGGGACAGGGTTTATTCGGAACAATTATTCACGTAATACATTATTCAAAACTTTCAAACATAGGCGCGCTTGCAAATTCGCACGTCATCTTGCTGATAAAAACTGAAGTACACTGTTAGCAATTTAACTTGATTCATTGATGATTGATGTGACCATCTGTGCTAGACAATGTACATGTACATACATAATTCATACATGTTAATTAATTGGTAAAAATGTTTGTATTACAGCTACATGAATTATGGTGGCATAGGAATGTTGATAGGACATGAAATAACACATGGCTTTGATAACATTGGTAAGCATGCTTTGAAAACTAAAAATGTGTTTTCTGACAATTGTTACGAGCATTGCCGTGTACGTCTATTGTATTCGGGAATTTCAGATTCATTGACAGATTAATAAGATGACGAAACGACAAGGTGAAAAGACATATCGCACGTAACAGACGCCACTAACCGTTGTGTTAAATATCTTTGACGTAAACGCCGTTAAAAGCTACTTCGTAAAATTATGTTCAACATAATCATAATTATATGATAACAATACGTCACAGTATTACGTGTATATGAATATTAGTTTAATATAATATTTAGATTTGGAGATAAATATTTCGGACACTGAAACCGATTTTAAGCTATAATTTGTAAAGAGTTAAGAAATTCGGTATCAAACGTGACGTTATTTTGGCACGTGTGACTACGCCGTTCGTATTTCAGAGACCAAGCTATCTTCATATCGATTATTACAAACGGTATCTGGAATATTTTCTTTTTTCTTTCATAAAATAGAATTAAACATCTTAAAAACAATAGAAAACAATTATCCTGGAAACTTTTTATTTTCGTATAACGCTCATTGAAAACTGTTCATTACATTTATTTGTTACACATATTTAACTGTTTGTAGACTATATTCAAAATGATATTTCAATATATAATGTACTTGTACATGTATAATCAAAGCGTTTGAAATGTTTTAAATCATTTTTTGAATATAAATTCATCCTGAAGAAGGCTTTACAACCAAAACAAGTCGATAGATGTTTAAACTATTAGCACGTTGATTTTCTTTATCCATATTATGTTGATGCAATTCAATTTTGTAACACATTTCCATTAACCTGGTGCACTGATTCTTCTTAGCCGATTGTATAATTTAATAGATGCACTGAATTTTGTGAAGACGCAACGTTGTGACGTACGATATTTTCAACGCGTTTATCACATAAAAGATAATTTCAATGTCTAGTTGTTCATGGTTTATTATTCGGGTCACTAGGTCAAAGGTCAAGGTCACAGGGGCTCGGGATAGCAAAATATTGTCGACGCTAAATCTCTGAAACACCTTGTCAGAATTTAATGATACTTCAAACAAGTGGTAAGTACAATGCCTAGTTGTGCATGGTCGATAAGTTGGATCACTACGTCAAAGGTCAAGTTCACAGGGGCTCGAGATAGTAAAACCCCTGGTCAGAATTTAATGATACTTCACAGAAGCTTGAAATTGTGCAGGTCCAATAAGTAAAGCACCAAATATTACATAAATTGTATATACTGTGTCAGTGGGGTGTTCTGTGGGGGGGGGGGGGGTGGTATTGATTACTTCAGTGATAGTTCTATTTATACATGCATTGCAGGTCGCTACTTTGGCAAGAATGGTATGTTAGAGAACTGGTGGAAAGAAAAAGATTCAATTAAATTCAATAAAAAATCTAAATGTTTTGTTGACCAGTACAGCACTTACACTGTACCTGGAACGGATGGCCTAACGGTAATTTTGTGTGTAAATATACTAAGTCCAAAAATATTTTAATGAGAGACATTTGTTTCAGGTCGCATCAAGTTGAAGATGATTTTTTATTTGATCATTTTAATGTACATGTACTAGTATCTATTTTAGCAAGAATAATACGTAAGAAAACTGATGGACTGCAGAAGATTAAATTACATTCAATCAAAAAGCTCCGTGAGTCAAAGTTAAGCCCGGCATAGCTCCATATTACCTGGGAGAACATTTGTTTAATCATGTACACTCATTACACGACCATTATACAAGATTTATAAAAACGTCTTGTCCCAATCCTGATGATCCATCCAGGTTACATTTCAATAACAGTGGTTGTTTCTGTATTCCCAAGATGAAGGGATTTGGTGAAAAGTCCCTTGCTTATCAGAGGTGTATCAATTAGAAAATCTCGCCACAGTTGATACGTAATATTACAGTTTTTTAGCATTTTAAAGAAGCTGTCAAACATCACTTGTTGTCCTAGTTTTAACATTGTGTCTTATCATTCTTAACAATCTCTTTGCATTCTTTAGTGTAATGCTTGGATAGATATATATTGCATTTGGTATATTACTTTTTAAACCAGTCAGTGCTTTTATTTGATAAGACTGTTTGATGTTCATATAATTGAATGTTTTAGTCATACAGTATTTTAATCTCATGCATACAATGATGTTGTAATAACCTAGGTTTGTGATACTATACAAATGTGATACCATTGATTCATACAAAGTAAGCTATTATGCCTTTCCGCGGTGTATCATCAATGTCGAGGACCACAACGAAAAAAAGGGGGAATCACTTTTCCTTTTTTTGTGTTATCCTTGGTATTGACGTGCATGTCATGCTTTATAAACTTGTGTATACATCTAATTATATGTGTATGTATGCATCAAGTTTGTTTTAACCATGTTTGTACATATGTGATAAACTGAAATAAATCTATCTGTCTGTAATCGGAAACAGGGTACTGAAATCACACGCTTGCATAACGTCTTACGAGGTATTTGTGACAAACTTATGTGTATATTTCCCTTCGTGAAAAGCAACATACACACCAATTTGCACGGCCCGAAATTAGTACAATGTACTCGCAAATGGTAGCTTTCACGTATCATTTGACATCCGAAACTAGTGCCTACAAATCTTTGTGTCCTGCTACATTC
Source organism: Saxidomus purpurata (assembly GCA_022818135.1). Taxonomy (NCBI): domain Eukaryota; kingdom Metazoa; phylum Mollusca; class Bivalvia; order Venerida; family Veneridae; genus Saxidomus; species Saxidomus purpurata. The sequence goes on from JAFMSR010000018.1 coordinate 39,639,540, forward strand.
AAATCTTGAATTCAAGGTGCAGGTCGTGTATTTGTGTGACTTAGAGAATATAACACTTTGTCTGATAAAGGATATGAAGATAATTCCAAATTATTTAGAAATCCAGCCACACAGTACGCTCGATCCCTTACGTGTTTTGCATATGGTGAATCCTCTACGCATCCTTTTGCACATACATAGTGAAATACATCAGCTAACTTTTCCAGTTAAACTGTCCTAATTGCCCGTTTTCAAACATCATGTAATTCATACCAAACGGTTGCTGTATTGTTTCAGATTAATGGCAAATTGACTCTGGGTGAAAACATTGCCGACAATGGAGGATTAAAACAAAGTTTTGAGGTAGGTCCTTTTACTATTCATTCAAGAACATTTACATTTTTATCAGTATTACCTATTAACCTACGTCTTGTATGCATTTTTGGTAAAAGTATATTTCAACTATGAACTAAAACAAAGCAAATGAAAGCTGTACATTGTAGCTTTTTGAAATGCATTCCTCTTCGAAAACCAACCATTTGTCCGCAAAAAAGCGAGCTGATTTTTCAGTGGCTACAGCTTCAATAAGTTTAACGAAATGGAAATGAATGGTCAAGTAATAATAACAAATAAAGTAAAGATAAGAAAAATAGCCAGTGAATGGCGATCGACACGGAACATTATCAAATGTTTGTGCTTTAATTCGTCCAGGCAAATTTTAAAACTGGACCATTAGTTGTCAACTACTACATCACACCGCCAAATAACAAAATGAAACAGCTATTACCTTCATGTTAGTGGACCGACATAACATTTGGAAAGAAAGCGTACGTTAAGGAATCGAGTTTTGAAGCTTGGTCATCTGAACACTCTTAATGTTTCATTTTTAACTAAATCAGTATAATACATTCTTTGCTTCTTTATTTTCATGAAATCAACATTAAATTAAAAACTTAGATGTCGAGGATGTAGAAGTCAGTCAATATTTCAAAATATATTTCAAAATATAGAAAAAAACGTTGCCTATTTTCTACAGCCTACATTTTCAACCTGGTCTTTTGTCTTTATCAACTATATGAATGCCTAAACGTGGTTAGCACTCAAATTACTTGAAAAATGTAATCAACCATTTATGAAATATATATAGTGTAAGTCATAAATTCTGTACCCATATCTGCATTAAACGTAACAGCAACGAGTATAAAGTCTACTTAAGTTCGAAACATTGAAACCCAAAATTGAATATTGAATCACTTGGTCCACTCAAGTTACCACATTATTATAAAATAACATTGAAAACAAACAGTAGACCTCATGTCTTTAATTAAAGGTAGGTTAAGGAAATGTTTCGTCAATAGGCCATGTCAAAGACTAACTCTGCTTGTATTATTGAGGTCAGATGATGTACTCAGCCCTCTTTAAACGCATGTTACAGTCATAGTGTTTGCACCGGCAATTTAGGAACATGTAACATGTCTTTTCAAAGTGACATAATTATCTAACAAAACACTTCTTTTAACTTTATGAGATTACATTTCAAAGTATATCATGATGGCAAATTGCTTAATGTTTGTGATTTTAACGTTTTTATCAAGTTCAATCATAAATAAAAACGTTTGAAAAAGTTTGTTACAGTGTCAGTTAAAATGATAATCTTATTACTATTCTGAAGATTGGCTCTATAATCCAGTCAATTTTTGTGTTTTTTATTCAAGTTAGTTATTTCAGGGATATCAAGCATGGGTAGCATCAAGTCGCACAATATAGGAACATAGTCACATGGTGTCTAAATCCTTTCAAAGTGAAATAATTGTCTAAGACAACACTTCTTTTAACACTCTGAGATTATATTTCGAAGAATATCGTGATGACAATTTGCTAAATGTTTGTAATTTTAACGTTTTGGTCAAGTTCAATACTAAATAAAGATATCTGGAAAAGTTTGTTATAGTCCTCATATGATAACTTGATAGCGCGTCATAGGATTAGGTTCAACTTGACAGGTAAATCAGGTATAACGGTTATCTCTGTACTTGTTATGGAGAATATCACATAAATAGTTAACAAATCGCAGAAAATAATAATTGCCTGAATAGCCCAATTGGTTAGTGCGTAGACAATTTGATCGTAGTTTTGACGGTTCAGGTTCGAATCCAAGTGAATTGAATTTTTCATGAATCTTTTTGTTTTCTTTTCTTCTTATTTTGGATACTTTATTTTTCATTTATATCATGTCTAATATGTAAACCTTTCGTCAATACAGAACTCGTTTTGCCAGATTTTGTATGTAGATATTTCATACCATATACAAATGTATGAATTAATTTTAATGCATTGCTCGCATTCCTATTTAGAACTTTACGAGAACAGATGTTAATATTTCCATGAAATGGGTTAACTCTTGAATATCAAAGAATTTAAACGGGATTTAGAAAAAAAAAACAATAAAAAAAGAAACCCTAACATTCTGGGATTCGAACCAACGACCTTGTCATAAAATGATGCAATTTCACTGCCGTTACCACTAAGCCAATGACTAGTTTTATATCAACTATGTGAAAAACAAATACTTATTGTATTGACAAAAACCTGTCTTACCTGTTTTGGTGTTTTCATAATACCAGCAAACGTAAACATCATGTGACGCAACTTTCAAGTTATCATAAAAGGACTATACATGGTCAGATAAATCGATAATCTTATTAATACTCTGAGATTGGCTCTCTTATTCATGAAGTAAATGTCTAGTTATAATCCAAGCAATCTTTGTGCTTTTAATTCAAGTTAATTATTTCAGGGATATCAAGCATGGGTAGCATCAAGTCGTAAAGGAAGAAAAGAGGACAAATTACCGGGACTTAAGTATTCGCCTGCTCAGTTGTTTTTCCTTAGTTTTGCTCAGGTATTTTATCTTTTATCTTTAGAATGATAACAACACATGTACACTAATAGAAAAGAACGATAACCACTGTCTATACAGCTTCAAGGAGGACAGATATGTCAAGATATATCCGTACTATTTCCTTAAAATGAATACTTGTAAATGTGACAGGACTTTAAAATGATTTTGCATGAATTATTATACAAACTTCCTAGGTATTTTTAATTCGGAGTTTATTCAAGCACCAAACAATTCAAAATTTGTAAGTAGGCTTTTATGAAAAATAACAATTATGATCATAAAGTTGTCTTTAAACAACAGCGTTTTGCATGTGCCTCTTGTCCAAACAAATCTGTTATTAAATCGTTGAATCTTTTTTGTCTATGTAACAATACCGACTTGGCCTGACACAAATAAAAATAATATGAGCCCTGAAAGATAAACTGTGGACAATAATGTCAAGCGAATTTGCGTACAACAATTAGGGAAAACAAAAGAAAGTTTATGGTTTTTCGAGCAGTCAGCCTATTGTCATACTTGGTTCGTACTAATTTGTTTTCTCCCACGTTTTCTTCTTTATTCAAAAGGGGGGCATATTTAACATATTTAAGTGTATCAGCATACATCTAGCGCATACGTTAAAGAAATAAACATGTTTTCTGTGCTACACAAATTTGTAATGTCGTTTTAGACATGTTGTGTTATCGCCAATAAAGAAAACAAAATCAAACAGATACTGACGGATCCTCACAGCTTCAATCAGTTCAGGTAATCAGGATTATTTTTATTGACTGAACGTTTTCTAATTAACTATTCACTGAGCTGTTCATAAATAGTTTAAGTTTAATGTAAATCACACCCCACCATTTTGAAGCTTGATAATAGAACAAAGATAGTTTCATGGTTCATAAGAAAAAAACAGCTGAATATAAAACCAGCAAAAGTCATATTTCGTTTTGAAAGACTAAATAAAATCAACAGTCTCATGTAAGAATCGGATGAAAAAAGACTTACATGTATATGACGAAAATATACTCTCGTGGTTGTTGTTCCTGTCTTGTTGTTGATACATTGTCTACATTTTCCAGGGTAATTGGAGCTTTGCAAAACTATGAAGAGTTTTCTAATGTTTGGAAATGTCCCACTGGTTCCTTCATGAATCCAGCCGAAAAATGCTCAATCTGGTAATACAGAAACCTGTTGCCTGGCATTATGATGATCAAGAGAGTTAACCCTTGGAAAAATAAAGTTTTCGTTTAACATTTATCATTGATTCAGCACACTTTGCTCGAACGTCATGAACTTTGAACCCGATTTTTGAAACTTTAGTGAAGTATCGATATTAAAGGGACATACCCTACATATAGCAGATTATATTCTTAAAACATAAATGATGTGTTCAATGAACGTAAAGTGATAAATAAATAATTTTAAATCAACATATTGCGAAAAATGCCTTATTTTACCACAATGATAAATAAAGAGGCCTTCTGTAGTAAATCACTATCCACCAATTAATTATACAACAACAACTCTACATAGATAATTGAATGGTTTACGGTACTGCAACATATCTTACAACACTGATTTTTTTCGATAATGCCTGGAATACATAGCTAAAACGTTTAGGTTAAGTTATGATACTTCCGAATGTTCTATTATAATTTATGTTTTTGAGGATATTTAGTTTGAACAGGTTGGAATAAAGTATTGGTTGATATGTTGCTAATCTGACGAATGCATACACATCGTAGTATTCTGAAAACCTCGTCTTTATCGTGATTGTCCCTGCTGTTCCTTTTGGCAGGTAAAGCAATGAGGAGTTTTCAAATGTTTGGAAATGTCCTACTGAAATGTCCTCATGAATCCAACCAAAAAATGTACAATCTGGTAATATAGAAAATTGTCTGACATTCTTATGTTCAAGAGAGCATGAATTGATTTTATAATTACTTGCCTTATATATTGTTGGGGGCAGTTACACGCCATTGTAAAAGCGATATATTGATGTCTTCAGCTATCATTTTTTATTTGATTTATGAAATATATACTTTGAAGAGATTATTTAAAGTTATTTTCAGAGGTTTAATGTTTTAGTCTTTTAGAATAATAAACTATTTTTAAAGTATGTATTTATAATGATCAATGAAAAAAGTAAGGGCCATTAAAACCCCTGGACCACATTTACAAGTAGCTCTAATTTCACCAAGAAATATGTCTTACATGCGGAAATGATCTTTATTTGTACCGAAAACATTCCTTACTCTGCATTTTAAATCGAAAAGTACAAGTTAGAAATAAAGCGCAGTATTTTTTTCAATGATATTGCAAACATTTAGAAAGGTTTTCTGGCAAATATTTTTATAAAGAAACTACTTGAATATTAAAGAAAGGCATATGTCAACATTGTTTCAGAATGAATAGAGGCTTTAAGCAAGAAGAGGAAAACTATTTCCCTTTTGTATCTTCATTATTCCGTACTATGATGACAGTTTTAAAGTAACAAGAGGTATTTCAATATGTTTTTCTATTCTTTTGTGTAAACAAAGCTACACTTTGAGGTTGATAAGTAAATGATCAGTATACATATATTGGAATTTCAAAAGCGTTTGCAACGCTTTATTATTTGGTAGCGTATTATTTCAAATCAACAGATATCCTTTACAGGAAGGAATTTATTACTGGAACCGTTTTATATGACTTTATAACCCTTCTATGAAATCTGCGGTCTTCTGATTGGTCAACGATCCGTAAATATATATTGATATTTACGGGCAAGCCGGTAATTTGACATAATTTGACATATCCCGTTACTGTACCCGATGCTAAAGGTGAGCTTGTTCGAGCTTGTTCGCCGCGTACAGTACGTCAATGTATAAGTCCGTGCTGATTTGTGACGTCACGAAGTGACATTGAGGTATCATAAGGGTATTTAAAGGTCTGCTTACGTTCAGCCGTTAAATGAATAAAACATAAACGGAATCTTTCAATATTTAAGAAAGGGAAGGGTTATAAAATTGTTATTTGTTTATTGATGTGATATATAGGGATATATTACCCGCCTCGACATAATATAACCCTTGCCTAACGGCTCGGGTAATATAAGTCTAGGCGGGTAATATATCACCATAAACCACTTCAAAACCAAATAACATATAATACGTTCTAAAGTATGTCATTTTCATTTAATTTGAAGAACAAATTCTGAGAGCGAGCAGCTTCAATACAGTGACACTACTGATATTTCATTGCTTTCTTTAAACAACTTAAATACTTTACAGAGACTTCTGTTGTTACATGTAGGTTTAAAATGGTTGTCTACAAGCTAATTGTAACATTTTGTCTTTACAAATTAATATACTTTAAATGAAATCTTAAATAATACGTATTTTAAGCTCTAAAACAAATTTAGCGCATGTCCGTTTCTAACTATTCATTGTCTTTGTGTTCTTTAGAATATTGTGCTGACCTCTTTTATGATATATTAAAGTACTTTGTTTCATTAATTTAATGACAACATCATCTTTCAAGTCATGCTTAGTAGGAGTTGACTTGTTAGACGCAGTACTTTCCAGTTCTATTAATTTAATTGCTTTTGTTTTTAAAACTCACTTTGTCATATTTCAAAGTTTTATTAAAATTTGCTTAGTTTATAAATAACTTATTCTGTTATTAAAAATTATAAAATTGTTTACAGTTAACTGTATATAGAAATGGTTAATACACCATACCTCATCATATGACACCAGTACTGTTTCTTTTCAGAAAGCGGACTCGAACGTGACTCGATAAGCTACAAGCTTTCTTGAAAATTAAGCTAAAACAAATTAGTATAAATTAAACTCAAACGCGACGAAGAAGTTTTTTGTTTGAAACAGAAAACTCCCACACTACGTATTTGAAACCTACTGAAATTCATCATCATTACGTAAGATGTAACACGAGTTGTGCAAAAGGTATAACACATGAGTTGAACCTTTTACACAGTCTTTCTTCGGATCTTGCATCAAGCAAGGTGAAGTTTCTATCATGTATCCAATGTATAGCGAGTGACGTTGTGCAAAATACGTCAGGACCTGTTATAAAAAAACACGAACTTAAAACTATACGTATGTTTAGTAATAAAATACATGTCAAAGTTACAATAGTACAATGTACCGAAGTATACGCCTAATCATGTGTGTGAAATTCTAATAAAACCTGTAAAGTCTATATATATATATAATATTCATATATATTTACATACCGATTATGGGATGCGAACTTTCTCTTAATGTATAATTCAACAAACACTATCTCAAGGTGGTGGGTAAGCAACAATTTGGACACAGGATATTATAAATGTTTACACCAGTTGCCATTTCACTCAAACACATTTACAATAAAATGTCAGCAATCTTTTATTCTGCATGTACACAAATACACATGTTTAACCAAGGGAGCTATATCTAGCTTAGATTTTTTGTTTTTGAAAAGATGTTTTCTCCCTTTATTTATTTTTGACCAATCAGATGGCTTGGAATTTTCCCCTCCGTTTTAAGTTCTGCATGATTTGTGTGTGTTAGCACAACTCAGTCTGGTCCTAGAGACAGAAGATGTTTGTCTCAGTGTTGATAATGTGTGTGTGTTTTAACAGTTTCTTTTATGGTATGTATTGTTTCTATACAAATTATGATGATTATTTGGTTGATTAACAAGACAATAAGTTGTACTTCAAGTGTATAATGGATGTATTGAGTCGTTTTATAAGTAAATTCCTGATTTTCATGTATTTTGGATTCAAAGCCTTTTTGTGTAAAGCTTAAGATGGTTTATGAAATGGCAGTCGTTTCTAACCTCACTATTTATTCTATCTATGTTGCACATTGTTCTATAAAATATGCATCCTTCATAATTTGCAGCACCATGTCACAGTATGTTACTGTAAGAGTTGAGGAGTTTAGAATTTGGAGAGTCTTGGTCATTGATTGACAGCATTCAGTTCCATAAACTTGGTAAGTCCTGTAAACCATATTATTGTACATGTATTATAACTGTTTTAATATTGCTTAAACACAATTTTGTTAATTGTTATTTAAGGGTTATTTTATAGGAAGCCGTTAGACACACTAATCAATGATGTTTGTCTTTATTCTAAGTAATATTGGAGATTTATGTTTATTATGTTATATGGTTATATACCGATGGCTCTGGAAAATAGTGTCCGAGATGTGTGTAGAATGTATATTGAGGCTTCTTTGTTATGTTCTTCAGAGTGCGGGTTAACCTGTCACGAGCAGTCAACGTAGTGAGTGATAGTTAAATATCACTAGCAGCCTAACATTTACATAAACTTTACATGTAGTGACGTCAGATGATTTAACTTGAAATAAACGAACCCAAGACACTCAATGGATTGTGTTTATTTTTGTTTAGACAATTTACACAAAAAAACCATAGTTATACCCCCGAAACAAAAGTTAGCGGTGTTTACCGGAGTCACCCGGTGGTTGGTCGGTCGATTGGTAGGTCGGTCCCTTGTTCGGAGCATAACTTGAAAACTACTTGTTGGAATTCAATACAACTTCATACAATGGTCAAGCACATTGCGAGGAAGTGCAGTTCCCGAGAACAATAACTCCATCTTGAATAATTACATAGTTATTGCCCTTTGTTACTTTTCCTTGTCCGGAGCATAACTTGAAAACTACTAGTTGACATTCAATGCCACTTCATACAATGTACAATGGTCAAGCGCAATAAGAGGAAGTGCAGTATACAAGAACAGAACTATTAGTATTTTTTGACAAATTACAGAGTTATTTCCAAGAACAATATTTCTTTTTAAGTTTTATTTGCAAGGTATTCTGTTACCTGTGTACTACTAAATTCCTCAGTTGATAAAGCAGTCTCTCGGGGATATTAATCACATTTAGTGATAGGTTTAGTTTACACATGTTTAAATGGATAAATAGTTTTTGCATGTACAAATAAAGCCTGGGGTCACGACCGTACTTCCTCATATGACACAAGGACTGGTCGTTTCAGGAAGCGGACTCGAGAGTGACTCGATAAGCTACAAGCTTTCTTCACAATCGAGCTAAAATAAATTAGTATAAACTAAACTATAATCATCTCTACATGAAATGCAATGCAATGGAATAACAACAATCCCTGACTAAACATTATAATGCCAACAAACCAAGGATATGGTCTATGAACTAATGGGCAACTCACAAAAGATTGCGCGCATCATAAAAATTACCATGGCTATTTGTAATCACTACACAGGCAAACAATGTATGACACGATAAACCAGAGTAAGCATCATAATATCCAGTGTGTCTAAGGAAGACAATTCTATACTTGGATTAAATGAAGGAAAGTACTAAAACTGACGAAGGTAAAGCAGCAGTAAATGAGGGAAATCATACCCTGTCACACAGTAAATCATGCAGTAATCATGACAATGACAGCACTTAAAGCTGCTCGCTCTCAAATTTTTGTTGAAAAATAAAGTTCATCAAACTATCTTAAAGTAACATATGTTTTAGACCTTATAGTCAAAAAAAACATTTCAAGTATAAATTCCTGTGAAGCATAGCTGTACGTTTGAAATTATAAGCCACCGAATTGATTCTAGTCATTAGCTTTACTTTTTACGTATCAGTATATCATTGTTGAAACTTTTTAATTTCTAACGGCATCTGAGAGCGAGCGAATATTCGACCTAAAAGGATGGCTGTGTGTTATGCTAGAATAACATATTTCAAGACATTTTACTACTGTATAGCAGATTATATTTCTGAGCGCTGTAGAAATGCAAACCATGTACGTTAACTTTTTAAAGTATGTCAAAACAGTAAAAACCAGAAGCGACAAGCTCTGTAGTATTACTCAGTATTGTCCCAAAAAGCTGCACATATTCTATTTGCTTATATGGAAGACAACTGTGTCATTAATACATAATATCTTTCTTTCAATGTCAAAAACATGGGTTTCTTCGACTTGTTGTTTCCAAAACATGGTGCACTCATTTTTACTTACAGTGTCGTTATATACCTTTTTTAAGAGGACTCATTTGGACAAGCTCTCACAGCTAAATCTGGTCAATTTATACATGAGGATACCGATACCTTACATACTAGTTATCCTCATTGAATTCAACCCTTATTCAGAATAACGAAATAACTCTTCAGCCATCATAGAAAACCCAATGGTCGTTTTACCTCCCATGTTGACTTAACAATTAAAACGGAATATGACAAATGAGAGAGTTGTAAATATGTAACAGATAAAGCAATATATCTACTGGAAATAAATATGAGAGAAAAAAAACAGTAAAGAGACAAAATTTACAAAAGTATACAGAATACAGCGGGCAATCTACAAGAGAAAAGATATGTAGCATCAGGATAAGACGTAACAGCCAGATAAAATACACCAATGAACATAAGAGAGAATCTATAAGAGAAAAGGCACAGTAAAGTAAATAAACAAAATAAACAATGAGGAAAATATCCATACAAGTATAGAAGCAAGACAAAAGTTGACGGTTATAATACTATTCAAAATGACCAGAAATATTTTAATCAAGAAAAGTTCTCAACACACGAAAACGTTTAGAAAATGAAAAGACAGTTAGTTACGCAGAACCATTTCTTCCATTGCAAACAAGAATTCATCAAACAAAATTTATGGAAAATCATTTTATGACTAGGCCAGTCTAAAAAATGTTTGTTATTTTTCAACAACATTGTATGTTCAAAAGTAATAAAGTATTACATAAGTATAATAATTATCTGATGTTGCTTTAACTTTCTCTTTAACTTTCGAAAACATTGCTTTTTGTGATAATAACCCGTTGGTGAATTTATTTCATTAAATTGCGATGGTAACATTGAAGGGTATTATCATTTTACAATAATCGCAATGCGTGCTGTCGAAGGATACAACATGCACCAATTAACACTCTGTGATTGAAAGGTTGGAAGAGGGGAATATTGGTTTGCAGGTGTCGGTCTGTCCGTCCGTCCGTTCATCCGTCTACCAAGTGGTTTCCGGATGACAACTCAAGAACGCTTAGGCGTAGGATCGTAGGATCTTAAAATTTAATGTGGAGGTTGGTCATGAACAGCAGATGATCCCTATTGATTTTTAGGTCACAGTTACCCGGAACAGTAGAATGGTTTCCGTACGATAACTCGAGAACGAGTGGGCCTAGCATCTTGAAACTTGGTGTGAGGCTGGTCATGGCCAGCAGATGACCCATATTGATTTTGAGGTCAAAGTCATCGGGAACTATTATATTAAAATGTTTTCTGAGTCTTAGGCAAGAACCAGTTGGCATACATGTTTAAAACTTGATTTGTCATTACAAGTGGATTACCCCTATTCATTAAAAAAGGTTCCTTGCACAGTTTGACTTTTTCCACATTACTGATTGCATAAGGAGGCATTCGTGTTTAACAAACTGCTCTTGTTTCAAGTTGAAGTCGACACGTTTAACAGGTATTGCAAATTTACTGTATACTTTTATATTTATGCTCAGTAGGTGCTAATAGAAATTACACGATCATATATTACACACAATAAAGGTGTATGAAGGTGTAACGGTTCTATACATTGTGTATAGTGTGTACGTAAAAAAGAACCAAGGTGTTTATTCGTAAAAGAGCTTCGGTCTGGTACCAGGATTCGCCTGTATCTGCATCTGTCCATCTTCAACATGCAAGTTCAATCAGGAGATACCCCAGGGTCTTCCGGGACTATATACAATCAAAGAAAAAAAAATTAGTGAACAAATACATACTACGATTTAAGCAGGAAGATATCAATTCCGTATGTATGCAATATACTAAGTGTTAATGCAGATTTCAGACTGACCACTAGTCCCTGGCTTAGTCCGTACTGGCAACAGCACAACTATCTTCATTTGAACTTCAACTTCAGACTGTTATGCTCATTGACAGAACGTTTTGGAACCCAAGAAGAGCTTCATATTCTTTTTGTATTAAATCCGTAACTATTTGATTTGCATAGCTGCACATCGATATGTACATGGTTTGGTTTCGATGCTTTAGTAGAATGTAACAGGGTGTTATAACTGCTGGCTCTCTGATTTTTATGAAAAAAATAAAGTTCATTAAACACTCTGAAAATAACATATTTTAGAACTTAAAGTCCAATCAAAAAAGGTTTCAGCATAAATTCCTGTGAATACTATCTATAAATTTAAAATTATACGCTACCAAATTAAAGTACTGGCAAGCGTTTCAAACAGCTTTGAAATTCCAATAGAAACATATAGTGTAGCGGTGGAAAAACCAAGTTCATCAACATTCTCAATAGGTTTTTGTATTTCGTAAATTCCTACCTAGATTATAACTTATATTGTTGATGCTAGCCATTAGTTTTACATTTTTTGTATAAGTATATCATTGTTGAAAATTTTATTCTTTTCAATGGTAACAGAGCGAGGAGCTTTAATATCAGAGTAATGTAGAGTGGATATAGGCTCCTGATTACTGAAATCAAAATTAGTATTTTTTTTAAATATATTGATCCTAATTATCATAATACTCAACCGTGATTAAATGGCATTACATATATGAGTGTTAATGTTATCATCTACTTAACATCTCTACTCATGATAAACATACAAATAACAAGAGAAGTGTCAATAGAGAAATTGACTCATAAGTCATGAATTATTCACTAAAAACTATCACAACACGTGTCAGAGATTAATGTTCCACACAGACAGACAATAAATAAGTTTTGTTTGTTTGCTCTAAGCCGTTGGGATTGTCGACCGTCAGTTTATGTTAACACCTTTATGACTTTTCCAACTTATATTTACATACACAAATCTAGACAAATTACGCATTACTACACACATTAATATCCACAAAATATATGTCTGCACTGCGAACGAGACAATATTATTGTACAAACATGCCTACACGTACCAATCATAGTCACACCTTTTTCAATGTAAAATTAAACTCCACCAACCAAGGGAAATCATTGTTCGTCTTAACGATGAAAATTACCTTTCTTGTGTTATTTGATCACAACGGAGTTTAAAGCAAATGTCTTAGTATCTCGCACTTGGTTGATAATACCACTGGATTACGTTTAAAACGTGAAATTATAAAAATCAAACCTTTATGATAATATCTATGGTTGTTTACATTGAATACTCGAGAGAAAATATGTCAAAGTCTTTTTTCACTATGATCCTAATTAATATTTGAAAATCAATCCTTTTTGTGTCGCTCTTTCGGAGAAAAGGCGATATATAGGGACCGCTTTGTCCGTCGGTCCTTCAGTTCGTCGGTCTGGAAGTCCGTCGGTCCGTCACAAAAACTTAACGTTGGCTACAACTTTGCCATTTCTTAAAATTTCTTCATCAAACTTTCAAATTGTATTGCTTCTGACAAAAGGGTCGTGATTCTACCAAATTTGGTAGATCAAGGTCATATTTGACAGAGTTATGCCCCTTTTTGTACTAAGTTTTGTCATGAAAACCTAACGTTGACTAAAACTTTGCCATTTCTTAAGATTTTTTCATCAAACTTTCAAATTGTATTGCTGATGACAAAAGGGTCGTAATACCGCCAAATTGTGTAGGTCGACGTCATATTCGACAGATTTATGACACTTTTGTCACGACATTATTGGTTGTTCTGACAACGTGTAAGAGGGAGACACTAGTGTTCTACTGAACACCCATCTAGTTGTAAGGCATATTTTCATTGATACAAAATGTATATTTATACATATTTTCAAAGCGTAACTCATTGTTTACGTGTTTTCATTTTCAGCTTCATTTTGAACATTATACAATTTGGCCATTTCGAAGGACAATTTTAGTTTAGAATAACTGAAAATCTGAATAAAGTCCGTTTTTCGAACGTCGCTTCTTGTACGTTTTTTTATAAATATCTAAGGCGTCGCAGGGATATTTCAAAAGCGATTTGAACATACTTTATTCAGTTTTCGAGTCCAGTTTTCCTTAGCGGCAGACAAAAGTAATTTGGGGAGGCTGCGTTTTTGGTACGTGGCATTCCCTGTTTGATATTATTTTTGTTTTTATCAAATCAGTGATAAAAAAGGAAATTCTACTTTGTACTAAAAGATCAAAAATGAAAGGGTCTCCTGGCAAAATTTGCAAAATTGCAATAATTATACATCGAATTTACATAATGTCAATATACTTTTGAGATTCAGTCCATCTAAATATGCACTTATTACTGTGTTCATTACGATACCTTAGGAGTAATATATAAGTTTAACGTTATTTCCGTTCGTAAGTATTTACAGCTAGACGAGATTATTTTTCTAAAACAATCCCTAGCAAAACCGTTCCATAAAATTAACTCAACCGGAATACCAAAGAAATTTGCATTTCTATTAAATCAGAAGTCTAAGTGACATGGCTGCTAGTGGTAGAACAGTTTGAGACGATAACACACGGTCAACTGACTACATTCTGTGAAGACTTACAACTTAATCAAGATGGGGGTAATTGGGCAACAAAACTTCTGATACAATAAAAGACTTGTCGAATGTATTTATTCAATCTGCCCATGTTACGGCTGCCTGTTCTAGCCTGGAATCTACATTATTGTATACAGATCAATAAGGCATTGACAAATAGTGGCGGGATTATTTAGCGGCATGCTGACTTCAGATTGGTTTCATTTACGTGTGGTTTGCCACTAGACATAGCTCTCATTGAAGCGTTTCATGTTTTATTCAACATTAATTAAGAAAGAAACGTTAAAAAGTATAGGAACAGCTTCTAAAAGTATTTCGTTGTGGTTAAATGACGTATAAATATAAACAATTTTCATTTCGGATGCCTAAGTAATTTTTGTCTTGTTTATTACATTTTCAAAACTCGGCAACAAGGACGGATACTGAAGAAAAAGATGTGCATTTCAATAGTTACGACGTTTTGCTGGATGCAAGTTTTCACAGGTATTATCTCTAGTTTTTGGTGCATATAGATATAGTCAATAATTTTATTTATTTGATGTTCAAAAGTCATGCTCAAGAAACAATTTGAATGTTTTAAAATCTAACTTTAATCCTAACTCCTGTAGATAAATTCCTTTGTGCAAAAATATAGTCCGTGATTCGGATTTCACTGTATGTTGAAAAAATGAAGGCAGGTATTGCAACCAGGAAAAAAAAAATTAAAGCCAGACTTTGCTGATTATAGTTCCGCACAAGCGTTTATTTTGCTTATGAATGCCTTCATTCAATATGAATGCCTTCATTCAATTGAATCTGCATGGAATACCTATTACATTTTCAGTCTTATCTTATTGATGAATATAGTTTATTTTTATTATAAGATTCATTCATCTATTATTTTTATTTCACCTGGCACATAGCCACGATTACTATTATGAACGCATGATATATTTGTTGTCGTTCATCTCAAATTTCCTGAACTTTTGGCCAATATAAATGAAACGTGGGAAGTATGTTGAACCTCTACCAAACTTTTTTAGGAAGTCTGATGAATTCACAACTCTGGTTTCTACGGCTACCAAAAGGAAAAACTTTAAAAATATTCTTTTCTGAACCTACTGATCAGAATTTAATTTGGTTTTGCACAAATGATCATCCATTGAACCTCTGCCAAATGAACCAAGAATACCATTGATGCAAAGCATCAAAGGGCGCCGAAAATAGTTTTGTACATGTGTGGCGTTAAAGCTAAAATTAGCTTTTTGAAAAGCAATCATTATTAGTTTGTTTGAATGAAATTGATATTTGAGAAAAATTTAAAACATGTGGTTTTAAAGCTGAAAAAAAAAACGGAAGAAAAATTATTTAAAAGAGGGGGGGGAGGGGGGGGGCGGGATTTGGTAACTCTACTCGTAAAATTAAGCAGTTCAGCCCACCCACTACACCACGGAGACTGAATTTAAACACTTTAAGCTATAATATAGTTTTGCAAAACAAATGAGGGAGAAGTTGTTTTACGTTTCGATTTTTAATATGAAAGGAACATTCAATTAACAATACGTTTTAATGAAGGAAATGTGTATAATCAATATTTTAATGATGTAATTTTAGCATACAGTAAAAAGATCAAAACGCCCTCCAGTGCTTCCGGAAACTATTATTATACCCCCGGGCGCCGCCAAAAAAAAATGAAGGCCCCAGTGGGCGGGACTGTATTATATATAGTTATAGTTATATAATCTATATATAATCTGAAAAATCTTCTTCTCAGAAACTACTCGGCAGAATTTTAATGGCAAATATAATCTCCTTATGAATGTCTTACACAATTGCTAAAAGGAATTTGATCCCTTTTAAAATGAAGCACCCAGTGGGTTGGGCTGTTTGCTATATATATATTCTGTGTAAAAAATCTTCTTCTCAGAAACTACTGGTCAGAATTTAATTCTATTTGACATAAATTATCATCTTATGACCCTCTAACAAAGTTGCTAGAACTAAGATGATTTCTTGAAAAGCTAGGCCCTAGTGGATTTGGACTGTTTTCTGTAAATAATCTATATAGACATTTTGGAATATTGAACATCCGTTGTATTTTAGGATATATGTAGTCGGTCTTGCCAAGAGTTTTTATACCATAGTTAGAGCTTTATACGCTACACAAGTTCTAGGTTGTAGATGTTCTCTGTTGGCTCAGGTGGTGGATATAGGGCCAATGGGCCTCTTGTTGTATATCGTACCACAACATCGGATAACATTTCTATCGAATGATTCTATATAAATGCGATGACACATGTGGTAAATTTACCACAAACCATCCATAGGGACACAAATCTCCATACTATGTCCATTACATATATCAAGAATAACTGTTTATTAACCTAACTGTATTTTTTACAATTTTCTTATTAAGTACATATCTGAAAAATAAGAGTGTGAGTAAGGCACACATTCAATTTATGACTTAAATATATGAAAAAAAGTATTACATCGTCTTCTATACATGTTTCTTGTTAGTTTCATTGTAACTTATGTGTTATATCGAACTATAGCACTCCCGTATATATTTTGCATTCGACTTGATGTCATAGTGTTGTTCATATATTTTGAAAAAGAAAAAGAAAAGTATCAGATTTTAACCAAATAGTAAAAAATGTAGCATTTATCCTTTTGACCTTTATTCCACTAAATTTTAGAAGTTCACACAGGGTATATTAGTACCATTAGTCTTTTAGCTCGACTGGACAAAGTCTAGCACAGCTTACGTGATGGTGGTTTGTCTGTCGTCCGTCTGTCCGTACACTTTTCCTTGAAAACACTCTACATGTCTCAATTTTCATTGGCCTTTCATGAAACTTGCACATCAGGTTGCCTGCAACATGTAGATGATCCAGTTTGTATTTGGAGCCTGTCAGTCAATGGTCAACGTCACAGTGACCTCTGTTCGATATTCCTTGATAGTACTCCTCAGGTCACAATTTTCTTTCGACTTTCATGAAACTTGTACAAAAGTTTACATGTAACCTGTTTTGTCTGTATGTCACACCAAAACAAGCACTTTGTGTTCTTACTTAAGGGAGAATGTACCAGTTTGTGCGTTTACCACCTCAAAAGCAAAATGTTTTGAAATGACCAAATGACAAGCTACTCTTTCAGAACAGGTTTTTGTGAATCATAGGATACATATTCTTGATTCTGATATCAGATTAGATTACATGTTTTAGGTCCATAGTCTCCTTGAATGTTCCAATTTCTCGTAGCACTTATATTATCAAGAAAGAAAGAAGGATTTCTTACAGGAGTAATGGACTTGTCCTTTGTATTTAAACATTTCTTACGTTGCCATCTGAATCGAAATTACATGTAATAAAAACGCGAAGTAGTTTTTCAAAGGTACTGCAAATATTAAGAAAGACTCTGGCGACACATCTTTGTGAGGAAATGACATGAAAACTGACTGAAAATATATTTAAACATTGCTTTACAGTAAATAGAACACATTTCTACCATCATTCTAGCTATTTATTCATTTTTCGATCAGAAAACTTGAGGGTTTGATAAACACTAACTAACAAAGAGTTAACTAAATATGTCTTGTTTGTTCGGCATCGCAAGCCTCATTACACTATTTGAATTCCTGTTATTTATGGAATGTTATCAAAACTTGAAACGTAATAAAATGCATATTATTGGGACCGTGAATTTTGCAATGTGATCATAAATTTCCTATCATAACACAAACAAAAACATGAAGCAACCAATCAAATTTAAAGCATGTCTTGTACCTTAGCAATTTCTCTTTTCAGAGAAGTTCTGATTACGCTGTAAATCACGCCTCATTCAGATTCCGCGCACACATACCACACGCTAAGTACATTGCTTATTCAGAATTCACTTGTTAAATTGTCATACATGTAATTGCAATATTGACATAAATACTTCATATGCCTTCTCTTAATGATTTACTGACACATATCTAGGGTCACATTCAAGTTTAAAGCAGCCTGTAATTGAGATGTATTCTTCTTCTTAAAACATTGATGTAATGAATACATGAAAAGATTTCAAACAAGAGGCCGATACAAATTGAGACATCCCAGTACCGTATGGGGCATTAAAAAGGGTGACTAATAGTGTTTTGGTACATACAGTCGATACTGTCTTTAGTTGGTTTAAATTGACTCCCTGTAGTATCCATGACCACTGAATGGCCTCTGTGAATTGAAATTTTGGTCAAGGTCAAAGTCTTAGAGGATCTTACATGGCCTACAGTGGAGTTTAAGGACAACCTAGTGCTCCACTGCAGACCATGTTAGATACTTTTTCTTGCATACCTTATTTGATTTCGTTGCAGTTTCAACGAGAAAACCGCTCCTATGCAAGAATTATCAATATTTGGTAGTGACAATTACACCATCACTAACTCGACGATTGTGTCTAGGATTACAAATTTTTTTACGGAGGTTGCAAGGTGTAACACCTTGACTTTGCAATAAAAGGTCAAGTATCAAAGTCAATATCATAGTGATTTTACCACCGAACTATTTCCAGTCAATAACTTGAAAACGCTCAGATCTCTTGGCCCCTCTATCAGTAAGTGGATTGCAAATTACCAGCATACAAATGTATCTTTTTAAGATCGGTATGTCAAAAGTCAAAGTTAACTTGAACTATACAATGGTTTTCGGTCGGTGATCAATGAACACTTTAGCCTAGGATCAACCAAGTCTAAACAGCGTAATGGTATGTAGTGTTTAGGCATTTGTGTTTTACAGACAACTTGTGTCAGTATTTTGAGCATAAAACAAACTTTGTTTACCTTTATTAATTTCCAACTATAATTACATATATTTTTTTATGTTTGTTCCACTGCGACATCTGTAAAATACTCAGTGTTCCAGTTTGTGATAATTATCTGTATTATAGCAAACAAAAGTTGTACGCTCTTCGTCTCTATAGCCAGGTGTGTTGAAATACCCATAGGACTATATCTTTTACATGAACAATGAAAAAAGGCCTACTGATTTAACTGAAACTTTGATAAAATAACTTAAACAAATATTTTCAATATTTCTTTCCTGTTATGACGGCCGTTTTATCAACACTTGAAACGTGAGATTGAAAAATGATATTTCATTGACATTGTGAATAAATGTACACACAATCCCAATTCGGTTGTTAAGATATTTTGAGCCGTCAACTATGCGTATAGCTTATGTTGTGTTTTGATTATTTCGCTTAAGGAAAAGATATAATTCCACCGTAAATCAAGCCATATTCAGTGTTTCTGTAAATATAGTACGCGCTAAATACATTCAGCAACAAATTTCAAGTTATTTAAACTCTCTTTTTGTATGAAACGTGATTTACGCTCTCCGCTGAAATACAATCTAAAGTGTAATACTTCGATTTATTTAAGCGAAGCAAACCGGTAAGATTTTTACGCCCCTATGCTCGAATGCCAGACAGAATAACGGAAAAGCTTCTGACAGAGTATATGAAACACTTTCAAAATTAATAATCAGAATTAGAATCTAGTAACACTTTTGTCAAATGCATCACATTACTGAAAAAATATGAAATTAAAAACTTAAAACAGGACCGAAATAATGTATACATGCAACGCCTTTCAAAATTTCTACTGTGCTGCTCTGTAATATAAATGAATTGGAATAATGTGTATCTGAAATAAGGGTTAACGTTGCTACATGTCCATTTAAGATGACCTTAATTTTAGGAGAACAGATAAGGAATTGAGTAATGAAGTCTAGCCAGATGATATTTGCATGAAGTGGCTATCCAAACGATAAATCAAATGAGGATTAGTTTCTTGATATTTGACAATAAATTACTAATGACTGTAATGCTTTGATAAAAGAAAAACGTTTTAGTTATTTAAAAAGTAAAATCAAACTTATTACTACATATCTGGTAAGCAGAATTTGTGCCAATACAGTGCCCGTAGGATTGTGAGAATCTTGAATTACTGAAGGAAACATCACCAGAGAACGTATTGACCAGGCTGCCTTTACAGAACATCGTCAATCCGCCCACATTGATACATTCATGTTTAGTTTTAAGTCACTCTAGAAAAAACATTTATGTATTTTAGAGGCCTTGAAACGTTTAATGTTGTATGATTCTCATAACTAGAATAAATGTTGGCATAACACTTGTTTCGGTCGAAGACTGCGTTCTGTCATTTACCCGTACAGTATGCTTAATTCGTCTTGAATCCTCCACGTTTTAATCTGCATTGTGCTGATCTTGTTCATGTGAGATGCATTCTTGCATTTAGATTTAGCGTTCCCTAGAAACGCTGATGGTTTTAGATTCCTTGCAGAAGACAAATGCCATATGACACCAAAGGAGAACTTGATATACAACACCTAAATCCGATTTGTGTGTTTTAGATTTTGCTTGTGAAGTTACTTAAAAAGGTAAAAACAAACATGCAAATATTAGGATCGATGAAGAGGACTGAAAATATTGTAACAAAAAGGAAAACATTATTCAAGCTACAGCAAATTTCATTAGATAATCACTAGTAATAAAGACACATGTTCACAACAAATTTATTACTTAATCATTTTGCTGAAAGACCTTGTCTATATTTTATTTGACGCAGTACACTTAGTTTGTAAAGGGATTTTACTGTGAACATTTGCTGACAGAGGACCAAACAGTGACCAGATTGCACTAATATGCAAGCTTATAATGATCTGCACACTGGCAACCAAGACAGAATCAGTTGCTGCAAGCTGTGAAAATGTTTAAAAAACAGTTTGGATACAACTTAAATGCTTCCTAGTTTCCTCTATTCGCGATCGACCGTTTTATAAAATGATTTGCATAATCCTTCTATATCACTTCCTGGGAGCGTATTTCCATGTGTTATAATTCTCCTGCACAATGCACATTATGAAACAAATGTCGCATGATAAAATATTCTATCATGATGAAAAGCAGACTGTCGTTATGTTACCATAGTATTTCACACCAGGAAGCTGTTATAAACAGTGAAACTCTTTTTTGCGGTAGCTTAAATGCTTGTACGGCTTTGGCAAAACAATTAAAACGCTTAGGAAAAAAGAGTATAAAAAGGATTCCAGGAGCACATCCTAAAACTAGGTGCAATTTCGCAACAAACAAAAACTATCACATTTATTAAAATTGTGAAAAAATCTGAAAGCTTCAGGGAAAAAGGTAAAACGCTTCAGGGGAAAGGTTAACAGCTTCAGAAAAAGGTAAAAAGCTTCAGGGGAAAGGTTAACAGCTTCAGAAAAAGGTAAAAAGTTTCAGGGGAAAGGTTAACAGCTTCAGACAAAGGTAAAAAGCTTCAGGGGAAAGGTTAACAGCTTCACGGAAAAAACTTCAGGGAAAAAGGTAAAACGCCAAAAATAAGACGTGACGCACTGTCGTTAAACATACATTAACTGCTGTTTTATGATATTATGGTGGACAAACTTTTTTGTAGAAAATCGCTTTATTTGCATTTTGTGCACACCAGAGGTATGTTTAGATTTATGTTCTTCTGATAAATACATTTGTTAATTAGTATTCTTACATTTAGACAATGTTTAACATTTTGATACACTAATCTGCTTTTTGTAACATGGTACATGTATACTACTTTAAATCTACCCCTTACACTGTATTAAACTGGATATACTAAATACATCACTAAATATGAATTACTTTGTCATTACCCCGAGATGCCGTTGAGCAATTTTTGAATTGCACAGTAAATATTGTGATATAATTTATATCAGACGATTGGTATGTTTTACTGATAAATGTACCAAAAAGGCCCCAACAGATATGTGTTTGCATCAAAGAACGATATATGTACATGCGAACTGATTTCTTTAGTTGCCGACTATTTTGATAATCAGTGCAAATGAAAACAAAGTTAACACACATTTTGAACCACAAAACCACAATATTTTACAAGATTTCAGCCGGTCTAAACCTGTCTATATAAACTTCATTTGCCATGAGCATATCGTGATTTGCGTCTCTAATTGCAGATCTATTATTTGTGCCGTTACAAACGAGAATTTACGCTAAACATTTCCAATGAATCAAAAGGAAAACATTATTGATGTTATTAACAACACTACCAGATATTTTCATAATCTTTTCAATATAGATACTAACTAATTATCGGGTAGTGTTAAGAATATATACCATAGGGAGCTGGCGCTTAATTAGGCTAACACTTCAAACCAAAGAAGCTTCATCGTAGACCTATGGTTTTCTGTGTAAAGAACTGTCAATTTTCAGGGGTGGGTATTCATACACCGTCCATTTTAAGATGGGATTGTTTTATAAATGTTCTTGACAATAAACGTATAGATACTTAAGATGCAATATTCATTATTGTCCAATCTTTTCGCCAATTTCCCACCTTGCTCAATTTGTAACCGATATAAAAAAGAATTCTTCGAAAATGAGAGACTCTCTATTGTTAGGGTTATATTCACAAACAAAGAATTGCAACATTATTTGAACTAGTAAATAAAGCAAGGAAATGTAAATCTCGAAAAAGATGTTAGAGAACTAATACACACTCACTTTGCCGTAATCAGTTCATTTTCATTTTCACCAGACGTAAATTGGCAACTGCGACAAAAACGTCCGAATATGTTCGTGTCTCCTAATACCATGTCAGATTGTCGCCTATTTATTGAACTGGCCAGCTTAGACTTGATTTAGCGGGACATTTGCCCCGCGTCTGATACCAATTATCGGCAAATTGAGCTATTTTTCACCACATTGCAAGACCGGATGCATTTGTCATCCAGATAATACAGTAATAGTCTTTTTTCATAATTAATGAAACAGTCTAACGTGGTACATGTCAAAAATAATAGGTATTTTCAATCACAATTTTGTAAAAATGATGATTTTCCCTTTTATATGTAGGGATCAGCATATAGTC
Organism: Saxidomus purpurata; assembly: GCA_022818135.1. NCBI lineage: Eukaryota > Metazoa > Mollusca > Bivalvia > Venerida > Veneridae > Saxidomus > Saxidomus purpurata. The sequence continues at coordinate 39,662,810 of JAFMSR010000018.1, forward strand.
TATATATGTTTGATACAATTAATGTATTCATTGTGGATTCATTGATTCAGTGACCGCTACAATCAGTGAGAAAGTGCTATGTTTTGTTAACACTCGGCAACAGACTGCAGCAGACAATTGGACTGAAGGCTGACATATGACAATCTTACGTTAGGACTAATCTGATTTGACCAGAAGAAATGACACGTTTGTAAAGCGGGGGCACAAGTCTAGTTAGTGCGGGTACAAAGAAATGGTTGTATTTATAAACATCTCTGACTAACAGTTAATTAAGGAGGAGATAAGACATTTATTTTAGGAAACAAACGCGAGCAAATAGACAGCAGCAGGTGGCAGTGCGTCCGGTGTTCATGTAAGCAGGTGCAGGTGTATTTTACAGTAGTTCTTCTTTGTAATTAGAAAAAAGTAAGTAAGTTTTATTCGGTGAACGTGAACATGACATGACAATGACATAATGATGCATAATGATACAATATATATAACAATAATCAAATTATGAAGCAGACTAGAAATATGACATGACCTAAATATATGACAAGTATAAATATATGAGCCATGTAGTGCCCACCAATACCAGGGATAACACAAAAAAGAGGAAAGAATTCCTCTTATTTCCATTGTGGTCACTGACAATGGAGGCATGACACAGAAAGTCATATTTATTGTATAAAATTCAATTCAATACTTATATTAATCAGTAAGGCATTAATTGTAATAATTTAGTAAAGATCACATATATAACCGTCCAAGTTTGTATCACATTACAATCACAGTCCAAGTTCGTATTACATTAATGAATCATGAAATAGTGCATCACAGAAATTGTCAGTCAAACTGTAAAAATGTAATATGAATTATTATTAAAGTGAAATGTGTCGGCTAAAAATGGGCAAATTACTAAAGGACATTCACAACATATGTGTTTTGTGCTTAAACTTAAGAATATGAAACATCTGGGACTGTTAAGACTATTAAAAGATTCAAATACTATTGAAAATTAAACTAAAATTAACTGCCCATTAAATGGGCTTTGATGGCATGCTTGAAGGTGTGGGAAGATTGAATATCTCTAACATTTTGAGGAAGGCCGTTCCATAGTGCAATACCATTAAAAGGAAAAGATTTTCTACCAAAGCTTCCTACATCTGGTAAAGAAAATCGTCCTGTGTCACTAAAAGAATAGCTTACATTGGAATCTAATAATGAAAGTGCAGACACTCTGGACCTGGTACAGCGGTCATGGACATGATTAAGGGGTACAAAATGCTACTTAAACTGTGTATTACAAGGGTTTGTCCGAATTGTAAAATTGCATATAATCATGTACACAAACCAATTAGTGTAATTTACTTAGAAGCTGTGCAGAGTCAAATTTTTATTTTAAGCTTGAGAGAAAGTAGAATCTCCAAACGAAGGATTAATCAAAGTGTGTCCTCAAAACAAAAACATGAAGGCGAACTTATTGAAAATTATGTTTGAAGCAGATCTTACATTGCACTTAACTAACTGTATAATACGAAGAGCATTGGTGTTTTAAGTATCTCTTTTAGCTAAGGAACTTATTTAGTGGCTGGTACCTATGTCTCTACTGCCACAACCTTTGTAAAACTATCTTTACCCTAAATATTATTTGCTAAAATGGTGCATGTGAAGTAATTAAGTTCGACGAAAAGTTTCTTTCATACTGCTCACGATGTTTATTCATTTATGTAATATTTGATAGTGCGGACATCAATAAATCAACCAGTTATGAAATTAGAACAAACCGAGAAACGGTTCCAGTACTAATATCAATTATTTGTTTCCGTTACAGTTTTTCCAAGTGTTTCAGTTTTTGGTTGGATATATGCGCCTAGCTGAAACAAATTCAATTTGTGTTTTTGTGACCAGCATTCTTCAATTAAAACTACTGTAACATTATTTCAATTGTGTTACTGTTTTAACATTTTGTACAACCTCAAACAATGTAATTGCTTCAAATAATGACCGTTATAAACTAAACACACCATTTTACAAATACAAACAGTTTTTAAATACGGCGATTATTTATAATCAATATTAATGTTAATGAGGAAAACAATTTAGTTTCGATTTTACATCAAGTCACGCTACCCATAAAGTATGCTCATTGATGAGACTTTAAAAAAATAAATAAATAAAAAAATAGATCTTGTTAGTTTTCTTTGCTAATGATTGATTATCGTTAATAGAAGACCTAGTGGTAGATAAGAATTATGTTACTTTACTGTACATTATGAAGACGACTTTTATTATCATTATTGTTATTATTATTATTATTATTATTGTATATTTACTAATTAAAACAATATTGTATACGGGGCATCAAACCTTGAATCAAAAGATTCCAGCTGCTACAAAGTCTTTGGTTAGAATTAAGTAAGAAGGAAATCCTCGTTATTAACCCTAGAGTCTCCAAAAATTGTCTTTGTTTTGGGTTAACTGGTGTTACTGTAATTCAATTCGAAGCGTTTTGATGCTAATTTTGAAACAACGGGAAATAAATTTAACTGAAGAAAAATAAAAGTGTGCATTAAATCAATAATACATTTAATAATTTAGATTTATAGAAACATTGTGTTGTTTATGTTTAATCAGTATTTTCTATTTGTATCATGCATAAAACAACACGAGAATCATGTCAGTATTTCATCTTTTGTATTTAGCTACGAGCTGTTAAACACTAACAAGCAGTCCTTCAGTTAAAAATTACAATAAAAATAAAGTTAGATAAACGATAATCTTAACAACACATCAATTACTTAACACACGTTATAAAACACATGTTTTCATAGTGGTTACATCTTCGCCTGAAACTGCTTCCAATTTGTAATCTTACAGGTTACAGATAATCTTTTCAAAAGCAGTATACATGTACATGTTTCAAATATATATTTTATTTTATAATAGTCTCATTCGCATGCACGTACATGTAAATGCAGATAAAATGAATATAGCATTTTATAAATGTGTGTGACCATTCTCAATTAGAATTATAAGTGACTTTATTGTATTACATAAATCACATATACTTTACCACAATGTGCAATAGATATTAACACCATAACTCATTTATACTGCACAATATTCACACTGGAAAGACAGGAGCTGCTAATCTTTGGAATAAGACACCGAAACCTTATATCTTATTTGATTAGTTGTTCTTTTGAGCGTTATCTCACGTTGTACTGAATTTTGTATCTGACAATTTGAACTTATTTTCATTTTCCTTTATATTAACATACAAACACAAATCGGATTAATTTCGAGTGCAAGGTAGAAATATGTTTTATTTATATAGAATGTGAGAAAATGAGCATATTATGTTATGTTTTCCCCAGAGCAGTGCAATCTCTATAGTAGAAATAATGTGGCTTCTGGCAAAATTTCAAACGAATCTTAATAATAATCTACTGATATTTATACGTATATTGCGTCTGTAATAGCGTTCTTTCAAAACCATTGTGCTTTTATCTGAAATAAGATTGATGACGAAATAGATCAACAAAAATTAAGACTTGCAACCATATGTAGATACTGTCTTCTCATTATGTAAATCATGTAAGTTATATAACCATGCCAACTGACAGTGTGTTGATGGAGAACAACTTCAAACTTTTTGTACAGAATCTCCCCCGCGATCTTGAAACAACAGTCAGTTTTGCTTGGGTTAAGAATAAGATGACAGGAATGATAAACAGCTTCAAGTTTCCAAAAATAAAAAAAGTAAAGTAATCCCGTAACACCATCAAATACTGCAATCGCTTTTAGCCAGATTTACCGACAAAATAATGAATCCTACAAATATGAGAAAAGACAGCAGACAGGACGAAAACTGCTTGTCTAATACAAAAGTACAAGAAGTAAATGGCAACACATACACAATAATATAGACATACCACAAACATCAGAACAAACACATATTTAAAGTAATAACTACGTTGAATCCAATTTTAGGTATGTAACGTTTAGTCTTAAACTCTTATACATTTGCCATAGATAAACACGACTTTAACTTGTGTGAAAATTACAATGTACCAATTTAAATCGGTTTCATTTTTTGCTAGATCTCTAGCAAAGCTCTTGTCAAATCACTAAAATTATAAATACAGTATCTAGTGTCTTTTATAACGATAAAATAATTACGTTTCATATTTGCTCACTCATGGAAATGTTTCCACTTTTTAGTCATTTCAGTTAGATCTAAGCAGCCTCTTCATTTTCCGTTCTTGTTTGTCAACATATAAGTAACGTTTCTGTCACTTGAAGCCGGTGTGGGAAGCCGTTATATAAGTCATCGGATGTATTGTATTTACAATCGTTAGCAATAAGTGTACTGATACAGCCAATAATTCTCTCTTCGTCTCGTTTTTATTGCTTCGCTTGTTCGCTTAATTTTATCTTTTCGCCCGAAGAACTCTAAATCAGTTACAAGAATGATGTCAAGTGAATAACAAGTTTATTTCGAGTAGATTTCTTTAATAATTCTATATCATCGTGTCACACTCGATACAAGATTTGAGAACCAAATTGACGTTTCTGCAAGTGGCAAATCCATTAACTTCTGATAATAGGAAACTGTGAGTGTCTTCAGCCCAATGTTATAGTCCGCCAGGCCAGGACACTCAATTTCTTTGGTACAAAAATGAAAGCTTTTGCGATCGTCCAGTTACACGATGTAACATATTACTTCCATAAAGGATGTTTATACTCTAAGAATTAGGTTAGGCTTCTGTTTTGCAACAATTTTTAAATGTGCTTTGTAAACTACATAAGCATATTCTATTTATGTAACAAGTAGACTAGAGTACTGCAAGCAATGCATTAGTCCCATGCCGATTAAAAACCGTCAGGAAAGTATTTGTTTACAGGAGGACAAAGTTTATGTTACACCCTGGACATGGAAAAGAACATTTTATGAAGGGAGACCATTTAAAAAATAGGCAAGATGGCATTTTGGTTCTTTAAAAGTAAGTTTTTATATAAGAGGAAATAATTAAAGGCAAGGAATTATTATGGTATTTTAATATCACTATTCCATTCAATGGCTTTGTCATTTTTGTCAGACGAAAAAAATTAAAGCAAGGTGCATAATCTTTATCCTGCCCATTATACACAATACAAATTTCAGTTGACTAGCATCTGTTGTTTTTGAAATATCGCATGATCCAGTTTTTTGGTCGAACGGAAGGAATGGCGGACGGGGAGTGTAAACCAGTGAACCGGCAGGGGACTAATAAGTCATAAAGTCAGTATATGTTTGAGTATTTCAACTAATGTGTTAGTTTCATAGTACGACGAAATAACAGTTGAAAGTTTAAAGACTAAAATCTCTTACAAGTTTTCTAGAGACCAAATAGCCCAGCATGCAGTTTAAATTAACACAGCCCCCAGGGAGCTTCAGATTGAGTTTTTCCCAGCTCTGCAATGAAGTCCCGATTGAATTACAAATTACTGAGAAAGGAGGCTTAACATACCTTTCCTGTGTATTCACTGTGTTACTTGTAGCATTAAATTGATTTCACTTTTTTGCAGGAAAATACGAGAAGAACATTACCACTGATATTAAATTTCCAAAGCTCAATTTACGACAAAGATGCAATATATTAACATGTCGACTATAACTTAAACTAAGATACGCTTTTTTCTTACAATGTATGATAATGTGTACTAGTTCCTTTTTTGTGTATCTTGTATTTTTGTCCAACATGACACGTTCACTTTTGAAGTGTAGGATTCCTATAGTATGCGATTGTCCATATTCTTCACCTTGTACTTAGCTTACTTAAAAGTACCCCCTTAAAAGTTGAACACGGTCTTTGACTTGTTTCATTTAGTTCAATTACTGGATTCTTTTTTTGAATTTGAATTCTAATTTCGAGGCTTTGCGATGGTATTGTAAGAACTCATTTCAACTATTACATTTACAATTTACAAATAGGCGCCCTTACTTAATTGTTTAATGCTGATCATGTGTGTTTTCTTTTAGTAACATTCATTGCCGCTCTGCTTCGATTCCGAATAAAAAAGAATAACAAATATCCCTCTGTGCAAGCAAATTGCTAATGATGGTCCTTTATTTTGGCAAAACATTGGTTTATTTTTCCTATTCATGTAAACTTGCATGCTTTTACATGTGTTCGAATATCCCTGTCGTTCATCTGATATAAGACAGAACCTAACATTTTGTTCACATGTTCTATCTTGTGACAAGCCTGTCCAATGTTGGTCTCATTTGTAGGCTGAATGTGACAGCATCGTCACTGTTGATTAACGTGAAAACTTAATAAACCTCCCGATTCTTTGTGTTTCTCTAACCCCAGAAAAACAGCGCGTGTAACCGATCAGAATATCTAGTTAAGTTACAGCAAGATAGCGCCAATCATGAATGACATAAAATCATTTGGAACTGTGATTATTTTAACATCAATTTGTCAAATTTGTTCTCACAAGTGTCGTAAACTATTAACTGAATAAATTTTTAAACTGACTGACAAACACGCAGTTTGTTTGTTATATACACTTTTTATATGCCTGACCATGCCAATTCTTACTCACAATGAGTTTTGCACTTCTTTTTGACGTCAAAGATAATTAGAATTTGCTCAAAGGAAGCATGATTGCTTTATTTATAGAGTAACAGCTGCTATTAAGTAACTCTATACATTATAAATACAATGGCAATGTAATACGATAAGATACGATGTGATGCGATGCCATGCATTTCCATGTCATGCCATTTACTACCGTTTAGAACAGTACAATGCAATACAACACAACACAACACAACACAACACAACACAACACAACAGAATACCATACCATACTATACCATACTATACAATACCAGTACTTTAACAATACAATACGATACGATGCATTGCAATTCAATACTGTAACAATGCAATGCAATTCAACATATATACAGCACAACACAACACAACACAAAACATTACAATACAATTTATTGCAATACAATGCAAACCAACGGAAAGAAAAGTATGATTCAATATACTTTATATTTCAGATTACACATGCCCAGTAGTAACAAAAGAAATCATTTTTGAAAATGATTTGTCAATGTTTTCTATCATATGCAGTTCAAAAGAATTTATACTGTTATTTTGTATTAGCCAAATGACTAATTAAACACGTTTATTATGGATGCTTAAGAGATGCATAAGATAATCAATAAGTTCGTTAATTTACTTGAATAAAACTAGAATCTCTGTGAAAATGTCAATATCAAAAGCATTCGGGATAAAAATCATTAAGCTGCGGTAAAAAAGGAAACTAAACCTGTCTGTTAAAATAATCAGTATTCGTTTTAAATGTATTCACGTGGGCGGTCAGTAGACTTTTCAATGTAGTTTGAATAGAAAAAGAGGTAAAGGAGGTTGTCAGTTCCACAATGGAAATGTCTCTGTGCAAGACTAGACTGAAAAGAGTTAATTATCTAATTGAAATTGCCTTAAACGTATATACTGTATTGTGTGGGAAACGGATTTCAGAAAATTACTTTCAGTAAGTCCTGCTTCTTCGGAGATTCTAATCCTCTCTATACCTGTTCTGTCAGTAACATGGGGGATTTTGGTGGTGTTCGAACACGTACCATTTGTATTCTAGAAACATTACTGATGCAAATGTAACTTAATTCAATATCAATTAAGTGAAGCAATGAATAATTTACGATCTGCAAAATAAGAATAATCATCCTAATAGGAAAATACGTTCCATCCGCCATACAGCCAAAATAGGAAATATACGCCATACAGCCAAAGATAAGGAAATATCCGCCATACAGCCAAAGATAAGGAAATTCGCGGGGGGGGGCAAGTAAGGTATACGCATACAGCCAAAGATAAGGGAATTACGCCATACAGCCAAAGATAAGGGAAATATACGCCCTACAGCCAAAGATAAGGAAATATAGGCCTACAGCCAAAGATAGAGGAAATATACGCCATACAGCCAAAGATAAGAAAAATACGCCATACAGCCAAAGATAAGGAAATATACGCCATACAGCCAAAGATAAGGAAATATCCGCCATACAGCCAAAGATAAGGAAATATACGCCATACAGCCAAAGATAAGGAAATATACGCCATACAGCCAAAGATAAGGAAATACGCCATACGCCAAAGATAAGGAAAATACGCCATACAGCCAAAGATAAGGAAATATCCGCCATACAGCCAAAGATAAGGAAATATACGCCATACAGCCAAAGATAAGGAAATATACGCCATACAGCCAAAGATAAGGAAATATACGCCATACAGCCAAAGATAAGGAAATATACGCCATACAGCCAAAGATAAGGAAATATACGCCCTACAGCCAAAGATAAGGAAATATACGCCCTACAGCCAAAGATAAGGAAATATATGCAACTCCTAATATAACTCTTCATGTTCGTATAATCTTTTCGATAATTTCACTTTCAAAGGAAACCGCTTAGATGGAAAATCATACTATCTTAATGCTAAGTTCTAGGGCTTATATTTACGTGGGGCCCTTATTCACTTATACATGAAATGCTTTTCAGCGCGTAAATACCGTAAGAAAGTATGAAAGAAATAAATGCTAGTCTTAAAAGAGAATCAATATAAAGTAAAATATGCTTTAATTTTAGTGAATAAGAAAACAAACAGATAATTTGTATAACAGAAACAAAAGATAAAACATAGAATCACTAAACACCACCGAGCAGAGCACAGAACACACCTAAAGACTTAAACACACAATAATTATGAAAACTCTAATATGTTTAGTCAATAAATTCCACATTAACGAGGCGAACAGTGTGATTTTGATAAATTACGAAAAAAACATTTCATGAAAAAAGAGGTTTTTAAAAGTATCATAGTAGGAAGATGATATGTACACGAGTATTCTCAGATTCCGAGGTTATGACTCATGTAATACTGGATGGCGGTCGCGAGATAGAAACGCAATATACGTTTCGTTTGTGCGACTTGGAAATTTCGACATCCATTTTTCACCCATTTTTTCTGTCTGATTCCTTTAAAGTAACGAACCGTTAAGCTTATGGCGTGTGAAAGCTCATTATTGCATTCTATGCAGCGAAATCTTGTTTCCATCGTCTAAAAACTGATTGGAATAATTGTATTATGGATGAGCTTTTTTTTGGTAACTGGCATTGAAGAGAATTTAACCCCATACAATTCTAAATCTGTCAGTGCCTGAAAAACACATGCCTCCAGCGAACTTAAATTTTCGATGTTTCTGAATATGCCAAGCAGAAAACAAACAAGATTTATTTTGGTTCCCTGTCTATTCCTGCCACAACGGGATCGTATGACAAACTGTAAATTCATTTGGTGTAATTAATTACATCCAGTTTCCGATTTTGTCGAGAAAATATTATAAAATCAGCCAGATTTATTACTGGGGGTTGTAAAATCCACTGTTAATGTTGTTTTCGTCTGATCAAAATCCTTAAGTATTATGTTATATTCTAAGACACAACACATTTTCGTAGATCTCTGAAAAAATGGTATATAACGATGTTATGTACAAAATAATATCTTTAAGTTTTTTTTATGTTATTAAAGGGAACTTTAGATATGAATACTCTAATTGTTTATAAAATGTGCTCATTTTTAGTGAAGATGGGAGAGATTTACGGGTAAGTGTTCAGCACGTATTCTTCTTGCATACCGGATCGGGACATCTGAAGTTTTTACCAGTGCTGAAAAATCTCAGGGGGTGTAAGATGACTTAATGACGTCAGAACAAACTACTTGTATGAATAAATGCGTAAATTAATACATTACTGCAAGAAAATAGCGCGTAAATGTACATTGTAAGTCATTAGTTATCCCTCACGCCTCCGTCCGTGCGTCCATCCGTCACACTTTAGTCCGGAGGATAACTATGAACGTATTCAAGGGAATTTATTTAAACTTTACACACTGACAGAGGACACGAAGAGTAAGTGCAGTGTGCAAAGACCTTAACTCTAGCTTGTCCTAGTTTTGAATTATTCCCCTTTATTGAATTTTCTTGTCCGGGCCACAACTCCTTAAGTACAGAGCCTCATTACCGCCACAAACAGTTACCCCCGAGCCAGATATTCCAATCCGCACGTGCAACCAGTGACAGATTCTTATATTCTCTTTCGAACCGTAGGTTGTGTTGATAGACTTAATGGAACGTAATATGATAGCAAGTAATAACATACTTATTTCAAGTGTGTTTTTTTTATTCTTCCTGGTGCTTCAGGAATAAAACAAGTTATGAGGATGTGTGTAAATTAACTTACACTTGTAAAATTTAATTATGTGTGCCAGGATATTTTGTGTTCTTGTTATGAGATACGCATTTCTAACCTAGTTCTGACAGTATCTAACAAGACACAGTGGTCCACAGCATAAGTAATCAAATTGGATGAATAAAAATGTTAGTTGAAAAAAAAAATTGAATGCAGTTGATGAAAATTTCTAGGCTTAATAGTTAAACAACTTCGACAGTATCTAATTAATACAATTTCGCAGTTAGGATTGAGCCAAAGTTGACCATTTGATTGAGGGCTAGCTTTACTTTCAAAGTCATTCAGTTTGATCAATGCATGTTGGTTATTAAGCCGTGCAAAATATTTACCAAATTAAAGGTCATAGCACCTCAATAACCACATTTAGATGTATAATTCATACTATAACTTTGATTCTAACCAAGCGTTTCTATATATACATATAGGGAAAAGGCTTTATTTTATTTTTCGGTAAAATACAGCACGTTTTTCCAAGGACGACGTGCCTTAAAGACGTAACGACGGACGTATTTAAACAAGCGGGTTCAATCGTATCTGCGTTTTGAGGTTACAAGATGTACTACACGCGTTAAACAAGTTCGGGTTGTTTTCAAAGGAACTAACGTGTTAGAATCGAAATAATAAATTGTTCCCTATATTTTATCGTTGAATAAAATGCGCCGTCACATGGATGCGAAAAATTAAATCCGGCTGCGTTGATTTATTGACGCAGTCAAATTCTGGCTATATTTTTCAAGAAAAATACAGGGAGGCAATTATTATTTCTTAAATCAACCAGTGCTTTTCAGTAGAAACAAGAAAAACTTGATACAAAGTATCAAGCGGGCCCACAAACAATACTGACATGTAAATATTTTGGAAATTGGTGATGGTTGATATTGAAGCATGACCCAAAAGAACACAAAGAAACCAATTCGTGTTGAACAAACAAAACCTGACACGACACCACATCTACTGACTGACCTGTATTATCGAATATCGAATAATATATATACAGTATGTCCAGTAATACTCTATAGATCGTTCTTTATATGTCTTAATTTTTCATTACCATTATCCTTATTAGTTTGACATGAATGAATATATTTATGATTATTTGCCGCAAAACATTCTAAAATAGTTTAAAAGCTGAAACTGATAAGTAAATCAGAAGAAAAAAGTTTTTATAAAAATTTGGTTTGGTAGGGATTCGAACTCAGCCGGTGCAGACGGCTTTACTAATTACACCAAGGAGACCGACTACTGATAAGAGAAAAAAATAAAGTAAAATAATATTGTACAAATGTATATAATTAAGAAGGCAATCGAAGATTATTCAGTCGAATATGCTTCATTACTTTAATGTCAAAAGCTGATATTTTCATTTTTCTCAGCGTAGAAGCGAACGACAACTCCATAACAAACGACAACTCTTGCAGTTCCAAAATATTAGACTGTGTCTACAGTTTTCATCTCCGAGGTACCTCAATTTTTTAATGAAGAGAGACGCATATATTCGATCTAGTGCTTAAGTATCCATGCACCTTTTACTCACCACGTATTAAATAAACGTTGATCCGCTTGAAAAAAAAAATAATTAAAATACATCTTACAGAAGCACCGTCCGTTCATTATAAATATCTTTTATAATGGTGTCAGCAAAATCGATTAAATTAGGTCGCCACCTCAAAGCACTTTGTGAAATAGAATATCATAATAAAGCAAGAATAATATATGGCCTTTGATGAATTCTGTTATTGTAACTAAACTGTAAATAAAATCATGCGGGTGGGTTTTACATTTCAATACACTTATTATCATTGTTCAATGTCCCGTCTGTAAAGCTCTTTTGTGCAATAAGGCTTTCAGTACTTTGTTTGTTTGCTGTTTTGTTTTGTTTTAATTTATTATATCATGTGTGTGAGGGTCTATAAAATCGATTTAAGGTCAAGAAAATTGTATATTAATATTTTCTGGTTCTTGTGACATGCTGGTAAAAAAAGAAAATGTAGTTGGTTTTTTTTTTATAAATATTTTTCTAATTGTTTCATGTAAACGGACATGAACACCTTGTTTATGTCAGATATAACTTGTGGTTACCCAAATTAATATAGGTATTGAGCGATTCAGTTATCCGACCGTTTATATTATTACCAAGCTTGGCCTAAATAATATTTGTCGCAAGATTTATGTGTTCTAGAAATGAAACCTTTTAAAGTCCCCCCGTGTTAGAACATGAGATGACAATAACAATTATAGCCGATTTGAAAAAAATCATTCATCTATGTACAAAAATTTTATTTATGATAGAGCCATTGTCATCCTTAGTTTTAATTACAAACTGTTATATTCATTTTTGTGTGTATACTTGCTCAGTATGTTAATGTGGGGTCACATTGAAGTCAGAAAAAGGAGGACAGAACAGAAATTTGAAGACAGAAACTATTGACTTAAAGTGGAATTATGCACATTTTTTTCAAGAAAAAATCCAGCTGAAATAGGTGTGTGTAAAAAGGGTAGAGGAAATAATAGATTTTAACCCAATACACCAAACTCTTCCTACTACCAGTACGAAATAACAACTTTCCAAATATTACTTTTCCCATTTTGACTTGGAGAGTTAATTTAACAAAAAAACAATTGCATGCAGGAGTTGCTTCCCTTCCACTGCCTGCCGAAATCTCTATCAACAACTACAACAACCCAAGGGAGATCACTGTGAAGAAAAGGAACTATAATTATTTTATTTGTCCATTTTTTTAATTTCTAAAGCACCAACTTCAAATACTAATGCGGCATTATCATTAGTTTAACACATTTAAATGCGCAGCAATCGAAAGTTGCTTTTATAAAACTGTCACCAAAAATACACTATGTGCAGTAAGATGTACATAATGTCACTTTAACTACGAAGACCATAAACAAAAGCGGGAGTGTCACGTAGGTTACGGAAATGCAAACCACCAGTGGGCCTTGTGTCTGCAAGTACCATCAATGTCTACGATTATGAAGATATTAAAACAATCAATGAGTACACTTATAAAGACAACCCGTCTGTCTTATGGTTCAGAACAATACTTAATCGTAGTAAATGTTTTGAAAGCAAGTAGATAATAAGTTATGCTGAGTTCTTTCTCTCATTGAAATGTATGAAATGAAAGTTTACCTAGAAAATGTGGACTAAGATAAAAAAAACTGATTTTGCCTACATTCAATGGGAATGAAACTGTTACATAGATTAATATATTTTGGCTATGTTCATTGTTCAAGTGGAATAACTCAGTGATTAATGTCTTCTTTAAATTTATAGTGGTCACTTTTAAGGGTTACATCACTTTAAAACAATCACTGAGTATAAAAACAAAAATAATATCAAACAGGGAATTGCCACGTAAAAAACGCTACACACACACTCACACACAAACCAAACACACGGGGAAAAAAAAAAAAATTAAGGGAAAGGGGGGGTTGCATTGCAAAAACAATCAATAAGTTTTTAACCTTTATGGTGCGCACCCAACCTCACCTTAAAACAATCAATAAGTAGCCATTAAAACAATCAATAAGTTTTATGTTTACCATCATAAAGACTTTAGATATAGCATAGCGCAAAACATTTTGGAGACAATGCAATAGAACGTATAGAAGTAGAAGCTTTTTATAAAGCCATAGTTTGACATGATTAATGTGAAAAGCAAGGAATACAACTACAGTACATCCTCCGCAAGACTGAGAAAACAAACATATCAAGACTCAATAAAACACTGCATACGACATGTTCATTAAGGAGAAAAGACGATTATACTATAAAAGTGCAAGTATACTGATGCTAATAAAGATTATTTGCAGCGGGTTAATCAAAACACAGGGACCAATCCCTAGAGACTACAGACGTTATCGAACGCTATAACAATTGCACTGGGCAGAGAAACGAACACCAAGATGATGGTTGTGCTGCAAACTGCAAAATTGCTGCTGACACGCTTTAGATTATTGTTCTATACGTAAACAATTTCATCAGCTTTCAGAAAGACTTTTGGTTTACAATATTTATTTTCTTAACAATTTCCCTGGACGGTTCGCGGTCGGAAAGTATTCAATTGTCATTGTCGTTGCTCTACAAGCCAGTGGTATATTTTGTGCATCTGTCCCTTGGAGAAAAATATAGCAGTCCCCTACTGTAGATGTGATAGACTTTGAAAGCCAATACTACTAGTGAATTAACCATATGCCATTTTCGGACAGACGACATTCGTAGCTACATGTAATTGCACAACACAATAATCTCCCATTAAAAAATAGTATAAAACCAAGTCTGAAAAAAATACTTTTTTCTGAACTTATTTGAACTCGCTCTCTGAAAAATACCATGAACATAGCGAGTATGTTATGATGAAAATTCTTCGTTAAAACTAAGGATATAAAAATTTTTCAAAACTCAAAACATACAGTGAAACTCATGATTACATAAAGAAATAGAAAAAAAATAAAGAAACTTTTATCAATTTTGAACAAGGTTTACATCTATGGGTATCTACGGGTAGCCACGTATACCAAACAGTTATGTTGCATGTTCGGCTTCAGGGAACGGTGTCACATATTTAAAATATCTGTCTTCAGATTAATTTTAAGCTCTTACATGAGCTGTGATAGGAGGTTATAACCCCCTCATCACACAAGAATGTTCATAGAATTGTAAAGATTAATGTTTTCACAAATCTATGACACGGCTCCAATGTTAAAAATGAATTGTATTTTTTGTGTTTAGAGGTTCCCCATAGCTGTAAACCTTGTTCACAAAATTACAACAGGTAAGAAAATTAGTACATTTAGTGACCTATTTCTTTTTGTAAAAAATGTGCACCATCATATTTTAGAGAGTAAGTAGACCTTTTCAAATATGTTTTGTGAATTTTAATGAATGAAATCCTAGCTATTGTTTGGCGCTACCTTAAGAAAACCAAAGTCAAACGGGAGTTACAAACGGGGGCTACAAACGGGGGCTACAAGTATACATTATATTTGTAATCTAACATTAATTAGCTTTGATAATGAAGCCTTATTTGATTACCGGAGTATCATTTCATGGTACAATAATTTTAACATATATTGACTTCCTGCTTTGAATCTTCTCTATGTGATATAAACTTTGATTTTGATAAGTTGCTATAGAAACGACAGGAAAGAGTTTAATTTACTAAATCTAATTTTCTCCCTGCAGACGTCAGAATCGCTCTTTCTGTTTTAAAAGAACTCTTACAACCTATCGTAAAATATTTAAATGGGTTTAGTAAATATACAGTTTGAAACATTCTACAGTATCAGTTCCCGGATGTCATTACATCATGTTGTCAAATGTTATCACTAAATATTAATTAGATAAATTGATCAAGATGTAAACTTAAAAAAATATCCCCCATACACCAGTATGATATTTTAAGTAAATAGATTCTAAGTTTCGACTGGATTTTATTGCTTTGGGTAATAACACAACAAAACCGAGCATCGCATTGTTAAAATTGGATACATTTAAACATGTTTTCAATTAATTAAACAATGAATCAAGTTCATTAATATGTTTCTTGGATTATTATGCAATCATACACATTTACATATACTATTGCTTAAAGCCCACCATAACCGTTACAACCAAACACACATGTTTACGTCCTTACATATGTCATAAAAATGTAAACTACCAACATCGCCAGCAATCTCAGTAAACATTTTTTAAACAATGAATCATGAAGGTATTATTTCCCTGAAGAAGTTATTCAGTGAGAAAGAAAATATCTTACACAATTGTTTTCAGTTCACCAAAGCTTCAAGCGGCGTCTGATAAAGAGTAGATTACCAAATTGCAAATAAGATATATTTTATCATACAGATGGATGTGAACTGTCTTATTTGGCTAGCGAGTCATTATTTCATCACTCAAGTCTGTGTTTTATCGATGCCTTCGGTGTCTGTGGCATTTTGTTTCTTTCATGCAAATTTGGAATTGCAATGGAAATGAAAGATTCAATGTATCAAGTCCACTGAGTGTTATCTGGTCATCACGATCTAGTTTTAATCGGAAAAATGATATAATTTAGAAATCTGCGACAACATTATCGTTATTTCTCAAACTGATTGTGTATATTTTTCATGGTCCGTATTTTAGTTCTTAATATATTGGTCCAAACGTATAAGGTACAGTTTTTCTATTTAATGCATTTTTGTGATATTAAACTTTGGAATAAGTGAGTTTGCGCCTTCCCCTCGAATAGATTACATCACCTATTGGAATAAGTTATATCACTTATTTGACCTATTGTACGTATAGAATAGGTGACACAAAGTACATTAAAGAGTAAAGCGGTGCCAATTTTATAACGTTATAACAATATAGAAACCCAAAAGAGGGAGCGCTCTCTATTTCTGCCTCTAACTGACTTAGTGTTTGCCCTACATTTAGATTTTATTTACAACATTTTATTACATCATGCGCAAACAGGTCTTGCATGTTGGTACACATGAGCGGCTGGCTTCCGACAGCAACTGTTTTAGAACGACCACACTGTCCACTCGAACTATTTTCAGTTTTACTTATAAGGATGATCATAATCTACACTGTTGTACTTTCAGTATGTCGTAGAGCAATTTATCGCACATTGAAGATTTTTTCCGTCGATTATGTGACAACAGAATAATCTGCGAGGACGAAAATTTAAATAGTCATTCGGGATTCGTCCTCGTGAATTATTCCGCACATAACCTCTTGGGAATGCTACAAGTTTCGAAAATCACTCTAAATCGTCGATTATATCTTAATTAGACAAAACTTTGACGTTTATAAATAAGTAATGCCTGTGTTTATTATAGTCCGTATTAGCATCCTGCATTTAACCGTTCAGATAGGAATAATAGCTCAGTCTTTTCTGTCGTTTTAATGATCCTTCTCAAAACTCGATTAAATACTGTCAGATATTCGCTGTACTTTCCTTTCTGATTTTTCTGAACGATGGTCTCAGCAGCAAAATTCCAAACCTTTACCTAGAAAGATTATCATACATTTAACTCCGTATATAACGAATCTGGATATAGCACACTTCTTGATATAAGGAACAAATTATCTGCGGTCCGATTTGATTCCGTCCATTTTAAATATTAAATGCTATGTGGCAATAATATATTCCCGATACAAGGAATAAACTTACATAGTCCGGAGGAGCTTGCTATACACGGAATACTGTATACAGAAAATACAATTTACTTAACCGTATGATTGCATGCATGTTTCTGCCATCAGGTAGCCATTTACCTATCGCGTTGATATTCTAAACAGTTTAGAAAATTTATGTACTTTTCTGAAACAAATATCGTAGTAAACTATATGTTCTAAATATGCTTTTATATCTTTTTTATGTACATGTATGAGTTAAACTTCAATATCCAATTGTGATAGTATTGTCTTTACATGTGTATGTATTTATAAACTGCGTATAGTACAGGTCATATAGTATAATACCTTCGACACATGCTGGCGGACGCAGTCCTCTGTAAAATTCTTGTCTGTATAAAAAAAGTCAAAATGGTTATCAAGGAACCACCGCATGAGGTTCGAAGAAAGTATCTGATTTCAATGAGACTAAAAATTAATAAGTTTTACTTACGTCATTGTTATGACAAAGCTGTCAAAGTGGGATTTCCAACCAATGATTGGCTGAAGTACTCATTACATAGCATGTTCCTGAAATTATATCCCATACGGTCACGCTTAAATTGCATATTTCTACATCTTCAAATTATGTCAGAGAAACGAGAATGTCAATAAAATTTACAATTGTAGAAAATGGGTCGTAATAAAAATAGATAGTGACATTGCTCAACCTACTTTGGTTCTTAAAAAGTTTAATCACACTTACTTTAACCAGAAATAATGCTTGTTTCCAAATCTTCTGAGAATTGTTACCCCATCTTTATACTACGGTGTTCTGTTAGGAAAATTGTCATTTCTCTTTTATTTTTTTAGGTGATAACGCAAAGTTACCATGGTGACGATTCGCGATGTCAAGATAATATGCAAAAAGTTACGGCAAGAAAACATCGCGTAATCGCGTGTTCGTCGTGGTAACTTTCCGTTATTACCGAATTGATAAGATGAGAGAGTATGCCGATGGTTCTAAAGGAACACTATACTTTTATACAAATAGAGGAAATTTGTTGGTTTCGGTGTTATAGCACGTTATAATTTCACCTAGTGGGCACCAAAAGCGTAGCCACGAGAGAAAATAACTACGTTTTGTGTTCATGAGTGAAATTATAGTGATATATCATCGATACAAACAAGTTTTTTTGTTTATTTTATGTCTCAAACCCTACTTTTCTTGAGCTTATTTAAATTAAATGTCGTAAACCGGGGGAAACGTCATCAAAAGTTAGAGCAAACGTGACGTCGTTTAAACGACGTCATCGTTGTATGGTTGCCGGCAATCATTACGCTCGGTACACTTTTTGACATTAATCCGGGTAACAGATATTGGTTATTTTCACTGAGTGGACAGTGGTTTTATATAATCCACCGTTGTATTTCGATAAACCACCGAAAAACATGAACTTAATATACATTGTTATCGTATTTTATAAAAATCATTCTTTTTTCAGTTGTGGCTGCTGACACCCATCTTAAAATAAAAGACATGTTCAATAACCCTTTGGAAGAAGACACAACTTACTCCATACCACATGACCAAAGGGACAGAGTCGTACCGAATGTTCCAAGCTATACCAGAGGTGTTCCGGATGAACAGCGCCTTATGCACTATCTGTTCAATGGTTATGAACGTACGGTACGACCTGTACGGAATGCAAGTACGCCTGTAGTCATACGAATGGGCCTGACGCTGACACAAATATTTGATATGGTAAGTTTCTTCTTTTTCTCTTAGGGTAGAAGGTCATCCAAAGACTTTTCTCTATAACTTTTTATTCTAAAACATTCTCATATTTCAAATGAATCCGTATTTCAGTGTTATAAGCTGTCCGTATTTGGTGTGGTGTCGCAGTGTTAGTTGTAATCATGATGCCATTGTTTCTGTAGCTGATTACATTGTAGCTTTATTAATATCATTCGTGTTTTGTTAAGTTTTAGTTTGTGCATATATTCGTTGTTTCTGATAGTTTAGGCATTAAATGAAAGAAAAGTTCGTTAGCAGTGCTGTTCCAATAGGTTTCAACACCCTTCGTCAATGGTGAAAATGTGTATTCCGACTCTGTCCCCTTGTCAGGCCGATGGCAAAAAAATGGCTTTACACACTAAACTTCACCTATACCATCTCTCAAAACATCAGTTGTGTCATGTCCTCTGCTCATTTCGTCATGGATTTATATTTCTGTACACATAAAAGGAATTTACCGTATTGTTCAGACTGCCAAGACAATTAAGTGATCGTTTTCCAAGTACCAAGATTGGATGTTAACAATAGCAAGTAATCAAAATATTGCTCTACACAAAAGTTAAAGAATCCCAAGTTAGTTATTAAATATTGTATCAAATGTATCTTCGACTTTATAGAAAACCTCCTAATATTTCAGAAAGAAATGTGCACATTCTTGACGCTAACGTTGAAATATTGTTGTTGTAAATAGTCCATTTTACAGAGCAGATCGTTTCTGAGATATCGACTGACAAGGGAAAATACAAATTTATGCTCATTTCGACATGCTGCAATATATAAATTTATAGAGAGCAATACAAGAATGTACTTGTAGGTTATGCAAAGACATTTATCAAAGAGATAATTTAATAAAACTGTTAGAGATGTTGTGAGCTATATAAATACGACAACAACCTTTCTTTCGAGTAGTATTGTAGGCTTAGCTTCAATCGTGCTAGCTCTGTCATCTACGGAATCCCCCGTATGTAACCGGCCAAAGAATGCACCAATAGAAATGTGTCCAGTTTGTTTGTGGTACAGTAAATTATATGTCTTGCATCCAATATTTTAGAAATGCTTTCGTTTCTATCTGGCAATAAGAGAAGTCACGGTGACATTGTACTACAACAATTTATATATTCACAACATTTGCCAAACATTTAGCTGTTACAGAACCATGGTTTTATCAACACTAGGTAATCGAAATGGTAATCATGGTCTAACAGTATGATGGGATTTCGGATGAATTTAAGAAAATATATGCGTAGACTCACGAATTTGTTCTTAAACTTTCGTGAACTTTTTAACTATTTTACGATTTGCTTTTAGATTGGAATAAAACAGTTAAGGTAGTTGTTGTTTTCAATACACTCAACGTGTTTCTATCTGGTCAAGACATCTAGCGAGTTCATTAATTTATATCTACTCAAGCCACAGGACCGGACGCTAAGCACGTTTTCATTGGTATTCAATTCGCCTCCTTCATTTCTGGAAATAATAAATTCATCGGCACCAGCTCTCTACTAAGAAAAGACAATCAAAGACAGCCGAGATAAATCGAGTGTATCCCAAGTGAATTCAACAACATTTCCACAGGTTTTAGATAATTAGCCAATGACAAATCACCGCAAATTATAAACCTCCTGGGAAATTTTTCAGACATATAATACACAAAGCCAAATCCATTGTGGACTTAATTACATTTTGTTATTAACGTTTTACTCCTTAGTATATATTTTCTATTTATTCTATTAGCACTGAATATATTGTCTGTAAGCCGGCTCCATTATGGTTTCCGGCATGAAAAGTTCTGACTGATCAATGTTTGGTGATGCATGAAATTAACGTTGTCATATTAGGTTTCAGGTCTCATTCCGCACGTTGTTCATTTATTATACAAAAAGTACGTTCATATTATGTACTTTAAACGAAATGTAAATTATGAAATAACGCATTTAATTACTGACAAACGTATGAAAAGATTTTCAGAGAAATTATATGTGTACCAACGCACATGTATGCTGCAGGAAAGCAATCAAATGACATTCCTTGCTTTAAACGTTTAAGTTTGTTTCCTTGACATGGAAATCAGCAGAGTTACATATATTATATATAATATATTTTATAGTAATATACAAATATTATTTCCGGTAAAAGAATATGTCACCTAGGAACATTTAACTTTGTTGTCATTTATCTAAGTTGAATGTGCCTGTTAGCCCGACGTATTAATGAAAACCAAGCAAGCATCCAGTACTCAGAGACAATCTGGCGTCCAGTACTCAGAGATAATCAAGCATCCAGTACTCAGAGACAATCTGGCGTCCAGCACTCAGAAACAATCAAGCGTCCAGTATTTAGACACAATCAAGCGTACAATACTCAAGGACAATCAAGCGACACGTACTCAGAGACAATCAAGCGTCCAGTACTCAGAGACAATCAAGCGTCAATTACTCAGGGACAATCAAGCGTCCAGATCTCAGGGACAAGCAAGCGGGCCAGTACTCAGAGACAAGCAAGCGGCCAGTACTCAGAGACAAGCAAGCGGCCAGTACTCAGGGACAAGCAAGCGGCCAGTACTCGGGGACAAGCAAGCAGCCAGTACTCAGAGACAAGCAAGCGGCCAGTACGCTAAGGACAAGCAAGCGGCCAGTACTCGGGGACAAGCAAGCGGCAAGTACTCAGAGACAAGCAAGCGGCCAGTACTCAAGGACAAGCAAGCGGCCAGTACTCAGGGACAAGCAAGCGGCCAGTACTCAAAGACAAGCAATCGACCAGTACTCAGAGACAAGCAAGCGTCCAGTACTCAGAGACAAGCAACGGCCAGTCATCTAAGGACAATCAAGCGGCCAGTACTCTAAGGAAAAACAAGCGGCCAGTACTCAGGGCCAGGCAAGCAGCCAGTTCTCAGAGACAAGCAAGCGGCCAGTACTCAGGGACAAGCAAGCGGCCAGTACTCAGGGACTAGCAAGCGGCCAGTCATCTAAGGACAATCAAGCGGCCAGTACTCTAAGGACAATCAAACGTCAAGTACTCAGTGACAAGCAAGCGGCCAGTACCCAGAGGCAAGCAAGCGGCCAGTACTCAGAGACAAGTAAGCGGCCAGTCATCTAAGGACAATCAAGCGTCAAGTACTCAGGGATAAGTAAGCGGCCAGTGCTCAGAGACAAGCAAGCGGCCAGTACTCAGAGACAAGCAAGCGGCCAGTACGCTAAGGACAAGCAAGTGGCCAGTACTCAGAGACAAACAAGCGGCCAGTACTCAGGGACAAGCAAGCGGCCAGTACTCAGAGACAAGCAAGTGGCCAGTACTCTAAGGACCGGCAGGCCAGTACTCAGAGACAAGCAAGCGGACAGTACTCAGAGAAAAGCAAGCGGCCAGTACTCAGAGACAAGCAAGCGACCAGTACTCAGGGACAAGCAAGCGGCCAGTACTCAGAGACAAGCAGGTGGCCAGTACTCTAAGGACCGGCAGGCCAGTACTCAGAGACAAGCAAGCGGACAGTACTCAGAGAAAAGCAAGTGGCCAGTACTCAGAGACAAGCAAGCGACCAGTACTCAGGGGCAAGCAAGCGGCCAGTACTCAAAGACAAGCAAGCGACCAGTACTCAGGGGCAAGCAAGCGGCCAGTACTCAGAGACAAGCAAGCGGCCAGTACTCTAAGGACAAGCAAGCGGCCAGAACTCAGAGACAATCACATATACTACAGCTTACTTCTTTTTTCATTCCTAGACGAGGAATCTCTTTTGTATAGCTCCAGACATCATATGTTTCCCTTCATGCAGTCTTGAATAGTTCTTACTTAGTCTACTAAAGTAAGCTTGAAAATAATTGCATGATCTGTCTGTTGATTAAATAGAATCTTTTCCATTTCAAATAGCAGTTCTTCTGCCGTTTATTATTAAAGAAGCGTCTTTGACAAAACCTTAAAGATTTATATCTTTATTATATACATTTTTGAATGTTTAAAGGGGGGGGGGGAAAAATAAATAAAAAAATTTAAAAAAATTAAAAAAAAAAAAAAAGAAAGTGATTAATGCTAAAAAAATAAATAAAACACTATTTTATAGAAGTGTAACGGGTGAAAAAAAAAAAAAAAAAAAAAAAAATTTTATTAAATTTCTAACCTGTCTTTTGAGTAAGGATTGCAGCTTTGGGTAACCCGCGTACCTTAAATCCTTATAGTGTTTTTGTACATTGCTCCCATCCTCGGGTAAACTGATTTTTGAAGCGGCATTTGGCAATTTTTGTATGGTTTGCGGTACATTTGCAGTACATATCAGTCGTACAGTTAATTTAAAGATAGATTATCAAAAATTTGTGACACGCTTCCTTCTAGCTCTGAATTGTGTATAAAATGTACCAAAACTTGTCAGTATTGAGGATTACTCCTTGCGTATACCTTATCACTCACTGTTAGGTTTTGGTATCAGACTTATTAAAAGACGATAAGGTTCATATCCACCAGATCGGCGCTATTTCTTTTACAACTGTGACATTTCTTATCATTAACCTAATCACAAGGAGCAACTGTCAAGTTTTTAATGTAGTGAAAGCTTTAATTTCTATTTCTTTTGGGAAATTTTCTTTGGCATGTGGTTGTTAGGTCAATCCAAAAAATCCAAGATAAATAATGTATTTGAAGCACAAACATGAAAACGATACATTTACAGTACATTATACAGTTGTCTTTTCAGTACAGTATGACTCTAATGGATGAAAGGAAGTGGAATGGCCATAAAACAATTACTTATTCCCCCTGGGATTTCTGACAACTGATATTTTAATGGAAATAAAATACTCTTTGACAAGAATCGGTAAAAATGTTAATGTTTAGACACCTAAATATTGAGCAGAAAAGTCAGTACAGCTGGTGTGAGTGGCAGCAGCTAGGAGTCATATTAACTGACAATACTTGAATTTCTAATGTGTACTGTATGTTGTATATTTTCTGACGAAGACATAAAGTGGAAACGTGTAAATTGAAAACTTCGTGTTGTCTTGATTTTATTTATACTATAATGTGTACATGCAAATACTTAAAGTTATATCACCCTTTAAAATAGCCAAAGTGTATCATGGCTGAGTAAAAAAATGTTTTTGCTATATTCAGCTACATGTGTAGTCAATAGAACTTGAAACTATGAAACAAATTTTAGTTACATTTTGGCAATATTCTATTTTCTCAGAGTATAAATCAGTGTTAATTGTTTTTTTAAAGGATGGTCACTTTGAAAGGTTATATCAATTTAATCACATTTACTAAAGTAGATGGTATTGTACGTAAATATGATTAAATTAAGGAATCGCAATCATTTGGTGATATTTTTTGGATATGTACAAAACTGTTAAAGAGTTGATGTGATAAGAATGGGACACGAAGGCAATAAAGTGTAACGTAATCGATCATAGTACATGTATGCAATTAAACATTTTGAGTACACAAAACGTAAAGTTATACATAATACGTAAACCAATACATATTAAACATAAATATAGTTTTACTTGATCTATAGCACTGTTCGACTATAATCAGAATAAATAACTGACTCTGTATTAAAAGACATCTCTGAATATCACATTACGAATGAAGACTAGCGTGGTGAAAACAATACAACTGTATATACATATTATTTGTTATAAGTCGAAACACTTTTTCATAACCCACATGTCTTCACTGACCGCTTAATATTCTTGCAGTATGTGGTTTTTGTTTGCAGGTTTGACTGTATATTAGATTATATTAGATTTATTTTGGTAACATATACATATAAAACACAGCAATAAAACAGAGCCATTGTATCATACAATGAGATGACAAACATTTTGATTTTACTCCACGTATGTGTGATTTTAAAGGATCATATTTGTGGCAATACTTATGAAAAAGAACTCAGATATTTCGCTAGGTATATGATGTATTTTACAAATGATAGGTTATGAAAATACATAAAAAAGATTTTGTCTTTCAGACTTGTTTTCTTGTGTCACAATTTGCGATGAGAGATTTTTATTTGTTTCAAGTGTAGACCACGGTATATGGAGTTACACATTTTTAATTTGTTAGCAATGTACTCCACGCTGGAGATGGATATTTATGTGTGTTACTAACTAGCACGATATTTATGTGTGTTACTAACTAGCACGATATTTATGTGTGTTACTAACTAGTACGATATTTATGTGTGTTACTAACTAGCACGATATTTATGTGTGTTACTAACTAGCACGATAATTGCGTATATATTTCTGTATTTGTTACAAGCCTGGCTGACCATACCTTGAGCTATGTATTTTTAAATTTTTGTTTCCAACGTACACAATGATACATCAATATATTTTACCAGTATAGACTACGCTATATTGAGAGATATATATTTTAGTATTTTAAGCTAGTGTAGGCTACGATACGTGGAGATAAATATGTCTGTTACCGCGACAACAATGAGTATGTATGAGTAATGGTGCTTAATATACACCAATTTAGTTGGTAACTTTTGTTATCAATAAACTGTTCGATTAAAAGAGAAAACAACAGTCGATTTGATTATCAAAATTAATGACCGAAAAATACGAAGTAAGGAGAGAGTACGGCTTTAAATAAGATTAAGCAAATTTCATTTGCAATGTGCAAAAACTATTAAATCTGAGTTGTGTTGTGTGCAAAGAATCTGAGTTGATGACGTCATATATCCGTTTTGTTCTCCACCATGACTGAGGAATGTCTAATGAGAATCAACTTTTGACCAAATTCCTTGATTGAATTTCTTTCTGGCATAAAATGATTAATTCAGTTATGCAAATTCGAAGAAAAGTGCACCAGGTCATTTGGACTGGCGCATGACATTTTCATCACATGAACTTATGAATTCAAGTTACAGTTAAGAAAACAATGCGATCGAAAAGCACTACCCACTTCATGCTGGTAGGGTCTACGTGAGGCAAGTGGACCTTAATGTTATTATAACATTGTTGAGTAACAGACAAAATTCATTTGTTTGAAAAAATCTGTAAACTCTTTGGAAATATTTATTTTTCCAAGTGTATAAATTAGTGCATAGTATCTTATAAGGTGATAGATAGTGTTACATGAAAATGGATTACCTTTGATTGCTTTATGCAATAGTAAAAAGAAAAAGAACAAAATATTTCACTTTGACAAATTTTGAAAGCGAACAAGACTGTTACTTTGAAGACTGTGTTAAAGAATGGAAACAACTAGTTCTTTGAGTGTGAACGATATTCCTTCTCATACCTGAACACACTCATTGTCTATCGTAATATTCTAAAGTTACTGATCGCTTTAGCCGTATTAGTCAAAACCCTTATTGTAACGATCAATGTGAAAGAAGATGAAATTAAATAAATAAAAGATTTTACACCCCCCCCCCAAACAGAGGGATATTGTTTTTGGCTTTGTCCATATGTCCGGACTAAGGAACTAATGGTAAAATATTATAAAATTGAGAAAAAACATACAACAGCATAACACCGTCGCAACTTTCGTCAGCATTGTCTTAGTATCTTATGAGTTATTGCCCTTCAAATGTTTTTCGTATAATTATTTTTTATATTAAAACTTTAAAATGCTTTTTCTGCGAAACCGCTTATCGAAATTTAAAGACAAAACTCCTTAATAAGTACCACCCCACACACACACCAAAGGAGGGCCCCTTAAAGGTTATATGACCCCTTATTAGATAAGGCACGGTTTGATTATGCATTTTTGACTGGACATTTAGTCCAATAAGTATAAATTATAAATTCACTTTAATTTGAATGTTTAAAGAGAGGGTTTGACCTAAGGTGAAACCTATTTTTGCCGAAAAGTATATGCAAAACAGAACAGAATCTTTATTTCCTCCTCACGGGAGATTGACATGTTACATGTCATATATGGATTACAAAACATAAATACAATATATACAACTTACAAAGCAATCAAAGACATACAAAGAATAAGATAGGTACATGATTACGATTGTCTGTTTCCGTGCACGGGGTAACTGTCCTCTAATTGAGACATTGAATTACATACTCAGATAAGATCGTGAATATTACGTCTATCTGGTAATTCGGGACACATGGTCCATTTTCATATTTTGCACCTAGGAGATACAAGAAGAACATTTTCGAGTCTAGATGTTTTAACCTTTACATTTTTGGACAGACCTTACAATCAGTAAATAAATGACATAAAACAAATGATGGTGTTCATGATTACAAAAAGTAATAGGTCATCATGAATAATACATGTTTTTAATCAATCATCATATCACATCAAAGTTAATCCAACATAATAAACAAGAGGCCCAAGATGGCCCTTTATCGCTCACCTGGATAACTTAAACTAGATTTCATCAAGGCAATCATACTGACCAAGTTTCATAAAAATCCAATGAAAAATGCAACCTCTATTGCAAACACAATGTTTCTCTATAATTTGACCCCATGGCCTACTTTTTGACTTCAAATGACCCATTTTCAAGCTCGACCTTAATTTTATCAAGGCAGTCATTCTGACCAAGTTTCATGTAATTCCAGTAAAAAATACAACATTGCATAAACAAGGTTTTTCTACGATTTGACCCCGTGACCTTGCTTTCAACAACAGATAACCCATAGTCATAGTAAACCTAGATTTTATCATGGTTATTATACTGATTAAGTTTCATGAAAATCAAATGAAAAATGCAACCTCTTAACCCCAGATAACCCATATTTGAAATCGACCTCTATTTTATCAAGGCATTTGTTTTGACTAAGTTTAATGAAAATCCAATAAGTAAATGCAACCTCTATTGCGTACACAAGGGTTTTTTCTATGATTTGACCCTGAGACCTAGTTTTTGAGCCCAGATAATATATTTGCAAACTTGATTTAATTTTTATCAAGGTGATTATACTGACCAAGGTCCATGAACCCCTACTGCATACA
Organism: Saxidomus purpurata; assembly: GCA_022818135.1. Taxonomy (NCBI): domain Eukaryota; kingdom Metazoa; phylum Mollusca; class Bivalvia; order Venerida; family Veneridae; genus Saxidomus; species Saxidomus purpurata. The sequence goes on from JAFMSR010000018.1 coordinate 39,690,965, forward strand.
CAAGGTTTTTCTATGATTTGACCCAGATAACCCATATTCAAACTCGACCTAGATTGTATCAAAGCAGTCATACTGACCAAGTTTCATGAAGATCTAGTGAAAAAAGCAGCCCCTGTTGAATACACAAGAATAAGTGTGGACGGACAGACGACAGACAGACGATGGACACCAGCCGATCACATAGCTCACCCTTGAGCACTTCGTGCTCAGGTGAGCTAAAAAAATGATGCATGCTATACACTATTCCCTGCTTAAGGATATCGTGTCACATATGTTTGATGCCTGTCTTCAAAGAAATTTTTATGCGGTTTTATGTGCTCTGATTAGATGGTATTACTACATTACATTTATATTACCTAAATTGTTTGTGGCTGAATCCCTTGTGATTCCGTCTAAGTATCATAAATTGACTGTACCTCAGTGTATTTATCATTTGTGTTCGATTCCTTAAACCACGTACCTCTTACTGGTGCCAGATCTCTATTAGTTTAATTGTGCTTCTACGTCTTTCCTCTCTAATCATAGCCGACGTTCGTTTAATTTTATCTAGTAAATGAATGTGTTTTGTCACACCCTAAATCGATGAAAACATTTAAATTACAAATTTTGTGGCTGCTGAATTGAACGCAATCAGTCATTATCCTACAGGAATAAATTGCTATAAAATACATGCAACACAGTTCGCACGAAACTTCAAAGTAGGGCATATACGAGAGTTATACAAATTAAAATCAGATTAAAGAGTTTGTTAGCGCAATTACACACTATTATCATGGAACTGAATACATTTATTAAGGTTCACAGCACTCTGCCAAAATCGAAATATTTAGTATTATATCGTTTTTCAGAATTCTCGTAAGTATTAAACATGTAAAAATTATGAATAAACCACCACGCACTGTAATACTAGTTGTTAAAGTTATTAAACGTAATCTGCAATATACATGAGAAAAAAGGAACTAGTTAGAGAATAGAACACTATTATACTACGGTGAAATATTTATTACATTACTACCTTAGAATATATATTATTGGCGTTTAAGCTCTCTGATTGGCCACAAATGCGGAATTTCTGTCAAATTCTTTACACAGTCACATATTTGGTAACAAGTATATCGCGTCTACTTTAGATAAGTTTATTTATAACAGCAGGATACAGGACTGAGTTCCTAAACAATGACCTTGTAGGTCTCCATGCAGGAATCATAACATCATCGAAATAGTAAGGGTACCTTTCAAATGGCCATACTACAATAACTGTTACCATGTGCTTTCAGAAATAGTCAGACTAAGTATACCCATTTATTGGCAGGTAGAAATAAAAGAAAAACTCTTAAACATTTGGATGATAATCCTCGATGGATTATATAATTTGGACGAGGATGAACAAAGGAGATTTTAACTGTATATTCTATATGACATAAAACTTTTATAGATATCCGTGCATTTTTGTGTATAACATGCATATAATGTGTTAATACATTCTGCAGCAACTTATTTAATAGTACGTTTCAAACACACATAATCCTCTATAGACAGTATAACATATTCTTTACGATATTTGAATGACTTGTTGTAGTATTGAAGTGAGTTGGAAACATGGGATAAGGAATCGAACATTTGAAATTCATGCTATGGGACGTTGGAGTGACTATAGATGCGGCTTGAATTGTCTATGAATTGTTTTTTCTGAACGCATGTAAAACATGTGCACATGATAGTATATAGTTTCCAAATTATTTCCAACTCTCCTTTTTTCAATAAAATTGAAAAAATTCTAGTAGCTGTTTTGTCAATACCGTTTACTGGTTTACTTTATGCTTCTTTGGATCCTCCATCCCTTGTACATGTATCAGTTACTTTTATGTGCTATGGCAGAGAGCTGGTCACTGACTAAAACAGTCTTTTATGATTCTAACATACGATGTTTAGTTTCATTTGAATAAAACCACAATTTCAGACACTTTATCCTCTTTAATCTTTTGTGAGTATTAATTTGAATACTGTTATGAATAAAGAACTATTCATTGACAACCTATCAGAATGTCATTCGAACAAAAGTAACGAAATACAAAACTGAAAACAAAACTGCCATCGGTTTTACACTCTTTCCGACTCGATATATTGAATTATTAAATAGAAATAACAACAAACGCGGCACTGCCACGAAACCAATTTAATTCTGTTTATACGTCGTGAAAAAATCAATATCTTTATAGTTCAATTTCAGAAAAAGGAATCCTGTTAAATATAAATGATAATTTCTTACTATGCATATCTCATAAGTTCTCACGTGTGGTACGTCAAGTTTGGTACTTTTACTTTGGTAGTACTTTTGATTGGTAACGGTAGTTTAATTATGACTGTAAATGAATTATTGGTCACATTAGTACAGTTAAATTTGTTATTTATTTATCGACCGAATATTTAAATATAAAGTTGGTCATTATATGTCATTTCAAGCTCTTCTATGTCAATAACAATAAACCTTGGCCGTAATGGCGCAAAACCAAAAATCAAATTCTTCTCTGTCGATATCAGTGCAATATCAATCTCTTTTTACATAATCTTCAAATGATGGTCTCCATACTAGCCTGCTGTAAGCTATGATTGGTCAAAATCCGACATTTCAAACGATATTAGCCGTAAACAGTGTTTATTTAGCACGGCGAGCTTGAGCTTGTCTCTGCCTGTTACAAGAATTAATAAGAAAATATTTCACTGTTCATTATGTAAAGGAAATAATATATGTCAAAATTGGGGTTTTAATGTGAAAGATAGGTTAAGGTCGCTTGGATTATATAGATATATGCAGATGCCATTTTCATGTAAACACATTTTGAATGGTATGTCGGATAAAATGTTGCAATTCATGTCTTGCTAGATTGCCTAGTGTATGCATCTTTTTGAGAAAACCAACTGTCTCTGTGATAAATTAAATGTTCTTGCTAATACTGATAGGTTTACATTTTTGTTTCTCCACCGAGGCATGATAAGGATTTTAGCAAAAAAAACAACAACGTTTTAACATTTAAAAGGGTAGGAATAGTAACTTGTGCGTCCATTTTTTGTCTTTAATTTTATGTTGTTCTGCTCAAACTTGAGTCTTTATAAGGCATGTTATATTCTTTTGGTAATTAATCTACAGATGATCTGGTCATATATAGGTCTTTATCTTACGCTCCTTTCTTCTTTACCGTGAATTAGTACGTCTATACAATTTTAGTATTTTATCCCTTTTTTACGTAACTTTTTACTTGTATAAAAATACGTTACTGTTTACCTGTATAAGATATAAACACCAGAATTAGAAGGTTTGATAGTTCATTTTTAATAAAGAAGTATTTTATAGGTATATTAAACAGTTTTAATGTAATAATAAACAGACCTAACACATGAATTATGATACTTTCAGTATGTGCTAGTTTGCAAAAGGTTTACTGTGATATGAATTGGGTCTAGATATTATATGACTTATGATTCTATTTAAGAATGGCCGTTGTTTTATGCACGTGCTTGATTATTATATGTAAATCGATGAGATTGAAATAAAAAAATAAACCTAAAACAAAATAAAACCTTTGTTAATCTGAGTAGTGTTATTTTGTAGAATCTTTTTATTTCTAATTTTGGTTACAATGGCTCATACCTTGACCAAAGTGACGCTAAATACAAACCTTTTCTATATATTAGTTACACCACATTTAATATTGTGGCTTTTGATTCCAAGCTGAATATAACTTTTCTATTCTTTTATTTTTAAATTTCACAACAGTGACAAGAATGAAGATCACACTGAGACAATAGGGTCGTGGCAAGGAAGGGGTGATATGAGTGCAAACTACGACTGAAATCGTTGCAATGAACATTTCAAGTTATTTTTCGATGTTGTTTAGAGTAACGTAGACGCTGAAGTGTAACCGAATCTTATACCATTAAATATCAGCCGTCAGACTATTTAAAAATGTGTATGTTTCATTGATGAAAGGGCGATCCATGACTTACTTTTATAACTAGTACAATGTAGCATATAGCTGACAGTCAAGTCAAATTTTAAATGTATGTCGTACAAATTAGAGTCTTTTGACCGAAATTGTTCTCACTTAATTATCATTCCGGCCTGCAAAATTGAGGGCACTGTGAGAGGGATTTTTTCATTTCATTTATCTGAAACTGCATTTTATATCACTGGCACAACTATCTATTACAATTGCTTAGTTTATAGTTTATACTATTTATTTTAGCTTATCGAGTCACTCTCGAGTCCGCTTCCTAGAAAATAACAGTACTGGTGTCATATGAGGAGGTACGGTCGTGACCTTGGTGGGGCTCGAACCCGCAACCTCCGGGATGAGCGGCAGACACCTAAACATCTACACCACTGCTCTCCCTATTACAATTGCTTAAATTTAGAAGACCAATGCAACAGTAATCAAACGTGCTCTTAGATTCAACTGATCAGATTTTAATTCTACTTGACACGAATTATTATATAACTGCCCCTAGATAAATAAGCTCGATAAGATAAAGAGGACCGAAGGGACGATGCTTTTTTCCTTTTTTCTACAATCTTTAAAAGCATTGTTTTATCAACTTGTCATAATTAAATTCTTTTTCGCATGAATTTTGCAGTAATTAATATTATTTGACACGGAAGAAAAACAACTTTAAAAGGAGGTCCTATGGGCTGTCATAATTCTTTGAAACTGTCATTAAGGAATGTGCTCCATTTTTCTTGGATTAGGTTGTGTCAACATTTTCGCATTTACATCTGTATGCGCTATACGACTCGTGCAAGTCCTAAGCAGTAACTCTATATGATCTCTGTTAACTCTCAATTGAATGAGATTCGTCATAACTCATATATTTTTGTCTCTCTTATAAGTTTGTTTCTCTACTATTCTTTATAGTTACGGGGCATAACAATTATTGACAACAGGATCATTATTCTCTGACAAGACAACTCAAGTAAATTTGTGTCACTTCTGAAATCAGAAAACAACTGTATAATTATAAAGTTAGGTACATTTCTTAAAAAGGCATTCAAAATTAAGTACAAATCAAATATTCGTTTGTAATGTGTCAATGCTTTTTACGAAGAAATTATGACAAATAATGTTGGTAAATTAATATTTAATGTCAACATTTGATGTGTTTGTACATCTTAGAAAATGCCCGTATTTCTAAAAGGTATAATCCAATAAGTTGTTAAAATACACTCTGCATATAGCATAAATTGAATGTATTGTATTGATTTGATCATATCCAAAGTCATGTAAATGATGAGTTGCAATAAATTGATTGTTGTGTGTTGGTTAATACATCACGTAGGGTATCAACATCATTTATTATTATTATTATTTATCTCTTGCTTTGCAAATGAGCTTGCTAGGTACATATGAATAAGCCGTGAATTGCAAACAATTCGTGTTCCATTTTATATATTTCAGGATGAAAAGGACCAGGTGTTGGTTACGAACGTGTGGCTTGATCAGGTAAGCTCTGTTAGTTCTTTGTTTTGCACAGCTAGACTGATCAATCTGCACATTTTTTGTCTATACTCCAGATCAAACAAGTTTTAACTTCAATAAGATGTTTAACACAAAAGAACATTTGGATTTATTCAACCTTTATTTACAGTAACGCATACAATGTACATAAACATTTGCTTCGAACAAGTGTATTTACAACTTGATCGAGGCATATCTAAATGCAAAAAGTTAAACGTTCATATAAAACCGAAGTAAAGACTAAAAAAAACATGTAAGATAGACAAACATAGGAGGGTATGTGTAAGGAGTTTGTGCTTACAATAGTACATTCCTAATGTATACCAGGGTCATAAAGTGGTATACTAATCATTATATAGGAACATAAATATTCTTTCTTCCTTTCTGTATAGATGAAATATACTCAATACTGAAAAGCTAAACAAGGCCGCGGATATCAAACTTTAGTTTAGTTTATACTAATTTATTTTAGCTCGATTGTGAAGAAAGCTTGTAGCTTATCAAGTCACTCTCGAGTCCGCTTCCTGAAAAAACCAGTGCTGGTGCCATATGAGGAGGTACGGTCGTGACCACAATGGGGCTCGAACCCGTAGCCTCCGGGATGAGCGGCCTACATCTTAACCTCTTCACCACCGCTCCCCTTAATATTTAACCACTGTTGTAAAGGTATGGAGTAAGTCAAACCGCGATTGTCGCCGAACTGATGTTTCAAGGACAAACCAAATTAATTTGACAGCAAATTTGTAGTCTCTAATACTGTCTTTTAATTAAATTAACGTGACAACTTTTGTCTCAAATGATGACATATTTCAGCGAAATTTTCGTCTGGTATTTTTCCCTATTTTCCGTTAAGATCACATATGCAAGCCATGACTCTTTTTACAAGCATATACTGGCGTTACTTTTATGAAAAGGCAGAATACATTTATTTGTTGAATACTCTTTATTTTGTCAACTGTTTCTCCGTGGGACTATTTTGTGTTCCTTTGTTATTGGTACAAAATAAACATCAGCATCAAAGTATTGTCAGGTTTGAATTTGAAGAGGAGATAGTCTAGTTTGTTTTAAACGAATTTAAACCTCCAATCCCACCGCGTTCCAGTGCGTTAACAATGATTTATTATGAGTATGTTATAAGGATTATTCTTTGTCTTTGGTGATCTTTACTTTTTGCTTTTACAGCGTCGTCGTCATTGTATACCGATAGACTGATATCAAAGCTCTATTGTGTGCCTTGTCAGCTGCCGTTTTCATAGTTGGTAGAATAATCCGTCTTTGTTCTGATTTATAACGTATAAGGAAATATATTGACCAATTTTTCAGGAATGGGAAGACGAGTTCCTGGTGTGGGACCCAGCTGTCTTTTCGAACATATCCACTTTGAGAGTTCCTTGCAACAAGCTCTGGTTACCTGACATTGTCCTCTATAACAAGTAAGTTTCCACCTTAATACATTGACTTGATTCATTATCAGGCACAGCCAAACTTGTGTCAGAGACCACCTCCAAAAAGAGCCCATGCTGCCACCAAAAAAACAACATCAGGGAGAAAATGGTGCATTATTTTTTCTACTGTAGAAACAAGTTTGAATAAAGCGTCTTCCAGCCATGTGTCTATGTTTACTAGTCATATGTTAATTATTTAATGTATTAAATAACAGCCAGTTTGGAAACAGTCTAAGATTACGTCTTTCTGCATGTACAGTACGTGTAAATTGGCATCAAATTGTAACACCATTATATTGCATATCTGTAATGCTCACTTCACTTCCTGTATAGACGTACATGGACTTGTATTCATTTCCTATCAATAATGCGCGCCTCACTACGTAACTTGATACGTACAATAAAGTTTTTCCATGTGGACTTGAAGATAACTACATATAGTAATCATTAAAATCTAGGCAATTCCTGTAGGATCTCTATAAAATGATTTTGAGGAATATGTTGGGGGAAATAGAAAGAACCGCAACATAATTTTACGAACAAATGTGTTCATTTAATAAACAAAGACAACGGATAGTCTGACATTTCTAAGATTCACACGGGAAAAAAAAAGTGTTACACAGATTGGGGGTGAAGATGTTTTCAAAGATATTTTCAAAATCTTTCAGAAGCTTTGTTATACATTTCAAACACCATTTTTAACATACATACGCAATAAATATAAAATTGTCGTTTATAGTATGACCTCATTCCAATTTCCCCTTAGATTTTCAGATATTAATATTTGAACAAAGAGCAATATTTACCAATGAAAGAAACAAGAATGAACATCGCAGTGTAGAGATAGGACTACGCAAGTATTTACTCTTTCTGATTAAACCGTTTTGTATGGATTCTGTTTTCATACTGCACCAGATCCTGTTGATAAAGTAATAAAGGAAGATCTTGGGTAACTTATGTCTGGAGTGTGTACCACATGATTACCAGATATGCTCAGAGTGTCATAACTTACTTCCCGCACAGTCGGTATCAGCTTGATTTCTCCGTTTTTTGTTTTTAAATGCAGGCAACGAATTTCAAATTTCAAAATTGCTTTTGATATGGTGGAAATGATTTGAATTTGTAGAAGATAATAATTTTTCTTACGATTTAGTTACCATAGATACAGGATCTTGAACTACACTGAAACAGATTACTTAGCTCTGCAAAAAGACTTTAAGACTTATTAATCTATTTAATCTTATGTTCATTTTCTGTGGAAAACCCATCATCGTTATCTTTTTATGCAGTGATTTGTAAAGCCAGTAAGTAGGTGTCGACACACATTTCAGACTGTGATTTGGACCTGAACTTTCAACACTCCATCGTTTGAAAATAGATTTAATTATCACATGGGGCTAATCGTGTAAAAGTGTAAAAATAGGCTAGTTCCAAATTATATTTCCAATCTTATAACTTTTTCAACCAGTAGCAGATATAATCTACGTTCAACTGAACGACTTGATATTGTTCCACCGAAACTAAGATCAGTTTATTTGAAAGATTCATTCACCTACAGCAGCGCAGTATCAGAAATCTTCCGTCACATAATTTATTTAAACACAACTACTAAAGAATGCTATTAGACAAACAGACTCAAGCATAAACTGTTTAGTGTGTTCATCGACTGTTTTATCGTGCATTCGTATTATAGCATTTATGTCAATTACTTGAATATTTTCTTACTGTTACATTTGTGAAACTATAGGGTACTTGCTATTTAATTTATTTAATTAATCATAATAATTATTTAACATCTAAAATTGAGGAGTGTTTGTCGGGTGTAAATGAATATGTTTGTATCTGATATGTGTGTTTTTTATTATGTGTTTAATTTTACTTGATAGATTTGTATTTGCTTTATTTTCCTTTTAGTTTTATCGAAGGCCACATTGTAAATAAGAACAGTAATTTGTTACATAATTTGATGTGTAATACCCTCGTAAAATAAAAGAAATTATTATTATTATTATTATTATTATTATTATTATTATTATCGAACCCACCATTTACATAGCATTAAATATATTGCATTATCTTAGGCTGAAATGAAACTTGTGCGATTTTTGCAATAACACTATAATTGTAAATGAAAAATAGAATGTGTTGAAAATATAACTTTGCAAGTGTGTTTATATACCAAGCATAGAATTAGTCTTCTGTGTAGAAACTTTTTCTATTCCAACTTTTTAATAGTATTACCCTGTAAATCTCCATTTTTTTTGTCCCGACATATTATAGTAACTGAGTAAGTTACACACTACGAAGTAAACAATGTCAATCAAATAACAAATTTTGAAAGGTTTTCTTTTGTCCCATACAAATCGAAAGAAAATATTTTAATAAAAATCAAGAGTATACATTTTATCTTAACTTTTCAATCCTCTGATGGTGAACATCCTATTTTATCTTAAACGGCCATTTGTACAAAAACGTTTTCGCAGACCAAAGTGATTGTAATATGAGATTTTAGTGTAAGATTACCGTATCTCCGGTTGCTACATAAATCAAGTGGTCTATAATATGTGTAGAGGGTAATTTAGACATAAAACTTTTGTATAAAACATATCACAATGTAGCATAATTGTGTAATTGTAGCGTACAGTTGTGCGTAGAAAGCTTTGTTAGTGGGGCTTTACACCTTCCAAGTTTCTTGTACAAGACATTAAGATAAGTACTATTTATGTCTTGTACAAGAATTTTTCATATGTAAACACCCACATTGGAGCAACTTTTGTCAGAATTTATGTGACATAATATGCGATAATTTTCTTGCATGAGAATAGAGCCTGTTCTATTTTTTTCACAATTTCTTGGCCGTCAAATTACTGATAAGAAGTGTTTAATGGGAAAAACAGGTGTGGGAGAGGTTATTCAGGTACATTTTTTTTAATTTTGTACACAATGGCTTGGTCAAAGGACAAAGTTACATTTATATGATACAAGTGCAAAGTACTATCACACTGAACAAAAAAGAGAGTTTTGAAGATGAAATTTAAAAGCCATTTTAATATGTATTGGTCATTAAATTAAAGATTTTTCTCCATAAGAACATTTAATGCATTTTTTTAAAAACATAATCCATTAATTTCATATTTTCTTAAAAAAATCAGAAACTCGTCTGCATGCTAAAGACAATATTATGTGCTGAAGACATCTTCCCGCTATTTTGTGATTAATTGCCAAAGCAATTCTTGCTAGATCTTGTGTAGAAAAATTTCTTGTACAAGTCATAACTTTGCCTTATCTTTAATGTCTTGTACAAGAAACTTGTTGTATGTAAACGAAGCCTAAGACGGTAGAAAAGGGTAGTATCTAAACCACTGTGAAACAAATCAACAAGCTTTAAGACGATAAATATATGAAATTCTTTGTACATTTAGGATAAGACACGCTTGCTTTAACAATACTCCGGTTACTTATATGTCCTATTTAGGCAGGCATTTAAAGCTGCTCGCTCTCAGATTTTAATAAAACAATTAAATTCTTCAAACTGTATGCAAATAACGTATTTTAGAACATATGGTCATATGAAAAGGCTCAAGTATAAATTCATGTCACGTATATCTCTAAATTTAAAAAAAATACGCTACCAAATTCAAAAGCGTTGCAAACGCTTTTGAAATTATAATATAAACATATAGTGTAGCGGTGCCGTGTAACCGACATTTTCAATCAATTTATGCAAATTCCTACCTAGATTATTTTGCTTATGTTTTGACTCTAGCTTTTAACTTTATATTCACGAATAAGTATGTCAAATTAAAAAAAAAATTCAACGGCAACTGAGAGCGAGCAGCTTTAACTTAGTCACATTTCCTCGGACAGACAAGTACTAGAAGCCTAATTTCATAAGAAACTGCCAACTTTTTGAACTATGGAGTCGCGTCGGGTCGGCAGCGGAGCTTGGACAGAGTGATTAGACAACACAAGCATATAATAAAGCATATTAGTTGAAAGCAAGAGTATAGTATTAAGCATGTAGCCTTTGATTTAAGACTGTTTTGGACAAGTCACACTTTTAACTTACCACATAGATTTTAATCGTAAAATTAGTTCTTCTGGTCAACTTTACGTTACAGTGCAGCGGAGTACACAGATGGTTTGATGCCGGCAAACGCCATGGTCCGTCACGACGGAAACATTTTCTGGCCGATACCAACCAAGCTTCAAAGCTCTTGTAAAGTTGATGTCACGTACTTCCCATTTGATACTCAGACATGTAAAATGAAATTTGGATCGTGGACATATGACGGATTTCAGGTAATATCAACTTAAAGTATTCATTCGATGATGTTATTCTCTGATCAACAACCACTCAAAAGGGACTGTTGCTTGTACGAGTGCAAACGATTGTTTGTCTTTCACAAACTCAAAAAAGTTGAAGGTGAAGGTGCTTTTCAGTGAAATGAACCTGTCTCTTAATTCAGACCAGCATTAGTGAAAGAGATAAGTTTTGATAACAAAAGTAGGTCAACAACGGCGGCTCATGAGACTTGAATTTACTTGACATAATACGAGCAAAACATTATATCAGAACGTCGTTTTTATTATGGTTGCATTACTGTTGATCACCACTGTTGTTACAATTATTATACAATTCTATACTATTGCTATACTATACTATGAGCGGGTCGCCATAGAAGTTCATGGTTTTTTTTATACTGAGACGTTTTACGTCTTCGTGTTAAGGGATAGAAAACGTAAAGTGCATCGTGACAGTAGTTTCAATGTTCTATTTTGTGTAAATATTAATTTGATTACATATAACGATGGTAAAAATTTAAACGCACAAGTATCTTGTATTTGTTCACATTGCAATGAAACAGTTAGAGGACTTTAATACAGGATTTCTCTTCTGGGGCTCATTCTAAAACACAAAATAGCAATAGAATTGATTTCTGTAAATAGTACTCTAACATTAGAGTGGACAAGGAGTATAAAACTGACAGAACTTGTAATAAACCCTGCCAAGGGAAATAATGAAATGTCAGTGCTTCATTATTAAGTAATGGCTATTGAACTATAGTATATTTACTTCTCATATACAAAAAACTAAATAGCCTTGGCAGTCAAAATTGTCTGTGTCCAAATATACCAAATAGGTTATCGACAATGGGTTTCAATAACTGGTTTAGATATAACATATACGGGGATTGGAAAAATTAATAAGATCTTTATCTTAAAGAATTCAATTGAGCAAGTGATTATTTTAGAACATATACATAAATTTTGTTCTGTGTAAAGTTATATGAAAACACATTTCCAATTTCTACAGCAGGTGTTAAACATTGCCACCCTAGTTCTCCAAAACCAACAATAAAAGTATGACCTTTTGTCCTGTACGCACTAAACACCACCAAAACGGTCCCTTTTTCACGCACAAGCCATTTCATCGTGGAATTTAGTCTTTTCAGTACTTCAGTATATGAAATGTGTACAGTTTTTTTGTAATTTTCTTCTTACCAAAGTTGGATTTTCTCCAATTCTTAGTAAAGTTTGATTATTTAGCACTAAAATCTAACTGCCATTTTGGAATTCCAAGGAAAGTATGACGTCATTGATGACGTCATCAACGTTACCATGACGTAGTTTGACAAAATTTTGAATTTTCAAGACAAAATGTATTTAATTTTCTTCAAATCAATACCAAAATGAGACCTCTTGTGCAAAATTTGACAAATTTACTGTGATTTCTTATCCTATCATATATTAATGATCACCCGTGCATTAATATTATTTATTTGAACTCTTTAAAGAATGTTCTCTGATTTTAATAAAATTCAATTTAGAAAATTAACACTTTAAATTATCTAGTGTTAAACGACTCGGCAGTCTATACTGGTCTGAAATTTTTTGTGTTGACCTTGACCAGTGGTTATAAAATCGAAAGAGCCCATTTAAGAAATTAAGATTGGGCAAAGAATAGTGAACATACTGACTTTCCCTTGCATGAATTTGCTTATTCATATACTTGCTACAATGTGTTAGAAGAGAGTTATATATACTGCAGGAAATATCAGTACGTGTATTCATGATTTCGATATTTCTATCAAAGATATTTGCAGCAAACTAATTCTCACTGTAGATAATGTTATGACAGGCTATTTTCAATAATTTGTTATTTTATTTAGAATATAAAACATGTCTTTAAAATTACTCTGTCTTTATTTCTACATCATCGTTATTTTATTAAGTCAAGTATGTCTTTTTATACCTTACCTTTCACTGAAATGAATAATTGGCTGTAGCGTGGTACAATACAATTTTCTTAGATGGTTGGAGTAAACATTCGTGTTACTTGTTTGAAACAAGAAGAGCAGAGATACAAATTTTTTTTATCTTTTCCTTGGATCATGTATTTGCAAAAATATGTAAATATATTATCTTGAAAAGCACCCGTTTCAATAATGATATTCTTCATTTTGTAGCAAATGTGAAGTTATGAAACCCTTTTTATGTATATGCATCATCATTTTCCAACATTACTTGCCATTATACAAAAGTAGCTATTCTGTTATATAAAACAGAAGCTAGTATATCACCTACAAATAATGAAGCATTGGTATATATAGCAGCAGAAAGCAACATCCCATTTCTTTAGTTTTCAAGCTGATAAAAGATACATGTACAAGTATAAATACGTATAAGAATTTTCGCTACGCTCTTGTTCCCAAAAGCTACTGTAACATAATGCATTTCAAATATCTCTTTTTTTAAATAGTGTTTCTAAAAAGTTGCGTCTTAACTGTTTGTATTAGGCTGAAATTGATTTATCCAATAAACATTTTTCTTAAAGAATTGCATAAGTTCATATGTTTTTGAGAAACTCCATCTACATCTAGTACAAGTGATTGAAATACTTGACAGCCTATCACAAAGTATATTGCTAATGTCAAACTGTTTGATATCACTGACTTTCCTTAGACAGAAATCAATGTATCAATACATTTTTTTTATATTTCATGAATAATAAATTGTCTAGATTGTCTTGTTTGCTTGTTATTTGGCAAAGAAAACAGACTAATTGTATAAGGCTGACTGCACCTCATTCCGGAAAACAATTAGTGGATAAATTCTGGATCAAGTCGGGTCTGAAATAACGTTCTTTATTAAGACAGATGGAAACCAGACATAGGCTCAACTACACTGAATTGAAATTCACCAATTTAAATTAACATTAACAGTTAGAAAAACTTTAATTAAATTACACTTACCCTTCTTTTTTAATGTAATTATTAAGAATTATAATATCATTTACTTCAGAACTGTAACACATTATATTAAAATGACATTGAACTGTAAATCTATTTTTCACATTTTGTATTTTTTCATGATGGTACTTGAGTCTACCTTGAACAGTGTAACATATGTTTGAGAACCTCCAACTTTGCAAAAACTAGTTTTTACACAGTCTCAATTAATTATATTCTTTATAATAAAATGTCTTTATTGAAAAAAATCACCGAGTAAGACTCATTATAAACAACAATCCATAAATAGCAAATATGTGTAATCATACTCCTTTACTGTTATAACAATCCCAGTTTTTCACTGCTACTACTCACCCAAATTACAGATCTATGTTGCACTTAATTATAATCAGTCTCTCAAACAACTTTTATCACGATTGTAAATGATGGTTTTTGTTTAAAAGTTAAAGTACTTATAAACAATAAAAATAGAGTTCCAATTTGCATATGATCTTTAGAGCATGGGTCGAATCTACTATTAAATGTAGCTGTCATTATACCTGGGGTCATATTCCAGTAGCATCTCAAGTCAAATTTTAAGAAGATAATTTAAAATGGAAAATGTGCATTGCAACATGTTAACATTTATTAAATCTTCCATGATCATTTTCTATAATGATGATGAAATTACACACAATCATTCACTTTAGAGCGAACATATTGGTTAGAAATTTTAGACTGAAGTTAAAATACTTAAGTAATTACTTAAGAAGCAACTGGAATACGAATATAGGACATGAACTTTGATCAGTTTTCATGCACCATGTACTGTACAAATAAATCACAAATTATAAACTGATGGTATACGTAAATGCTCAACATTCCGTTGGCCTTGATTTGTCTTAGGCAAACGTATTTGTAATGTCATGCAAAGGTTTAATTATAATCAATTTCAAAGAATTGTGATGTATGAAGTTTTTTCAGTGATTATTGAAAATTGTTTTCATTTATTTATCCATTCAAAGACATTCTAAATGATGGGTTTAAATTTTTCATTTAAATTAGTGTGTTAAACTTCCTAAAATTGTTTTAAAAAACTGATACATGTAATTCAAGATGCAGTTGTAATAACATGCATGTTAACATTGAAATCAAGTAAATTACAAATACTTAAATTTCAAGTTTAAATTACTTTCAATTACATGTGATTTTTTCAATGCCAACTATTGTTTTGGCTTGCTCTATGTCTGATGAAGAACACGGTCAAATGCTATCAGAATATTAGTTGAAAGTACATCGACCTTTATATAACATAAATGACATTCTGCAATTTCGTATTCCTTTTTAACAATTAAATAATTTACCTCGAGTTAGGTCTGATAAGGAATAGAAACTGGAAAAAATACATTTGATCAAGTACCATTACAAAAATATATGAAACATTTAAATGTCGTACCTGGCATTAACCAGTGAAACAAATATATTACTTAGTACAATTATTTTCTTAATTTATTGATAAAACATACTGGTTGGAACTTTTGTTCGACTAGTTTAATACAGTTTTGAATTTGACTGAAAACTGAATTAGTATTTGCTAAGAAAACTACATTTTTCGTTTCTAACGTGTAACTTCTTTATATAAAAAAAAACCAAAAGTAACATTATACCATCGCTATTTCCTGGGTACGGGCTCATTTTCCAAACCGGTAATTGCATGTAATTTAGTACTGTTTAGTGTCATTCAATCGAACACTTTTAGTGAGTATTCAAAATTTGCTCGGTTTTACAGGTTTTCTCTACAGAGATTTACATGATGTACACTCCGTATATTACGAGCCCCTTGGAAACTTTTAAATTTGTCTTTATATCCATATAGCACGATCATATTAGATAAAGAAGATAAAACACCGGGCCCGGAAAATGTGTTCGTTATATCCGGAATTTCGCTATATCCATAGTCGTTATATACGGACTTTACTGTATTTCAAATTTTACAAACAGGAATTGTTGCTTTGCTTTGCAGCGTATTAAATCTTACACAGCTAAGCTTTGTGTAGTATTACATAACTTTTGTCAAATACATTACATTGTATATGTATACTTTAAATGATATTTACATGTTTTAAACTAATAGGTTGATATCACAAACAGAACAGAGGAGGTGGATCTCAGTAATTATGTCAACAATGGAGAATGGGAGTTGATCAGTATTAAACCAGTCAGAAACGTTGTGGTATACGGCTGTTGTAACGAACCATTTCCTGACGTCACTTTCACAATACACATCCGTAGACGTACACTTTACTACATGTATAATGTAATATTCCCGTGTATCATGATGTCAGCCTTGACATTGTTGGTGTTTTGTTTGCCACCAGACTCTGGAGAGAAAATTGCATTAGGTAGAGTTTTGAGTGTAATAGTAATTTAATAAAACAATCTAATAAAATATGTAAAACTATTTAGATTGTAATGAACTGTAATAGTGATTTATCCAGTATTTGTAAAACTTGAGCCATTGTTTTCATAGTCTTGGGTCTTACAGAATATATAAATTATAGACGACGAAAGTCCTGATTAAAAACTATCAAATGGCATTTTACTTCTATTGTCTTAAATAAACACTCAACAAATAGAAATATTCACTTAGTAACTGTACTTTCACAGAATGCAGTATACTAATAACGATGCCAAGATATATTTATAAAAATCTGCCAGAGAGTGATATTTACCCAAAGACGTAGTCCGAAATCAGTTTTGAGTCAAGTAAGCTGACTTTGTCTAGTCTTTTGTATGGTATTTGTACTAGATCCAAAGAACAACCACATAAATAGATCACACTAAATATACATATTTAAGTACTCGCCTAATAAAGAAACTGCGACTAACTCTCACGTTTAAAATGATCTTTCCAGGAATAACTGTGCTTCTAGCATTTTCCGTCTTCATGCTTGCTGTGGCAGAAAACCTACCCGAAACCTCCGAATTTGTTCCACTTATAAGTAAGTACAATGTATTCGTTACCATTAACTTGTCAGTTTCAAATAGCTGGGTGGAAAACTATATAATTTTGTAATTATCACATAACTTTTTGTGGGACAGATATTGTGTCAACCAGAGCACAGTTTAGATGAGGGTACTGTCATCTGAGGGTGACGATGTTACTGTCCTAAAGAAATATTTGTCGTGTTTATATTAAATAACCGACCAGGGAACTTACCTAAAATACAAACGTGTTGTCATAATTTTGCTGTTAATACTGTCGCATGCCTGACAATAAATGTATAGCGGTCACGTGATCTCTTTCTAAATACAGTGGCGGGCCCACTGTTCTGCCTAGAACGAGAATTAAATTGATGCATAATTGCAAAATAGATCATATTAACTATAATAACGTAACCATACAACGTCATATTTAAAACGTGTTCATATTTGATATGCTGTTCCAAAGTGACTAGAAATATTGTCGAATGAGAGGCAAATAATCAGGACGTTACCGTATTGAAAGAGTATCCCAACACGTTTCTACAAGCATTCGTCCTTTAACTGAAAATCCATGATCATTTTATAATAAAACTCGCATAAATTACTTAGTCTATAAATGAGTGCATGTGTACAGTTTTTTATTATCATAAGTTTTCTCCCTATCATATTTTGGTTGGAAATAACAGACCCTTCGAGCTTCTGAATCTAACCTATTTTAAAACGAATCATAAAAAAGGTTCAAGTATAAAGTCCTGTAAAGTATTTTTGTATTTTTTAAATTAAACGCTAACAAATAATGAAGCGTAACAAAAGCCTTAAAAATTCCAAAATAAACACAGAGCGTAGAGGTGCCGTCAAACCAATCTCACCACCATTATCAACAGATTATCTTAAATTGTTATGTATACTTTGACTTGTGTTATGGATTCTAGCCAATATTTTTACATTTCATTTTTAAGTATATCAATTTGAATAAATTTTCAACCGGCTTTTAAGCTGCAATGACATCACTATCCATTTAGGTATGTCTTGACATAATAAAGTATATGTTTTTACTTAAGTAAGTAACGGTTTGTTCTTATTTCAGGTATTTACTTGACTATTGTAATGGCATTAACATCAATGTCAGTGATAATGACCGTGTTTGTTCTAAATCTTCATCACCGAGGACCGAACAAGCATGCAGTACCAAACTGGCTTAAAGTTATTTTGCTTAATAAAATGTCACCCTATTTGTGTGTACAAGAAGATAGCAGCGAGATTGGTCGATTTATAAACACTGAAGAAAAGTTTATCAAAAATGTGTCACTCAAAATTACACTTGATAATATCCAACAAGCGCTTCAGAACGAAACACAACTTGAACAAAATAACGTCAATGGTCCTTTACACCAATCATCAGTGCAACCTGGCCAGTCGATACAAGGAACACATTCCCCTGTAACTGAATCCTCTAATCAAGTACCACAACCCGGTAGTTACATTGTCCATCGAACATTGCATGCTCCTATTGAACAATCACCCCAGCGACAGTTTTTTAACTATTATGATCCACAAACAAATGAATACAACTGCCAGGCAGGTCAACAAACCATTCAGATACCACCGGAGTTGGCACATGCGCAGACAAAACAACAAACGACATCGCAGACTCGAAACGAAAACAACCGGCGAACGAAGCGCCGATCAAACTCAAATTTGAGTAAAACAAACGAAGAAATATTAAATTCTCTTAAAAGAATTCTCGAAAAACACGAGAAAGAAGACAGGGATTATGAAGTTATTCAAGAATGGCGGCGCGTAGCACAATGTGTTGACAGAATTTTATTTTTCGTTTTTCTGGTAGCGACTTTCACATCGACATTAGCGATACTTGTCATAGCTCCAGCTACGCAGTGAGCAGACATGCTTATGTGAGAGAACTTGTGCAGTGCCAAATCAAATCAATGTGGATGTTTATTTTTGACAATGTTTGTTTTTTACATGTAATATAATTAGGATTTTACTTTAAACTATACGTGCATATATCAGTTAAAGTGTGGTGCAGTTTTTTGTTGTGTTTTTTCTTTATGTATGTAAACATGCATTTTTGGCTTTTAACGTCTTTTCGATATGATGATAAGCGGTATACGTGCTTTTGTACTTTCATGTATTTTCAATTAAGATTGGGCTGTACATAAAATATTATTACCAACGCAGAACAAATATACCAAAGACATCAAATGATAGTATGTAAAATAATTAGTGATCTTCGTCGTATAAATTGACGAACTGCTATATTTATTGCATCACATTTGTTTCGTGAGTATTGCTAATTTATTGCATCACATTTGTTACGTGAGTATTGCTATTGTAATTGCTTCACTGTCTTTAAACATAATTATTCCATTCAGTACCTACCAAAGGCTTTCAAAAACACAACATTCTCGGCTATTCAATGTATTTTGTTTGTGAAGTTTTTCTTTCAAAATGGCAAAATTTTGCTAAAATGCATTACAGCATTAGAGAAGTTTCTCTTTTGACCGCTCTTGTCAAGCATAAATGTTTTATTTATAATTGCATGACTTTAGCGTGTAACACTTTAGCCTATATTTTCTAATTTCTTAGACAATGATATGATTGCCTTTTGAAGACAAAGCTTTTTTTATTGACCTCGAAGATATGTGTAATGTTTCAACTAGATTTATGCAGTTCTCTAGAAATGAGGACTTGCATGCCAAATGTTTAATAAGAATATCTAAATACAAAAAGACACGAAGCTGTGCAAACATTTCATTGAAGAACTGTTTGATAGTCTGACTTTGTATATTTAACCAAACATAGTCAAGCATGTTCTAGGTTTCAAGTCTATATCTAGTAGCAAGACGTGGTAAACCTGATCTTGAGTTTCAACAAGGGTCATAATTAGAATAATTAAATTCAGTTTCGACTTAACTGCCCCGATAGTTTGATATCCATACACACTTTCTTGAAGTTTAAATCAAGTGAATAGTTTTTAAAACATTATAACTGCATTCGATCATACGACCTCATTCTGAATTCAATGTGATAAAGTTTGAAAGCCAAACAATATTTCATACATATGTATTTGTCACATTTTAAGAGCAGATGTTTTTTTTCTTATAGAAATCTAATACATTTATGAATTTCTGTGAAATATTTATCAACGTTTTATATGTATATATATTTAGCAAGGAAATCTAAATAAAACTACAGAAAAAGAAATCATATTTCAGGGAGGAAATTTGAGTTTAGGCGGAATTTATTTCCAGCAAAGGATGGAAACCAGATGAATTTTCTCATTGAATATGTGCCCAGATTAGCCAGGAATATTCTACACCGTGTTATAGAAAGTCTGAAACATTCTTACAGTTCTGGCTTGGAGACATTTTCCAGCATAGATGGATACAACATGTACATGTTCTTATCAAAATGATTACGTCGTCACCAACTTAACCTTTGAGCTACTGACCTTGGTCTTGCGTACTACATGCAGTCATGATACATTATCTCACCAAAATGAAGTAATAATTTAATCAATCTTTCAGAGGAACAATCATAATAAAAGATTGGTCCTCTCCGTCAAGAAATGATGAGATAAAGAGACCTGAGGCCAATAACTTTCTAATACATGTATATATAAAAAAGGCTCAATTGTACTTGTGTGCACTCACAAATAAATTCTACATGCAATGAGCATAACTTCAATGCCAATTGATATTTAGGTAAATGAATTATGTCGTGACTCTTTGTAAAAAAAACTATTTGATCAAGATAGATACGTTTGCTCTTTTAGGTTCTATTCACAAACACAGCTATGTTTAACTATCTGTACAATGTATAGCAATTTGCATGCAACACTTCGCCAGGATTTTCAAAGTATTCTTTTGTTTGGAACAGTTACTTTACTACGTCAAAAAATATATGTGATACAGCATTCGTATCTAAAATTTAAATATGTTTTAGACAGCAAATAGAACGGGATACAACATTTTTTTAATATAGTTTGATAATTCAAATTTTAATTACAGTGTCAGTTCAAGTGATAACACGTGAAACATGGAAAGGACCTTAAATAAGCTTTAATTATCCACTCGTCTTTACTTGATGTATGTACTATGCTAATTCGATTCTTTGTAAACTGACGAATAAATATGTTTAAACTAAGTGATAAAACATGCGTTAATATTTTAAGTGGCTTACTTTACATGTACAACTATCCCGCCTTCTACCCGGGGAATTATTGTGAAACATTTTGTACATTTTGCACCAGAGAATAAATCATGGTACAGTGGTACGTTCACTAGATCACATTGTCTTTATGCGTATACACAATATGATCCAAGTTGTTCAGTTTCATTATTTGAAATAACAGTACTGCAGTCATCCATATGCAAGGAACAATGACCTTGTTTTGCATGTCAATTTCAAATTATTCTAAGCATTGATAGTATCATTTTGTGTAAGCAAATATTAGCACTATAATCAAATTGAATAACTGAAACAAGATGTACCTGTCATCTAAGAAAATAACAAAGGTGAAGCAAAAGATCACTTTCAGAAGTGTCAATTTACATTCAGCTCCGTTTTTTTACCAACCGTGCGATATTGTAGACCTTTTTTGCTATAGGACTGAACACTTTTCAATATCGTCTCATAATTTGAAGTATTAAAGATTGCATTGTACACTTAGTCTATACTTTCGTAAAAGAAATTTATATAATTAGTTTTTATACATGTATTTAGTTTTGTAACTTGGTTGTGCATTAAAAATATTACGATTTTTTTGGTGTCTTTTTGTTACACTATTTGGATTAATATAACGTAAATATGTTTAAAGGCACGATATTGATATCAACACTTCCTTTATGCAGCTTTAACGTCTTTCCAGATGAAAAATGCAATTCCCTTCTTCTGGACTACACATCCCTTGAAATTACTTTGGAATCCTTGTTTTCTGTACTAGGGTTCTGTGATTGTGAATGGTTTTTTAAAGTACAACGTTGAATAAAAGATTGTATTCGAGCTATAACTAATAGCATTCTAGCATTTGTACCACGTAACAGTCGAATATTAATCCATATCGGACCCACATGTGATTGTAGCGTAGCAGGGACCCAAACAGTGAATGTTAGTTAAAAATAGCCTGATGACTATATATCAATAAGAATGTAAACAACACAGTTTACACATCGACCCAGTTTCAGCCTCAATTATTCACCTAGAATAATGTATATTTATTTTAAACCTATTGTATACAAAGCATAAGTATTTATATTTTCCGTAAACCTTTATTTCAAGGACCAAATGCAAACCGTTTTGAAACAGCGACTGATAGTTTCCGATTTTTCAACCATTTTTCGCCAACCCGAATAAATCTCACACATTTCGGGTACGTCTAGCTTCCAACCGTCACTGTGGACATAGACGAAAACGGCACAACAATGCTAAATTGAAGCTGTACTTGAGAGCAGTATATGAATATATATTATACATATGAACAAGAAAAACTGCGATACTACGTATCACAGGGGGCCTAGAAACAAAGATTTCATGTAAATATTTTTAAAAAGTGATGCAAATTGACTTTACAGACTTTATAACAGACACATAATAAATTTATATTCTAGGTTCGTATAAAGCAGATACTTGACTATCTGGTTTGTGCATTAACAATTCATTAATTGTTTCTTACATTAAGTCTATCATTTATGACTAAAAAAGAAACAGAAACATATTCATAAAAAAGCTTTCATCTTTACGCTCTTTCCGTTTTTTTTTATCAGGATTTATTAGATAGTCCATGTTTTCATTCAGCGTTAATTATAACAAAGTTAACGTTACAATATTATAATATGTAGACCGCTATGTTCCATTAAAGTGATTCTTAGAATGTACAAAACTATTCCCTTTCAAAATCGTTTGCAGTCAAAATGTTTGTAAACATTTTCACGACTACTGAATATGAGACTTTCTTTATTTAAAAGTGCATCCCGACCAATTACTTTGGTATCTGTCAGTTTATTGCTGTAAACCAGTCTGAAAACATGAAATGTATTTTTTCCAGTCTGATAAAAATAGAAGGTACATCCCGACCATTAGTTAACTTTGGTTACCTAACAGTTTATTGCTGTAAACCAGTCTGAAAACATGAAATGTATTTTTTCAAGTCTGATAAAAATAGAAAGTGCATCCCGACCATTAGTTAACTTTGGCTACCTAACAGTTTACTGCTGTAAACAAGTCTGATAACATGAAATATTTGTTCAAAATATACTATCAGTGACTGTAAAGTGTGATTGTAAATTTTAAATACACTCACCGAAAATGAAAACTTTACACATATATTATACAAATGTTTAACACAAGATCAAATCAATGTATTTCTCTATAGAATAAGACAAATAACAAAGGCGATAATAGGCCTAAAAGTTAAAGTCTTCATGCATAAAAGGAAGATAACTCATATAGTGAAAACAGACAGTGTATCAAAACTAAAATTGGTTGTCAAGACAAAATATTCCTTTAGAAAATAATGTCAAGACTTGAAAACTCAACAATGTTTTGTGAAAACACAATGCAAAAGCGCGAGTTGAGACTCCAAAGATTCAAATTCTTGAATTACCTGCCTTTGAATTGAATATACGGTTGAATTTATGACCTTATATCTGAAAGCTTCTGGGATGATTTTGAAATTTAACCCAGTAAGTTCTCTGGCCAGCGCTGCATTGGATCACCTAATAGCACTTCATGGCTAGGTAAAATTTAGATTACAATATTTGAAAGTTAAAATGAAAATATATGTGATAAATCGATGCACTTTAGAAATCCTATTTTGCTGCACCATCATAACATAGCGATACAGGAAAAATATTAGGTTTAAAACTATGTGTTATGGTGTACTCTTTGAATACGCCCTGACCTTTTATATTAGGTAATAGATTTATCTAATCGAACAGTCCGTATCACTCAATGTACCCACTATCTTGCTGCTATGCTTACTGTTGATTTGCAGCTAACCGTGACGAATAGAAAGTGTCTACTTCAGTTGTGTATTGTGTAAACACGTTGGATAATTGTATGTATAATTTTTAGTTTGCTTTTTATGCGCTATTTGGAAAATGTAGTTTACTCAAATATCTGTTACGTCAGTATCAAATTACTTAATTCGTTATAAATTTGACTGCATAGGATTAAATCTTGTATACTTGCGTTTTCATTTGAGGCAGTAAGTTAGTGTCATTGCATTTAACACACATGATGACTGAAGAAGAAAGACATCCAATACTTGATCGTGTGACTTCCTCATCCAGTGAGAGTTCTTCAGTGTCCGTATACTCGGCATGTGATCATAGGTCGTTAGTCCATCGGTGTTTAGTACTTGCACTTATATGTACAATAGGTATAGGTAAGTACAATAACATGATTGAACTGTTTTGTTAAAGTACATTTAAAGGTCCGTTACTAACACCATTAAATCTGGAATTGTAACAGGGAAATACAGTTTGAAACTGGCTTCTAAAATTTTACAATATCCGTGTTTGAAATACTGCTGCAGAAAAACGAATGAACGTTTGTGTATTTCCTTAGATTGACCTTGGTGGTCTTTTTGCCTTATGTTTGCTTTAATTAATGTTGTAAACAGTCAGTTTGTTAAACATCCGGTGTGTTTTAGAAAAATATCAACATATCATTTTCATATCCGCTATAGTTACGTTACCCCGTCGCCCGTTTCCCGTCTTACTTCTGCAGTTATAACAAACAATTATTAAAAGTTAGACATATACATGTGTTGTACTGTTTCGTAAATTATCTTAAATTATTAAATTCTAAAAGAACTTCATATCGAAATAATTGTGTGACTATGTCATGTAGTCACCTGTTTCTAAGAGAAAGTGATCGCAACGCTGAGCTTATCCAATCGAACTTTTGTGTTGACGGTATACTTTTCTGTTCCAGGAGCTTATTTTTGTACAGACAGTCCTTCCGCTCTACAAGACCATTTCTTGGAGGATCTTCATGTCTCAGAGACTAAATACATGAGTTTCTATTCTAATATACAATGGACTAGTATCTTCTCTTGTTTATTTGGTGGATATTTGATCGACAGACTTTTTGGAAACAGACTGGGAATTGTTTTATTTTCGGTTTTGGTTGCTGGATTTCATGTATGATTATTTAGCTTTTATTTTCGCCAAGGGTGATTTCTTTGAAACTATAACGGAATATGTAAAATGTACCATATTGATTTGGGTATATATTTGGACTTTATAAATCATGTTTCTTTCTGGAAAGCAGAGTCAAACTACATTGTAAATCTTAACTCTAAACAATAACATTTCTTACAATCAAAGCAGACCTAGGAACGTTACATGTATTATAAATGTGTCCTTTAAATTCGTACATAGAAGACACAGTCGTCTTACTTATATTACGCTTCTATTTGTTTAGGCTGTGTTTGCCACAGGTGCTTTATTGAACAGTTATTGGCTGATGTTTGTTGCGAGGGGCATCTATGGGTAAGGTCATTCAGATATAATGTGCATACAGATACGAATAACTGTACACTCGTGATAAACAGCATTATTAATATTCCGAAATTAAATTGCGCAATTATGCACAATTGTTGGCAGTGCATAAGTGAGTACTTTCATGCTTAAATCACATATTATCATTATAAAACATAACACATGATAGTGATTATTTCAAAAGACTGATTTTTGCGGAGAGAGTCTGATTAACATATAATCTGATTACAACTGAAAGTAATAGATCACTTGATGTGATAAACTGCTGGCTTTAAAACAAATTTATTTCGTAATATTGCACATGTAATATTAATCCAGTTTTATTTTTCGGTTATTGCTGAAGGTTTATTTTTATCCGAATGCTTCCTTTATCCTTATATGTACCATGCTCAAAACTCATCGAAAAGAAACATATTTTAAAGTTGTCATTACTGTAGATTGTTGAAACATCCTGATCATTCATGGATAATAATGCTGATCTCATTTAAACCGGTCACAATGTCAGAAATAATCTCTGTCAGTAGGGTCAGAGTTTCAACCGCTTGACTATACAAGTATCAGACAGTGACATTACAGTTGACGTTGTTTTACATGTATTTAGCCAGTGGTATTTGCTGCATTAGGTATTTAGCCAGTGGTATTTGCTGCGTTAGGTATTTAGCCAGTGGTATTTGCTGCATTAGGTTTTTTTAAATAATTATGATGATGATTTATTATAACTTTCAAACAAAAATTATTTTTATTAGAATTGCAAATGGTCCAATGGCAATTGCAAGCGATAACATAACAGTGAAATGGTTTAAAACATCAAGTATAAACATGGTATTCGGTCTGAAAACCAGTTTAGCTCGTTTGGTAAGTACGTTCATATACTACATAATAAATACAGACACAATGAGCGGAGCAAATCTAATATCTACCCTTTTTTAAGAACCCAAATTAACTGGTTTACTAGAAAACATTGTTTGTGCTTCCAACCAATGGATATTTAAGTAATTTAAGTTAGGTACATGTATAAGAGAACAGGAATGCAACATGTATATTTAACTTGAAGCTCATATAAAACATGCGACAAATAATGTCCAAGTTTTTATTTGAATTATGAAATGTATAATCTGGCAGTTATATACAGGTTACATAAGCCTAATTTTGTGTAAATGTAATAAACTCACCAAAAATGAAAACTTTACACTTTTATTATACAAATATTTAACACAATATTAAATCGATGTATTTCACTCTGACTCTATAATAAGACAAATAACATAGGCGATAATAGTCCTAAAGGTTAAAGTCATTTATCATGCATAGAAGGGAGATAACTTATATAGTGAAAACAGACAGTTAATCAAAAACAAAATTCGTTGTCAAGACAAAATATTCTTTTTGCTGATTTTTAAAATAAAGTTTAATTCTATCGACTGAATAACTGTCTATCATTTGGTTCTATTACTTATTGTGGATAAGTCAAATAAAAAGTAAAGCATTGTACATTTAATGTTTCTTAACCATTCAGCACTCGCTAAAATATCCTGGTGAACTAAGTTTGAGATGTTCTTCGTTTTTGTATCGTGAAACTAGTTTAAGCCTAAGACATCGGTAGGTCATATGATGGTTTGAACTGTAACGATCAATTTCCGAAATGACGCCTAGGCATAAAACTGTCTGCAATATCATCTTATTTCGGTCTACGTTCGTCATGTTTCAGGGCAGCGTAGTTGCCATGAACGTATTAGGAAAACTATACGACTTCTTTACGCAGTATTCTCATGGACATATTTGCTTGGGCATTACACTGTTTTCGGGTAAATGATGTTTCATTTATTTTGGTTTATGTACGAAAAAATTATAATGCAAAAACGACATTCCATTATGTTTTCGTAAAGATTACATCTCGTCCGTGCATATATTATGTTGTCCTATAAACATAACACTATTCTGCAATTATAAGAATATAATTTATGATATAAATGATAAATTTACCTCGATTAAAACTTAAAAGTCAATGTTCATTACACTTTATTAATAGCTTTTCTTTTTTAGGCACTCTGATTGCGTTTGTATCTTTTCTTGCGTCTGTCATCATGGCATTGCTGGATTACAGAGCAGACAAGATAAAACACGATAACACCAACAAGCATAGGAAAAATGGTCTGAATTTATTTGAGGAGAAGTGAACACTTATCATCAACTAGTCATTAATAGCATTTAGAAATAATTCATTTCCC
This sequence comes from Saxidomus purpurata, assembly GCA_022818135.1. Classification (NCBI taxonomy): domain Eukaryota; kingdom Metazoa; phylum Mollusca; class Bivalvia; order Venerida; family Veneridae; genus Saxidomus; species Saxidomus purpurata. The sequence continues at coordinate 39,718,893 of JAFMSR010000018.1, forward strand.
CCTATTTTAGAAATCTGCATATCGTCTAAAGGAGACAATCTTAACGAGACAGTCATAGGATAATTAGACGACCTAATAAATGTTTGTTATGAATTCTAGTTATGTATTTTTGTATCACAACAAGGCTTTGTCGGCTTCTTACACTGTAAGAATGGAAACAAAAAATAGTGCTTATTAGAGAGTCTTCGTTAATAATCATACAGTGTCAAATAATATATGCTTTTTTAAACTCTTGTGGAAAAAACACCCTTAAACTTTCTATTTTATAGTTTGTAATACTTTGCTTCGGCTGAAAATCAGCAGGTGTTCTAATTTCTTCAATTTTAGACAAAGCAATACGTTTATCGGATGTGAAAGACTTTCCGGCTACATACTGGTTGATAGCATTGACTACCACGGTCTACTACATGGCACTGTTTCCATTTGTTGGACTTGGACAGTAAGCCGAATTTTATACACATATGCTGTTGTTCCTTTTGATGCAGTATAGTCTTTATAAAACTATCAATACGTACAATGTGTTTTCATTTCAGCACACAGGCCTCCGTAGTCGGGTACTTAGAGCCGCTGACTTTAAATCACTGCAACCTCTCAAAGATTAAGGGTCATGGGTTCGAGCCCGCTACCGACCATGTCTCTTTGTGTGAGAAAGTTGGCAGCTTTTTTACGCAGGATGGGAGTCCAATACTAATTCTTCCTAGGACAGGTGGCTAGGTAAGCTGCTGGCCTGTTAAAATGACCAAAATTCGATTGGAACGGGCTCAAGACGCCTGCCACAACAATATCTCAGTGCGCCTTTTATATTCTCTGTGTAAATTACTTTCGTTCCACTCTAAAGTATCCGTACAATTCGTTTTTGAAACTGTCACATTTGTTTTTAAAATTTGTATTTCAAACAGTCAAAGCACACGGTTAACAAATATTACACTTTCATGGTCCTTTCCAACATCAATAAGTACGCTTCTAACACACGAACTGCTATTACAGGGTCTTCTTTGAAATGAAGTATGAACTGGAGCCAAGTATAGCAGACAACGTTAACAGGTATTCGTAATTATACATATCAATATGTAGAGCGAATTCCGCCTGAACGAGTGAACATAATTTACAAGATAAAAGTTAAAATAAGATTATAATTTAATTACCAAATCTATCTCAGTCTATCAAGGATAGGATCGACAGTGATTTAATTAAGTTGTATGAACAAACTTGTTTTGCAATCGAGGATAAAGAAATTGGTATAGATACCAAATCTAATAAAACCTGTCTGATATCAGCGGAGCAACACTGAGAGGAATTAAGAGATGTTCAATTAATACCAAAATTGTATAAGGTTGAAATCGCTTATTTGCTTGTAAATACTTAATTATTTCATAATAGCGCCTGACAAAAACTAGCTTTTCATTCACCACAATCTTTTTATCTGTTGTATTTTATGTGGAAAGTATGTAAAACATATATAATATAGTTTAAACCCTCTTTTCAAACTCTAAATGAATAAAATAGAAGAAATGATGGTGATCATGGTTTCATACGGAGATACATTAAATATTATAAAATGTCATACCTTTCATCAATTGTTGAATAAGGCTTGCAGCTTCGGGTAGCCCTAATACCAAACCATGTTTTGCATATGATACAAACTCTACATCATTCCCTGCTTGAGTGAACTGTGTCATAGATTTAAGATATCTGTTTTCAAATAAATATGATTATTTTACATGTACTGGGATAGACGGTTATGCCCACCTAACCTTAAAATAATGGTCATAACAGTGTAACGAATAATGTTTTCAAAAGTCCATGACACGGTTCCCTCATGCAGGAAATGATGTACAAAATGAAAACATAAAATCACAAAAATTGAAGAAATTTATAACATTTAATGGCATCTTTCTTTTTGTAATCAGGAACAACATTATTGCTTTTGTTTGATTTGTGTAGAGATTGAAAACAAGCGTTCAGATTTACATACTTTCTAATGACAAAGAAAATTCTATCTATGTTTAAAAGTTGATGAATTAAATACAAACTTTTCTCAGCCGCTACCTTAATTGACTTGTCAAACAACCAGACCTTATGTTTTTGTTTCCAGTATGGTGTATCTAATGGCTGCAATCACCATGCCCATATTTGGTTTTCTGATAGACAAATTGGGTAGGAACCTCATTTGGATGTTTGTCGGCATTCTTCTGTCTACCGCCAGCCATGTCATTCTTGCATTTACATTTATAGAGCCTTATGTTGCTACGGTACAATTTTCATTATCTTAGATAAATGATTTTTTGACACGGTGGTGTCTTCCTCTCATTTCGTTTACCTAATATTTAGAAGACTTTTAAAAACAAAACTTAATCGAAACCTTTCCTTATTCATATAGAAAAATGTATTTCTCTCAACAGTTTCTATCATTGCTTCACCCTTCATAACCACAGTGGAAATATATTTTCACTTTTCCTATTTTGGAAAATGAAGTTCACAACCCAAATATTTCAATTGTTTTAACCATATCAATTGTATGTTGTGTGCAGTGCTTATTTTTGTAGTTTTTGGCAATTAACTGGCTTGATACACCGTGACTTGAATAACATGTACTATTAAACATGATTTCATAGAACAATCCCTATACTAAAATGATTACAAGTGACATAAATTGTGTAATACAAATATCAAGTCTGGTGTAACCGAGCCAGTCTGCTATCGCCTTTCTTGGGGATAAGGCTGTTATTAGACAGCCGAATGCCCTGTCATAGGGAAAGGTACAGACCAACTCGAATAAACCAGTTAGGCATTGCTCAACAAGGAAAGGTGGATGGGAAGGATGGCGGTTATAAGGTAATGGAGACGTGTAAGCTCCGACTAGCTCTAGCGCTTTGTTGATAAGTTGATAAGCGTACCGCTTCTAATGAAACTGAATCTGGAAGACGCGTGACCCCGAACTACGGTTCATTTACGGCGCATGTCTGTATGAATCACTGCGAGAAAAAGGATACTATTCCGTTTTCGTATAAACTATATTTATAACATAAACAACAATTAATGTCTTATATGCTTTTTATTCAGATTTCAACAACATTCCATGTGCTTTTGGATTTATTTGTAATGATTTCTCTTGGTCGGCATGCCGCACGTTTTTTTATTAAATAACATCAGTTTGCAAATCAATATCCAGTACAGATAAACCAAATCATAATATCCATGTATACGGGGGTTGGGACATCTAAATCTAGGGTTGGAACATCTATACCTGTTAAAAACCTTTCATCCGTTTTGTGTATTTCTACTTAACTCTTTCGAAGGTAACGCTGGGATTAGGTTATTCAATCTTTACTGCGACCATGTGGCCAATAGTTTCGTATGTATTAGCACTAAATCATCTGGGAACTGCCTACGGAATGTAAGTACCTGTCTTATTGATTATTATATATATACTAATTCATCTATTCTTGATTGCGAAACAAGTTTTTACAACTTAGATAAATCGCTCTCGAGACTCATTCCAGATGGAATCAACCTCGAAGAGAGAGAGAGGCAATGTGGAATTATTTGTGTCCTGACTAAGGACACTACCGACATGGCGATGGTAGGGACTGAACCTGGGGCCCTTCGATCCTGAGGCGAATGCGCCACGGCGGCTCACTGATTATTAGGCATATGGACGCTTTGTCGTGTTTTCTAAAAGAACTTTTTAAAGAAATCCAGAAACATCGTCCATGAGTGGTATTTCGACACATGCTAGCGTGAGTAACTCAAAACATTCCAACTGGCTGTTAAAATCAGTAAGTTATATTTAGCGGTTACCTGTTGTTGTTGAAAAATAAGCAGCGCCGTGTTGCGCTTCCCATCAAATTTAGCGGTTTCAAGGTCCTGGTAGCTTAGCTGAAAACTACGTATAGCAAAACGAACTTCCGTGAACCAATTTCTGCACTGTCAGCTACATGTAATTAAAATACAACAATATATGTGCTTCAGTCGACTATACTATGATTTTATTTCACATTTAGAATGAACTCAGTTGTTGGCATTGGTCAAGCGGCTGGGGCATATTTTACCGGATATTTAGCTGATAACAGCGGATACTTGATCTTGGAAGTTTATTTCACGGCATGTATGGCAGGTAATGCTAAATCTACATTATAATCAGTTGGATTTGATTCAGAACAGGCACAAGGTGAATCCAGGTGTTATTACATTTTAGAAATGCTGCATATTTAATATTTAAGACATGCAAAGAAAGCAAATGACATAAGTATGTGAACATATTGTAAACGGATGCTTTTGCTGAATAAACTTTATCGTATATACATGTTTCAGAAATCTTGTTGAAATACAGAAGGCTTTAAATTTTAGTGCATTAAATTATATTAAACTTCTGTGACAATAACGTAACCAATGTCACACTGTATCGGCAAAACGCACTGGCTCCAATTTAACGATACTACTCTGACTAACGTAACGACAAGACTCCGACGAAAAATGGCTGATTATGTAAACAAAGCACAAGTCAGTATATCAGATCCGTATTTTTACATGGTTTATCGCAACTTCTGAAGAAACGAATACTCTTACGGAATGCTCACTTCTGTCCCGCATGACCGTAGCTAGTCGGCTGTTTCAGACATCGAAGCGTGTGAAAGTAATGCAAGTTGAATGCAAATGATTCAACGGTAAACTGCAAGATATACCCAAAATGCATGTCTTTGGCTGTCGTGTCGTTACGTTAGTCGGAGTAGTATCGTTAAATTGGAGCCAGTGCGTTTTGCCGATACAGTGTAAATGTATTCCGATGAGTGAAACGATTCGCTTCAAAAATTGTATCTGTTGTACGATATACAATTTATATATTTACGTTTCAAATCCATGCTACATTGTGCAACATGCACATGTAAAAGACTTGACTGAAGTCTAGAAATGTATGTAATACATTCAGTATTTTCTACTACGTACATTTTCTTAACTTTTTTACAGCTTCATTTATACTTGGGAGTTTGCTGTATATTACTGATCAGTCAAAAGGTATCAATTTCTTCGATTTAAAGACTGAATTCAATTTCATTGTCATAAATTTGTTAGGAACGTTACCTGTTTCCTAGTAAATCATCGGGAAATTTAAGATTATTCTTTGAAACATACATCAGTATCATTGTATTAAATTAACAGACAAATTGCATTCAACGAGTCTACCGAAGTACTTTTAAAAATATAATATTTTTGTCTACGGTTATCGGGCTGATGTGTTTTTTATACTTGTAAAGGATATGTGTTATTGCATTAGTTAAAACGGATTTAAACTTATGTTCCATTTAATTTTTGTTGTTCCTTCCATGGAAGGGACACTTAGAATTGTACATACACACTTGACTGAACAATGCAGCACGTAAGCCGTTTTTCGGTGTGTTTCCGTTATAAATTGAACGTTGTGATATTGAAAATTGGATGGAACCAACTAACAACCAATAGCAGTTCTTTTCCGTACACGCTACATAGTTACGTTACTGTGGTTATTTCCCTTTATGTGGTAACTTCACTGGGTAAGCTATAGTCTCACTATTTGCACTTCGAAGGCAAACCGATTTTACAGGTTGACATTTAATAGCTGTCCGCCTTCTACAAAATGGTGTGACAGTTATAAAATATCAGATCTGTGAAAGGGGTCACACTGAAACACCAAATTAATTAGGTTAGATAAGCTATTTCACACATATACAAAATAAGCTATTTGCACGTTGGACTTGCAGAAATCGCCCGACAATGCGTTTGCTTTTGCATTATGGGTTTGACAAAACGCTGAAAGAATGTTTATTTACATATCGTTTGCATAGCGTAGAAATATGCTAATATTGCTGCTTGAAGTATTGGCGCGAACTTACCATGTGACCATATAAAAGCAGATCTAGTGTGACGTAGTAACAGGTTTGTGGAGAATTAAATATTGTAGATACTAATGCCTGAATTTGCTTAGACTGCCGTAGTTTGTACTTCAATAAATAATATAGACAGATGTACCCTAGAAGGAACTTTTGGAATGCTATAACTTGTAATGACATTTAATTTAGTTTCATTCCGTTTAGATGCAGTGCTTATTCTTGGATCAAAAGAAAGAACCAAACGCTTAGAACTCCAAAACAGGTACTGTATGTAAGCGTTGTTTATTTGTCGCATTACTATTACGTGTAACCCATTCTCATGTCGCTAAGTATACAAGTAACAACGACTAAATTCTTGACATGTAAATTCGAACCTTATTCTTTTGAAAAGCTAAAACTCATTCGAACAATATGACCCATTGTCTGGTATTTAGCGGTATGTTTTTACAGTATGCAGGTCTTAAATAATGAAATATGATTATACCAAAACATGTTTTTAGTGAAGTTTCAGATATATTGCTTTGAATTATTCTTGTCTTTTTCCAGGACTTTGATACAGAAGGCAAATGTTACCATATCGAGTAATCCGTCTTCAGAAAATGCTACATAACAGCAAACTGTAGTTGTATAAGCCTTAGGGACACTAAAGTTTACATGTGTGATGGTACTTCAAAAATAACATTTGAAATTGAAGCTTCTACGTGTAAGGTTCAGTAATCATAGGGTTCCAGACAATTTAACATACTCTGTGATAAGATAGGAACATATTCAAAGATTAAAACGAAGGGAAAACGTTTACCTTTATTACAGTGCGTACTATGGTGTATTCTGATGCATGACAAAACCGCCCGAATGTCTCCTAAAACTTGAATTGATATCGTGAAAGGGGCATTTTGCTTATTCCCCACAAACTTACAGATAGAGTGCATGACGTATGCCAGTAAGTCATAGTCTTAGTGCTTTATATAAACATAGCTTATTGTTGAACTTAATTGATTGACTTAACATTTATTTTGCATAAGCAATACTTGGACAAAATTAGTGTGAAATAGGCAAAAGTAATACAGGAATTTATGATGGACGGACAGACAGACAGACAAACACACAGTAGTATTTCAATTGTTTGGTTAATTTATATTGCATTTAGAAAATAAAAACAATAAACGATATTAACTATGTGTTATAAGTGAGTGTGTAAATAATATCTTATCTCTAAAATACAATAAAATATATTCAGCTAGTTCTTTAAGTTTGTTTTGGGGTTATTGTTATTCAATATGCAGTTCTTTATAATGATTTAGCTACACATTTTGTAATTTTTAATCCCTGTACAGTGTTATTTTGGAAATACAATGATTTGTTCACTATTCATAAAGTATTTTCAAAAATGGCTACAAAACGCTTGTCAACGCTGTTCAAACTGTATTCACCACAGGGTCTCTATTGTAAAAACAAGTTAATAAAGTAGATTATGACTCTGATATGTCACCTTTACGAGACATATTCGGATGATATTCATGAAAGGACTGGAGAAATTAGAGTAATTCTTCATAGCCAAGTATTGCGTCTTTAGTATTTAAATCAGTAAGGGTCGAGGGGCCAGTTGGGCCAGTCTGATCAATTGGGTCCGCCAGGAAGTTAGGAACTGCATTCATAGCTAAAAAGCTTTATACTGTTTGTATTTTGTAATTAGTTAAATTCAAAGTTATTTATAACTGGGTTATACAATAAACTAGTCAGCTTATTCAAATAAATTATATTTGAAATTGGTGTGTTGGTCATTAATATCACCTTATAACGTTACAGCTTGAATACTAGTAAACAGGGACAAAAAGAAGTATTAATCAAAATCTTTTCAATAAAAGACCAAGTTAAAAACATGCATCTCTCCGTGGAAATGTATGAGAACTCTTCGGATACGACACTCTGAACGTTTTAGTACGTTGTCTAAAATATATAAAAAGCATGATTCTACACACGTGTTGAAAGGTGGTTTAACATCATGTTTGTTTCATAGCCTAATCATGTATATAATTATGTGTATGGTTATAATGCATTTAATATATGAATATTTCAAGAACGTTAAAGTGAATCAGTTATAATGTCAGAAAAATGTTAAAATTGACAAATATTGATCAGAGTAATACAATGGTAAATACTTTGTGTTCATATTTGGTAAAACCTAAACCTGAATATTGGATGCGAGAAGGTCATGTTGATGTTTGTGTTCTTCAGCTTTTTCTGTATGAAAGAAATAGTTATTTAGACATTCAGCTGGTAAATGTAATTGTAGAAATTATTCAGTAACAGCTTTAATTCATTTTATTAATTGAAGCAAAACAAACTTAAAATGTTTAACCCCGCTTCTAAATGACATTTCAATTTGTACAAGTAAACCCCGATATCACCAATCAGCTGCCACCACTTATTTCTTCATTGATGTAACTCTTGCATCTTTTGTATTTTAAGCTCTAAGAGTAAGCTTCCCGCGAGTCATGTAAGGAACAATGTATAAATGCAGAATATGTGTGAACACATATTTCTTGTGTAAAATATTAAACAAAACGATTTATTTCAAATTAGCATCAAAAATGATTTTTTAAACGTCATTATTACAAAACAAGTTATATATTGTCGACCCCGCTGACGTTTGCTTGACAAATATGTCATTTTTACGGTTTGGTGGCCACAAATATACAGCTTTTCCTTTACAAGACCCTATTTCCTTCAATTCTTAACAGTTGTTTGGCTTGACATGTTGCCCGTGGGCAATTTGTTATAATTTACTTGACAAGGCGCACCACAGTTTGAATGCAAAGCTTGACATCAAAAGTATGCATGCCTTAGTAAATTCAGGAAAGTATTTCATGATCAAATGCGCAGTTGTGATTATTTCAATTGCCTGTGATATGATGTACACTTTGAATACGACCTGTCCGTACATATAAGGTAAAATATGCATTTAATCGAACAGTCCGTTAAACTCAATGCAGATGCTATCTTGCTGCTATGTTCACTGTTGATTAGCAAAATTAATCAATTGTTAGCTTACGGTGACGAAAGGAAAGTGTCTACTACAAGTGTGCAACCCATTGTATATTCTTATATTTTATTCTCTATATTTTATATTTTCTGCGCTTTTTATGCACTATTTGGAAAATTAAGTTCTCACACATATCTGTTTTAGCACAATAAAATGACTAAATTTGGTATAAAGTGTCAGTTAATTCACGATAAAGACGTCTAAATAAAATTGACTGCATATGAGTAAATTGTTTATGTTTGTATTACCACGAGACAGTAAGCAGTCAATTACCATTACACTAAACAAACATGATGACTGAAGAAGAAGAAAGACATCCATTGCTAACACGAGTGACTTCATCATCCAGTGAAAGTACTGCAGTATCCGTATACTTGGCATGTGATCATAGGTCGTTAGTCCATCGGTGTATAGTACTTGCACTTATATGTACAATAGGTATAGGTAAGTACAATAACATGATTGAAATGTTTTGTTAATTTAAAACTTCATTTAAAAGAATGACTAAACTAGTATAACTTAAATTTTCTATTTTCTTCAATTAGTAAAGAAAAGCGTAACAAGATAACCCTTTCGTCAAACTTTCGGTATGCAAAAGGTGATCAACGTATCATTTTCACTTTTCACATCCAAACAACTAAAACATTTTATTTGCCTTGAAGCCACCAGCCCAAACAACAATGTTCCATACTCTGGTATACATTTGCATTTTGGGTAATGCGTTTTAAAAGAAAATTTACAAATAAACTAAGTACAGTATTCAAGTTACATGAACAACAAGAAATTTCTGCGATATTCACCGTGTCAGTTTTAAATTACAGATTCTTATAGATAACATAACTTGTTTTTAATCACAGTATACTTATACTTGATTTAATTACACACTGATTGCATATGGGAAACTGATTTATCTGGAAAATATCTACTTCTTTGCAATATAATCCTGAGTAATTGAGCGTATGGAATAAAAGGCTTAATAAAGCCTGTTACGATAATTTTTAGGTATAATACCTCTTGTGTTTAAGGGGAAAATATTGCATTAAGAAACATATTACGAGCCGTGTAAGGCGCACTGTAACCTAGAAGAAAGCAGACTTATCAAAACGAAACATAAGAAGGTCCCAGGGTAGAACAGTATTGGAATCATGTTCGTTTAATTTCGTGAATATATTTTGCAACACATGTAGATAGAGCACTTTGACTCTTAGGCATCTGTCCCGGGGTAGGTAAACTGCTGTGGTCAAGGATAGACCGAACACAGTATTCTGGTTCAGAACTATTGAGATACTGGAATGCATAGTTACCAAATATACACATTACGAAGGACTGACGTACAATACGTTTCCAATCCAATTTTCCAGGGGAAAAAGCTTCTTTAATATAAACCCATATAGTTTTTCCAGGGGAAAAAGCTTCTTTAATATAAACCCATATAGTGGAACAGACCATATTTTCCGACAAAATTAAATATTTCTGGAATAAAAACTAATTGACCTTTTGCTCTCCTTATCATGTAGAAATGTAACCTGAAGTCAAATATCTTCTTTGGCAGCCAATAATTATATGGTGCAAAGTTTTTGTAAGAAACTAAGTTTACGCTTCTCTACCAATGTTTCAAATGAGCGCCAACCAAGGAGTGATAGTGCCATATCAGTTTGAGTTCTAGAAGGCTAATGGGGAATGTGACTTTTTGGACGATACTCAACAGGACACGAGGGTTTAACTCCCCTGGTATATTTTCTAATGACATAATTGAAAAAGTGACGCTTTGGCTTTACTACATCGTTCTGTTATAGTATCTGATATCCCAAAATTTACAGAGAATGTTGAGGACCGGGGTGCACCAAACACCAAAAGCATTGATTTTGTAGGATTGAAACTGTATCTGCAAAGTGATGCATGTTTCATAGCCGTATTAATGCATTGTTGAAGAAAGTTCACATTCGGACAGACAAGGGCTTAATCGGCTGCTAGTGTAGGATTTCCGCAGTGTAAGTGGTCTATTGCACAGCCTATCCCACTATTCTGAAGATTATTTAGCAACTCATCTATGTAAAGGAATATAGCCAAGTGGACAGGATCTCTCCTTGTATCGTTTTTACAACTTTTTTGCTAAGTCCAAACTGTAACATTTTGCATACAAGACCGTTGTGCCATACACAGTTAAAAGCTGCTTTGGTATCTAGAAACAGACAGAATGCTTTTAACTATTTTCTTAGAAGAAAGCAACTGCTTCTTGTAAATCGAAGGCATCAATTATTGACCTAAGATTTTGTTGCCTGTTTTGAAACCGTTTCGTTTTTGGTCTAACCAATTCTGAAATCTATGATGATCGACGCTTTCGAAAAGCTTATAAATTGTGGACAAGTGTGATTGGCCGATAGCTACCGTTACATGTTTTATCTTTTCTTTTTTCCAAAACAGGTATAATTTCACCAATTTTACAATAGGTAGGGACGTAAGAATGATAAAATATGGAACGCCGTAGCTGTCTTATGTTAAAACATTACAAGTTGTCTTGTTAACTGGGTGTACTGTCTTGTTAAAATGGTTTTCTGTCTTCTCAAATAGTTATGATGTCTTGTTACTGAACTGTTATATCTTCTTAAGTGTGCTGATATCTTGTCAAAATGTCGTGTTTATTATGTGTATTTCACATAATATCTTCTTATTATGTTGTTATATTATGTGAAACATACATGCTATCTTGTCTAAATACTACGTTAACTTCTCTATATGCGATGTTATCATGTCAAACTGTCATGTTATCTTGTCGAAATACCATCTTAACTTGTTCAAAATACATGTTGTTAAAAATTGTACTATTATGTCCAATGAGCGTATTATAATCTTGAAGTGGTGTGTTATCTTGTAAAAGCAACGTGGTATTATGTCAAACACTCATCCTATCTTCTTAACGCGGTGTGTTATCTTGTCAAAGTAACGTGTTATTATGTCTAACAGTCATGCTTTCTTTTCAACGCGGTATTTTATCTTGTCTACTTAACGTGTTATTATGTCAAACAGTCGATCGTCTTCTTAAAACGGTGTGTTATCTTGTCAAAGTGTCATTATATTATGTCAAACAGTCATGTTATCTTCTTAAAGTGGTTTGCTGTCTTGTCAAAGTGATATTATGTCAAACAGTCATGATATCTTCTTGCAGTGGTGTGTTATCTTGTCAAAATAACGTTATATAATGTCAAGTAGTAATGCTCTCTTCTTGAAGTGGTGTGTAATCTTGTCGAAGTAACGTTATATTATGTCAAACTGTTATGATATCTTCTTGAAGTGGCGTGTTATCTTGTCAAAGTAACGTTATATCATGTCAAACAGTTATGCTATCTTCTTGAAGTGGCGTGTTATCTTGTCAAAGTATCATTATATTATGTCAATCATTCATGGCATATTCTTAAAGTGTGTGTTATCTTGTCGAAGTAATGTTATATTATGTCAACGGTCATGCTGTCTTCTTTAAATGGCGTGTTATCTTGTCAAAGTATCATTATATTATGTCAAACACTCATGCTATCTTCCTAAAATGGTGTGTTAAGTTGTCAAAGTTACGATATATTATGTTAACACTCATGCTACCTTCTTAAAGTGGCGTGTTATCTTGTCAAAATATCATTATATTATGTCAAACACTCATGCTATCTTCTTAAAATGGTGTGTTATCTTGTCAAAGTTACGATATATTATGTTAACACTCATGTTATCTTCTTAAAGTGGCGTGTTATCTTGGAAAAGTAACGTTATATTATGTTAAACACTCATGGTATCTTCTTTAAGTAGTGTTATCTTGTCGAAGTAACGTTATATTATGTCAACGGTCATGCTATCTTCTTGAAGTGGTGTGTTATCTTGTCAAAGTAACCTTATATTTTTTCAAACAATCATGCTACTTATAAGTCGTGTTTGACACAATAAAACGTCACTTAGAAAAGATAACACAAGATTTTAATAAGATGGAATTGCTGTTTTACACAATAAGACGTTACTTAGACAAGATAACACAATACTTTAAGAAGATAGCAGGACTGTTTGACATAATAAAATGGCACGTTGACAAGATCACATTAAACTTAAGAAGATATAACGGCTCATCAACAAGATATTAAAGCTATTTGAGAAGGTAGAAAACCATTTTTACAAGACAAAACACTCAGTTAACAAGACAACGTGTAATTTATTAACATAAGACAGCTGCGGCGTTTTATAATAACATATAATGCCAAAACACTGCTTTACATAGGCCACCATATATCAAATGTTCATATTATTACAGTGTACTTATAATATCAACAACAGCAGTTTTTAATTACAGTATACTAATAGTATCATCAATACCAGTTTTAATTACAATATACTTATAATGTTAACAATACCAGTTTTAATTACAATATACTTATCATGTTAATAATACCAGTTCTAATTACAATATACTTATAATGTTAATAATACCAGTTTTAATTACAATATACTTATCATGTTAATAATACCAGTTCTAATTACAATATACTTATAATGTTAATAATACCAGTTTTAATTACAATATACTTATCATGTTAACAATACCAGTTCTAATTACAATATACTTATACATGTTAATAATACCAGTTTTAATTACAATATACTTATAATGTTAATAATACCAGTTCTAATTACAGTATACTTATAAAGTTAATAATACCAGTTCTTAATTACAATATACTTATCATTAATATCAATTAATACTATCAAGTTATACAATCCCAGTTTTTAATTATAATATACTTCTAATAATCAATTATACAATCTTGTTTTTAATTACGGTTTACTCATGATATTGACAAAAACCAGTTCTTAGCATAACTGATTGTGTTAAATTATACGTACCCTTGTCAGTTATACTTGAAATCTTTTTATGCAAATATACCAACTAAATACTGACACGTAATTTACATTTAGTAAATCTGCACATTTACTGAGAAAACAATTGTTCTGTTTTACAGGTACTGATACAGCTACTACTACAGCTAATGAACCCACAGCACGAAGAAGAGACATACAGTGGCGTCGCAGTAAATTTAAACATTAAATTCTAAAAGGAATACCAATCGATTCAAATGAGTTAACCAATGGTCATGTGGTCACCTGTTTCTAAGAGGAAGTGATTTCAACGCTCAACTTATCCAGTCGAAATTTTTTGATGGCGTTATGCTTTTCTATTCCAGGAGGTCATTTTTGTGAAGACAGTCCATCCGCTTTACAAGGCCATTTCTTAAAGGATCTTCATATCTCAGAGACTAAATACATGTGTTTTTATTCTTATATGCAATGGACTGGTATCTTCTCTTGTTTATTTGGTGGATATTTGATCGACATACATTTTGGAAACAGACTGGGCATTGTTTTGTTTTCGGTTTTGGCTGCTGGATTTCATGTACGATTATTAAGCTTTTATTTTGCGCCATGGGTGTTTACTTGGAAACTATAACGGCATATGTAAAATGCACCGTATTGTATTGGGTATATATTTGGACTTTATGAATCCGGTTTTTTTTCTGGAAAGCAGACTAAACGACATTGTAAGTCTTAACTCTAAACAACAATATTTCTTACAATCAAAGCAGACCTAAAATATTATCATAACTGTGTCCTTCGATCATAAACATGATCATAAAAGGTATAGTTGTCTTACTTATATTACACTTCTATTCGTTTAGGCTGTGTTTGCCATAGGCGCTTTGTTGAACAGCTATTGGTTGATGTCTGTTGCGAGGGGCATCTATGGGTAAGGTCATTCAGATATAATATTTATACAAATATAAACAGCATTACCAATATTCTAAAATTAAATTGCGCGATTACGTGCAATTGATGAAGAGCACAAGTGAGTACGTTTACGTTGTAACCATTTATTATCATCATAAAAATAAAACTCTTGATTGTTATTATTTAGAAACTTCTAAATCTGTTAAAAAAGGCTCTAATCAGAAATGTGTAGGAAAGCAGAATTATTTATTTAAATCCATAACGTATCCTTAGTTGTTGTGCAGCTTGATAAAATTTAGGAAAATTAAGATACAATTTTCAAATATTGTAAAATGGAATAATTCCTTTATGAAATTCAATTTAATTACTAAAAAAGAAAAGTATTCAAAATGGTCATTTAACTGGAAGTACTCATTACACCCCCTCCAACTAATTTACGGTCCGACGTCGGTGTCCATAAACAAACGTCTATTGGATGTCGGATCCCTTACGCCAATTTAATGTTTAGATGTGGGATCGACGTCGAATCAGTTTTGGATTTCGGTCGTGACATCGGCGACCACTATCCAACGTCTATCCGGCGTCGGGACATGTGTTGACTGATGTTTTTTTTCGCAGATACGAATACATTGTATTGAATGCTTTTACGGACAGTTGCTCTTGAAATCATCATGAATAATAAAAGTGCTCAACGGAATTGATATTCTACAAACATATATGCGTGAAAAAAAAACATGAGAGTTCAGTTAAGTTAAATTCGAATATGCGACTGTGGAATTGCACTGATTATAATTTTCCCCATGTTTTGAATCGATTTTGGTATCCAGACATCCACATAAATCCAACGTTTGTCCAACGTTGGGGTCTAACCTCTATACAACGTTAAGTTGACGTCTTTTGTTAACTTGGTTACTTTTGCACTTGACAAAGCCTTGATTTGATACAATCCTTCAAAATGGCCATTTTAAAATATGGTCAAGAATGAAGCTAAAAGCTCAGTGGATGCTTCGAAACTGTGTAAAAACTGAGTTATACTAAATTGCTGAATTGAACGAAGCAAATGAAAATATACCTAACACATAGGACGCATTTCTAGGTTTTGACTAGGATAGCAAAACTGTTTTTAACATAATTCCTCTTTATACAGCAGGAATGAAACTTTTATACATATTAATATTATTTTTGTTAAAAGAATGGCAGTGTTCATTATTCTAGGAGTATAAATCAATGATTATTGTCTCTCTTAAACAATGATGGTCACTTTGACCGGAAATATTACTTTAATATTTAAGCTGTCATTTCTCATAGTTGGATGATTCATTCTCCTGCGTGTAAGTCTGGCAGTTGATGTCTGCTGTGTTTGATGGTTTTTGGGAAGTACTTAATTAAGAAATAATCTATGGCTTGGAGTGCTTTATCGAAAATGAAGTATTCCCCGGAGGTGACGTGCCTGGCGGAATAATTCACGCGGGCGAAGCCCCAGTGAATTATAACACAGGCACATTACCGACGAAATGCTTCAATTTCGATAAAGCACTCCAAGCCATAGATTATTTCGATTCTTATAAGCCGAATTTATGAAAACTATCGTAACTACTACGGACCTTTTTTCAGTTCGGCGGTAATGTGTAAAACAGCATAAATAGTGGCTGTTTGAATTCACTGCCCTATTCGGGCAACCAGTGAAGATATCATACATAACTATATTACACTATATGTACAGTTTAAAAATAAAATAAAAATACTCGACTGTCACATAATGCAGAAGACGACAGATTCAGAACCTAACAAAGCAGACAATCGATTTAAAAATGAACCGTTAATCTGAACTGTGCAGCGTTTTAACGTGGAGTAATGACGTCAGTGTGATGACGTCAACGTTTTCATTCATTGTTTTGTCTCCCGGAATCAAAACATTGTATGACGTTAATCCTGATTTTTCTTGGCCTTCTTAAAGGAAAAAAAGGTGAAGGTATTCTAAGGCTTACTTGACGCAATCAAAAATAATATTTAGGTCTTAAACACAACTATTTCAAGCGACTGGTGTATTAATACAGATATTATTTCTATTTCTGTATCTTATTTTCTGCGCGAGAGAAAATAAGTAAGGTCGGAAAAAGCTTCTTCCTTGTCCGAATCTCCGCCTTCTTTTACGAGTACATTAATCATATTAATGCACTCGAATTGACTATAGAAATATACCATAGACATATTAGAATATATATTGTGCTCTTACGATTTTATAGAACATTTCGGGGATCAACTTCTAAAGGATATACATATGCCATTGAGTTTATCATTTTAAACAAACGCAGTCTCTTTGAAGTTGAGTCTTTTTGTCAAAGCCACAATACGTACAATTTAAAAGATGGATGTTCAGTCAGTTTTGCGGTTTCCTATATACCTTTAAATTGACATAGCAGAAAATGATTAAATCGATCAAAGCTCTGACAAAAGACAAAAGCTTCTAAACAGTCGAAAAACTTCTTGTAAGGTGCAGATATGTTGAATATAGGTAGTACTGGTTATATTGTTGGGGATTGCTTTTTCACAAAAATGAAACACAGTTTAATTACACTTAATGACATTTTAGACATTAAGTTAGGACCTACGTATTTCTAAGCCCCTACTGACTTATAGCTTGGTTGAAATATCTATAAACTAAATGAGTTTGAACATTCCATATAGTGTCATTGTTCGTGAGATGCACAGATGTTCAGTATCGCCTTTTTATCTAAATGGTTATGAAATAATGCAGAAACTGCTTAGTCAATAAATAGATTCTGAATTCTATACACAATTGTCAGCGGCACAGCTTGCAGAATGAACACTTGGAAACTTGATATGAGTCCATTTAATGAACGCAATGATCGAAACATGTTCAATTCTCTGTATAGCTATACGATTTGTGATCAAAGAGTAAGCTGTCTACTCCAATTTGGAAAACCGTTTGAACTGCAATGTTAGAAATATATGTGTATCCTTGTATATGTGTTAATATTCTATCTCGCATGACTTGAAATGATGATTAACTTGAAAAAATAACATGAACGTAAACGACTATCTGTCAACATGTAAACATATTCATTTTTAGAAAAAATAACATGAACGTAAACGACTATCTGTCAACATGTAAACATATTCATTTTTAGCATTACAAAGATGAACCTTGTGTAAATTTTGGCAACAGTGACTTTATGTGCAACTATTCGAAATATGTCATATTCGGATTATATGACACTGCCTTTAAAACGGTTAAAATACCTGTTTTGAAAGTGCTTCCGAAATTATTGTACAAAAACAATGCATAAATTAACATTTATATCATTTAATCTTAAATTTCTGCAGAGCTTTGTTCAAATTTAATTAACTGCCCCCAGAAGCTTGTTGTGGCGTTCTCAAGTGGTGAATTCATTATCGAGGGAAGCTTTTATGTAAATCAATTGTAAAGATATGTTTGAAGTGCTGTGTTATTTTATTATTTTCTTTTAATCTTTTAATTGAATTTTTATACAATTACGGTAATATAAAACAGATTTGTAAATATCCAACTAAATGTAAATTATATAAAGAAAATGATTATAATTTCCTATTGATATTAGCCTTATTGCGTAACAATGGCAACACGGGTTATTCTAAGTTGTGTGCTTATTAAAAATTTTGTACTTTATAACTTACACCTATAGGCCTGATTTAAGCAAATAAGTTTTGAAGAATAAATGTGACGATTGCATTGTATTCCGTTTCCGGGTAAATTATCCCATCGCCTGCTTCTGGCATATATATATATATATATATATATATATATATATATATATATTAGTAAAAATCAAAAACATGTGCCCGAATAAAGTTAAATATATTAAAAGATAAAAACACAGTCCATGAGATAATTAAATGATTTTTGCCAACCGGTTTCGCTTTCAGCTCATCAGGGCAAATATGGCGTCAAAATATGTGAATTGCTTAGAAACGTACACAACGTACGTCAAATTGATGACGTCAGTCATATTTTTTGGTCAAAAATAGGACGTCAATAACGCTATTCAATTTTGGTTCAAAAAGTTTATAAAATATGCTCTCTAGATAACCTAGCTGAAACGTTATTGGTATGAAATTTATAAAATGGATACATATAAAACTTTGGGTCTCTTTTGACGCATGTATCTAAATGTTCACTTAAAGGCAATTGTCTCGTTGACGGGTCTCTTATCTGTTGTGCGTGAACTGTTCTTCTGTTTCTAAGTTTGTCTCCTGTTTGACCTATATAAAATTCATTACATCCATCGCAAACTAAACATATAATACATTTTCCACGGTACAATCCATATTTTCCTTTGCATGAAATATTTTATTTTTAATTTATATATTATATATAAATTAAAAATCCACAACGTGGGTAGGATTGGCAAATCAGTAATTTGACGCTAATCATTTTTAGACATTTCTTGCTTATTCCATTACGTTATAGTGTATATTGAATAGCAGGATCACAACTGTCGATTTATATCGATCATTGTAAAAATGCATCGACTTGAAAAAACGATCTGGACGAAAAAATGACGAAAATAACTATTTTGTGCTACTAATATATTTTACCATTCTGATTTCCAATTGGCGAGTCAAAAAAGTAGTCTAATTAGACTGGGAATTCAATAGAATTTTTAAAAATCCATTTGTAATATTATTTTCCAATATATTTTAGATTTTGATTTTTTTGTTTGTATTAATAAGTTATTGAACACAAGGTAGAAATATTTAATCCAATGTAACATACGATAAATCAACATATTCATTTTAATGATAATTACTACAGTTTTCGCTGTAGTTTTTGGGAAATTTAGGAATTCCAAAATTATTGCTTGAATGCGTTCTTACAGTTACATGTACGACAACTGAAAATGATACATAACTTGATATTATAAACTTCTTGCTTTTGAAATATTGTCTATAGACACTGTAATTTATACCTTTCTACTATACCTTGATTTTTAAAACATCTAGGTTATTGATTTTGGCATGACTTTTCATTGTTGATAATTTACTATATGTGCAGATCGTGGTCAGACTTTTAATGCTGTTTTGAAAAAGACCACTTGCTTTCAGTAGGATGAACGTTTCAACCGCTTGACTAGGAAAGTATTCGACAGAAACGTTACAGATGCTGTTATTTTACATGTATTTAGCCAGTGGAGATGGCTGCCTTAGGTTTTATATAATTATGATGATGATTTATGAGAACTTTCTAAAACAAATTATTATTTTATTAGAATAGTTAATGGTCCATTGTCAATTGCAAGCGATAACATAACGGTGAAGTGGTTTAAAACAACAAGTATAAATATAGTATTTGGTCTAAGGACCAGTATAGGTCGTGTGGTAAGTACGTTTATATTTATATCATAGTAAATACGTATATTTTGAGCGGAGCCTTTTGTTAAGAACTCAAATTAACTGGATAACTATGAAACATTATTTGTCTTTCCAAACAATTCTTATTTAAATGTGAAATACGTTAGGTCTGGGAGAGTTGAAGTCCATACACAGCTAAACATGTGTTCTTTAATTTACACACTGAATCTCAATCTTGTGTAATAGCTATATCGCTGATTTTTAAAGTAACTTAATTTTATCCCCGGAATAACTAGCCATTATTTGGTTCTATAACTCATTGAAAAAAATGTTAGAGGACGTGGACAAATCATTTTGAAAGTTGAGCATTGTAGATTTAAATGTGTCTTAACCAATCAGCACTCGTTAGAAATATCCTGGTGAACTAAGTTTGACATGATCTTTGTGTGTGTAACATGAGAAAAGTCTTGGCCTAAGACGTCGGCAGGGTACCAGCATTTAAATTTTGTGCAATATGGCCTAATCTCGTGTAACCATTCGTCATTTTCCAGGGCAGCGTAGTTGCCATGAACATGTTAGGAAAACTATATGACTTCTTTACGCAGTATTCTCATGGACATATTTCCTTGGGCATTACACTATTTTCAGGTAAATAATGTTTCATTTACCTTGGTTTGTGAACTGAAGATATCATAATGCAAAAGTAAAATTCCGATATTTTTCGTGGAGGATAGCTTAAGAATGCATCTCGTCCGTGTATTAGCTAAGTTTTCCTATATAAATTCAACTTCTTGCATTAAGAATATTGCATATTTTTCACACGACAAAATAAGAATATATGATAAAGATAGTACATTTGCCTCGTTTATAACTTTATAGTTGAAGTCCATTGCACTATTCTTTTTCAGGCACCTTGATTGCGTTTGTGTCTTTCCTTGCTTCTGTCGTCATGGCATTTCTGGATTACAGAGCAGACAAGATGACACAGGAAAACATTAGCAACCATACGAAAAATGGTCTAAATTTACTCACGTATCATCAACTAGTCATTAATGGCATGAATTAATAATTAATTTACACCTATTTTCGAAATATGCATATGTATCAGACACGAGAAACGGGAGACAATTACAAATAGAGCTTCTAACCGAGAGTCATTCTTTGTAAAAATCATTTAAAACAAACAATGGCTTTAAACTGCAAACTTTTAGCTTCAAATAGTTGATGCAGTTTCCGAAATCTGCGAAAGAAACCCTGAAACTTTCTATTTTAATGGTTTGAAATACTATGCGCTAAAAAAGATCGATACATTAAGCTTAAAATCAGCAATGTCTGTTTCATCATTTTCAGAAGGAGTAATACGCTTATCGGATGTGAAAGACTTTCCGGCTACATACTGGTTGATAGCATTGACTACCGCGGTCTACTATATGGCACTGTCACCATTTGTTGGACTAGGACAGTAAGCTGATATTTAATACAACTAGGCTGTTGTTCCTGTTGATGCAAAGCGGGGCATGCAAGTATAAATCCCCAGGTCTTTATCAAACTATCGATAATTACTAAGAGTATTTCAGCACGCAGGTCTCCGAAGTCGGGCGGTTATAGAGTCGCTGACTTTAAATTACTGTAACCTCTGAAATATTGAGGGTCATGGGTTCGAGCCCTGCTACCGACCCTGTCTCCTTCTGTACGAAAGTTGGCAGTATTTTTACGCAGGATATGTGTTCTGTACTGGTTCTTCCTATGACAGGTGGTTAGGTAAGCTACTGGTCTACAAAAACAAAAATGACCAAAATACAATTGGACCGGGCTTAAAACGCCTGCCACAACAACACAATCTCCTTTATATCTCGGTAGGATGTGAAAACTACACTTTGTTCAACTGTAAATTTCTTTCAGAATTCGTTTTTAAAACCATCACATACGTTTTTAAAATTCGTATTTCAAACAATCAAAGAATATAATTTACGAAAATGACAAGTTTAGGGGCTGTTCAAACAACAATAAGTGCGCTTCTAATACACGAACTGCTATTACAGGGTCTTTTTTGAAAAGAAGTATGAACTGGATCAAAGTATTGCAGACAACGCTAACAGGTATGCGTAATTATACACAACAATAGGTATGACTTATTTTGTCTACACGAGTGAACATGAATTTACAAGATCCTAAAAAAAGTTTTAATAACATTATAAACCCCTAATTATAATCTAATTACCAAATCGTTCTCACTCTATCAAGGATAGGCTTCGACAGCGATTTAATTAAGTTGTAAGAACGAATTTGCTTTGAAATCGAGGATAAAGAAATAAGTATATATACCAAATCTAATAAAGCCTGTTTGATATCAGGGTAGCAATCATTGAGGGAAAGAAGGGGTCAAATTAATACCAAAAGTGTATTAGGTAGAAAACGCTTATTTGCTTGTAAATATTGAATCCTTTGATGGAAGCATTAGTATAGATACCGAATTTGATAAAGCCTGTTCTATATCAGCGGACCAAACATTGAGGGGAGGCAGGGAGGGAGTCAAATTATTACCAAAAGTGTATTGGGTAGAAAACGATAACTTGCTTGTAAATCATTGTATGGTAGCGCCTGATAAAAGTTAGTTTTTCATTCACAATAATCTTCAAATGTTTTATCTGTTTTATTGTATGTGACAAGTATGTAAAACTATAAATAGTTCAAACCTCAATGAATGAAACAGCACATGTTCACAAAAAGAAATAGGACATTAAATATAACAAAGCCCCCATAACAAACAGTTTTGTTGCATTTTATACAAACTCTAAATCATTCCCTGCTTAAGGGAAACATGTTATTTGATACTTTGACATGTACTTGGATAGACGGTTGTACCCACCTTACCATACACGAATGGTTATTACAGTGTAACGTACAATGTTTGCAAAAATTCATGAACAACATTATTGCTTTTGCTTGATTTGTGTAGAGATTGAAAAAAATTTCCACAAGTGTATAGATTTACATACTTTCTAATGACAATAAAAAATCAATCGATGTTTAAAAGTTGGCGAATGAAGTTCTAGCTTTTGCAGGCGCAACCTTATTTGAATTGTAAAACTACCTGACCCTTACGTTTTTGTTTGCAGTATGGTGTATTTAATGGCTGCAATCACCATGCCCATATTTGGTTTTCTGATAGACAAATTGGGTAGGAACCTCATTTGGATGTTTGTCGGTATTCTCTTGTCTACTGCTAGCCACATCATTCTTGCATTTACATTTACAGAGCCCTATGTCGCTACGGTAAAATCTTCATTATTTAAGATATAGAGGATATTTGTTTCTTTGGAAAAAAATCTTTATCTTATGTTTTCTTAACAAAATAATCAGGAAAATTTGGAATCTTAGTATCTTTATTCCCCATGGAGAACCCCATAATAATCATAAGAATCGCATCATTACCATCATTACTGAAAGAGCAACAAAAGTAGTTCTAAAGTTTATTCCAGATAAAAGTATTTAAAAAATCATATCAATCTCTATCATCCAATGAAACTGAAACATCAGTTTATATGATAAAAATTGAAACAATTGTTAAATAAAGAAGTCTGCATTTTGTCTAAAACTGATGGATTACCACTTTTATTTCACTGCGAAAACTCTATAAAAAATGTTTATTTGTCATGGTGACCTACTTTTTATCTTTTGGTGGTGACCTAATATTTTGAAGACTTTTCAGAACAAACCTTTATCGAAACCCTACCTTTTCATTTTGAAATATGTATTCAGTAAAACGATATTTTATTGCCACAGCCTACAGAACGGTGGCTCGTTGTCTGCATGCCACAGGTTTTTAAATTAAATAAATTCAGTTTACAAATCAATATCGCGTACAGATATTCCACGTCAAAATATCCATGCCGGGTGTTGGAACATCTAAGCCTGTTAGAAATCTTTCATGCAATTTGTTTATTTCTATTTTTAAGGTTACATTAGGATTAGGTAATTCTATCTTCACTGCGACAATGTGGCCAATAGTGTCGTATGTATTAGCACTTAATAACCTTGGAACTGCCTACGGAATGTAAGTACATGTCACTGATAATTAAGCATATGGATACTTTGTCGTGCTTTCACGTTTTTAAAGAACTTTTTAGATAAATTCATTGCCAGACACATCAGCATTGAGAAGCGTTAGTAACTGAGAACATATTAACTGGCTGTTACAAACTGTTATATGTGTTTGTTTGTTGACTGTTGTAGGGGGAAATAAGCGTCACCGCATTTCGTTTGAAGTTAAATTAAGCCGTTTAAAGGTCCTGATATTTGAGCTGAAAAACAAACTTTCGTAAATGTTGTCTGCACTGTAATACATTTGTGTATATGTGCAGAACGTGTAAACCACGCTTCATTGGACAATCATATTATTCTATCTCACCTTTAGAATGAACTCAGTTATTGGCATTGGTCAAGCGGCCGGGGCATATTTTACCGGATATTTAGCTGAAAACAGTGGATACTTCATATTGGAAGTTTATTTCACGGCATTTATGGCAGGTATTGCTATACCAACAGTATTATAAGTTTATTTAAATTTTGAACAAGCACTGGTGAATCCAGGTGTGATTTTGTTTTAGAAATGCTGCATTTTTAGTGTAGAGTGTGAATGAAGTAAGTATGTGAATATATTGAAAACGGAAGCCTTTGCTGAATATACTTTTTCGGATTAACATGTTTCAGAAATCTTGTTGATATACAGAAGATTTTAAAGTTTAGTACAAATCTTAGTCTTCTGTGACAATCTCGTTACCCTTGTATTCCAATGAGTGAGATACCTCGCTTCACACATTTGATCTGTTGTAAGATTTACTGTTTATGTATTTACGTTTCATCATACATGCTACAACATGTACATGTCAAAGACTTGACTAAAGGCTATAAATATTTGTAATGTATCAGTATTTCCAACAACGTAAATTTCCTTAACTTTTTTACAGTTTCATTTATACTCGGGAGTCTGCTGTATATTACTGATCAGTCAAAAGGTATCAATTTTCCTTAATTCAATGTCTGAATTCCCCTTTCTTGTGTTACATGGGGTAATTTCTGACTGCCGTATGCAATCGGGACATTTAAGTCAGTTCTTTGAAAAATGTGTCAATATTCTTGCATCAAACTTTAGTCAGACAAATAAACGTGACTTACCGAAGAAAAAATTAAAATATGTTATTTTTTTACTTAGTCTTCGGTAATGGAGTTTATATTTCAATAGCTTGTTTCTTATACATGTACATATCATATTGCATAATTAAGTTAAAATGGGTTTAAAATTAATGATAAGTTTAGTTTTGTAATAATATTTATTTCATTCCGTTTAGATGGAGTGCTTAATCTTGGATCAAAAGAAAGAACCAAACTCTTAGAGCTTCAAAACAAGTACTGTATGTAAGCGTTGTTTATTTTGTCGCATTTCTGTTAACCCTTTCTTATGTTACTAAGTATAAAAGTATCAACGTCTTAATTCTTAACAGGGAAAATTCGAGCCTGATGTTTTTCAAAAGCTACACTCATTCGAACAATATGGCCCATTGTCTGGTATTTAGCGCTAAGCTTTTTCAGCATGCATTTCTTTGATATTAATTTTGTTTTTAAAAATGAACAAAATAATGTTTAAACATGTGTTTTTGATATAAAGCTCTGAATCAATCTTGTTTATTTACCTTGTTTTCCAGCACTGATACAAGAAATAAATGTTTCCATATCGAATAACCCTTCTTCGGAAAAGGACGAATGACAGCAAACTGTAGTTGTATATACCATACGAACAATAAAGTTTAAAGGTGTGATGGTACTTCAAATATGAGAAGGTCTGAAATGGAAGTTTCTACATCTGAAGTCCGGTAACAGTATATTCAGTATTAGATCAGGACAATTGAACATAATATGTGATCAGATAGGAATATTTTCAAACATTAAACGAAGTGAAAACGTACACCTTTATTCCATTTGCGGACAAGGATATATTCTGTTACTTGAAAAAAACACCCGTATGTCGTCGAAAACTGCAATTGATATTATAAAAAGGAGCATTTTTTTTATTCTCCATAAGCTTACAGACAGAGTGCAGGACATACTTGGGATTCCTATTGCATTAGAAAACCGTAACCAGATGTGAAAGTATGAAAGAATAAATAGACAATAAAGTTTTCGCACGTTTTTTAGTCAGTCTCAGTGCGCAACATTGAAATATATACATGGCTTATTGTTGTTCTTACTTAACTGACTTTCGTCATAGGCAATTCTTTGAAATAAGCAAAAGAAATAAAGGAATTTCTAATGGACGAACAGGCAGACAAACAAACAAACAAACAGAAGGAGAGTTTCAACTGTTTGGTTAAGTTATACATGTATTGCATTTAGAAAATAAAGGCAACTATTAAACAGAATGAAGATCTAAAATATGTATAACAAGTGATTCTGTAGATAATATCATACCTTTAAATGATAATAAAAGCTATTTAACTAGTGCTTTATATTTGCTTTGGGGTTATTATTATTCAATATGAAGTTCTATATAATAATTTTGCTGCAACATTTTGTCTGTTTAATACTTGTGCTTAAACACTAGTAAACGTGGAAACCTAGAAGCTAAAAAACTTGAAAGGTTCCTAATAGTGGTCAAAGTTTCTACAATAATTATCCCTATTAAAACCCTTAAGCTCTTCGTGAGAGTTTACGACAATTCCTTTTGGATACACAACACTAAGCGTTTTAGTACATGACTAATACATTATAAAGGTAAAATAAAGTCTGATTATACTAACTTATTTTGACGAGTCGTTTGACATTATATTGTTCTTTAGCTTTTCATTGAGGAAACGATCTTCTATTGCAATAAAGTAATATTTTTGTAGATGGTAATAATGCATTTAATATATGAATATTGCAAGAACGTAAGAGTGCATCAGTTATAACATCAGAACAATTTCAAATATTGATCAGAAAAATGTAGTTGTAAGTATATTGGAGGCGTGAAACTCATGCGGATGTTCTTCAACTTTCATCATTCTGTATATAAGAAATATCTATCAAGACAGTCAGCTGTGACAGTTGTTAATCTAATATTCAATCACAGTTTGAATAATTTTTTATTAACGGAAGGCAAACACTCGTACAAAGTTTTAACCCAGCTCTATACATGTATGGCATTTCACTTTGTACGAGAAAACCCCGATCTTACGAAACAGCTGCCCCCACTTATCTCTTTATTGAAGTAACTCTTACATCCATTGTATTTCAAGCTTCGTGGAGTCATAGAGGGAACAATTTAGAATTGCAAAATATATGTTAACAAATATCTAATTTGTGAAATAGTGACCAAAAAATGGAATGGATAGCATCAAATATGCTTGTTAAAATTTACCTGACAAGGCAAGTAAAAAATTCCATTTTGGGGGTTTGTGGGCAAAAAAAAATTAAAAAAACCCCTTTTCCTTCAATTCTTAACAGATTCAATGCTGACAGGATGACTTGGCTTGTCAAAATTTCCAAAGCACAAAACAGATTCATGCAACATGGTTAAATATACAGTTGGTAAAATATGTAATGATCAAATGCAAAGGTGTGACTCTTATAATTGACCGTTTATGACTTTTTTCTTAATATGCGTCAATACAATACTGCTCGATATAGACATATTTTCTTTTAATATACATAAACTTTTTAAACATCAGTTTTCAACATTTGGTCTAAAAGCTGTGCAACCACGTGCTACCTGGACCATTTAAAAATATCTCACACAAGTAAAGAGTAAAAATTAAAAGAAAACATGCGTTTACGCTTTTTCTGTCGAATTCATTCGTAATATAATCACCAACACCTTGCTATGCAAGGCAATGACTGAAGTTTAGATATTAAGTCTAGTAAAATCGGTCTGAAGTGTTTGGATGTAAAAACATTTAGACTCATCTCTAAACATTGTATATCATCTACTCTTGGTTAGCTATTAGTCTCCATGTTATAGTTATTACCGCTACACGTACATGCATAATTACATACTTAAACTTTATGCTATGAGTTTTTACGCCTTATTTTGTACTGATGTGTTCTTGTTATCTGGGTTGGTTATTTGCTAATTACAGTATTTTAGTAAATTTCATTTATCTTATTATGATTGTATATTTTGACGCCATATTTGCCCTGATGAGCAGGAAAGTGAAATCGGTTGGCAAATAATAAATTAATTATCTCATGGACTGCGTTTTTATCTTTTAATATATTTAACTTTTTTCCGGCACATGCTTTTGAATTTTTCACGTATATATATATACTCTTTATTTCCACTTTTCAGTGATTTAACAAATATAAACTGGTGCGAGCAATACAGTAATTGTGAAGAATAGTATGCATACATAGAACAAAATGTGTCAGATACAACATAATATAAGGTAAATAAGTGTTTGTACACATTCAAATATATACAGTATTCAAGACATAAGTCATGAATGTATCTACAATAAGCAAATTTTGTACAGACAACATACTTATCTTAACACGTAAGGAAGAAATTTATTGTAACGGTTATTATTGTCATCATAATGTATAATTATGAAAACAATATTATATTAGTTATTTAGATAATAATATTATTATTAGCATCATTATAATTATTGATATTACTAGTATATTTTTGAATTAATTTATTGCTATTTATTTATTTACTTCATTTATATTAATCTATTATTTTATATAATAATGTTTGATATTAATAATTTTGTTGATCTATTTATTTATAATATTCATGTTTCAACAACTTAAATCACTTAATCAAATCACCATTGATTAATAACAATTGTATAGTTTTTCATCTCTATAACTTTTAAAAGAAAGTACTTAGCATTTACAATTATACTTTAATTCAAGCATTTGGTCTTCGAGCTTATTCGAAATTCGAAAATTTAAGTACAAAAGTAAATGTGCAAAGGACATTAACCCATAAATTCACCAATTTAATGTACTTTATTCCATCCAATCAGGGATATGATTACATCTTATGAGTATACAAAGAATTAGTTCGAAGTTATTTTCTAGCAATAATCTTGTTTAATACTGTCAAATAATGGTGAGTGTACTGAAACGGAGCAAGAAACAAACACCTGCTGAAAAGTAAACAGTCCTTGTCATGTTATACTTGTTATATACGGTCAACAATTAATGCTAAAAACATTCCTTAGTAAGATACATTGTTGTTGCAATAAGAACAAAGATCGCAATCAATGCCTATTTCACACATCAAACGTAAGATGAAAATGATCAAAGATTAATGTCATTAATTAACATATAAAACTCTTTTTATTTCATATTATTTCAGACTTTTTATGGCATTGGTCTTTTATTGCTATTAAGCTAACATTACCTGGTAATGTTACGATATTTCAAGCAGTGATATCGGCTGTAAAATTCACGTGGTAAAGTTCATGGTATGAGATTTTCAATTATTTGAATTAAAAATCCGTTAAACTTATGCTAGAGATTTTAGGCTTTAAACTCAGTCCGAGTATATCAAGATATTAGCAGACTTTTTGATTCATCTGAACAGCAATGCGTTTGATACGACTAACGCCTTCCTCTGGTCAAATATGTACAAACAACTTCGTCAGGGAGATAATTCTTACAGTGTCTTTACATAACGAGCTGTAAGAGTTACCATTCTCTGAGCATGTTCTCTACGATGAAACAACTACTGTTACAGCGCAAAACAAATTGAATTGCATGACTGGCATATTGAAGTTTGTAAAAAATGTAATAAAACTGAAACATTAAAGAGAAATTTGAAATTTGAATTTTTTGCTTTGGTCTTAAATTAAAGCGTAAAACGGGACCCAGGGTACAACAGAAGGCGGTAAAGCAGGAAATAAACTTTATCAAAATTAAGTTAACTTAATGAAGTAATAGAACTATACTGGGCCTCCGTGACTCTTGGGAACTTTTCTAGTCTAGAATCACGAACACTATCAATGTTAACATTATCATTTTTGTAAAACAAACATCATGTTTTCTACAGTCTTAGCATAACATATATATTTGATAGACTATGATTCATCTTATTCACTTGAAACTCGTGTTAAGATGTCAAATATGTTCTAGATTAATTAAATCCGTGTCGATATTTTAACTTTGAATATTAATTAATATTTGCGTGGAAGTCCGTCACGAACAACAATGGTAAACTGAATATCATTCGCAGGATTTTATTATAATGGCTTGCCGGTTTTGTAATGAAAATGATTTAATTTTAGTGTCTTTTTTTAGGTACAAGACGTTAGTGAGTAGTGCTTGCACCGGAAGTGGGTTTGTAGAAACCGTTATTGAACTGCGCTTTCAACGGGATGCAAATTCCTGATGCTAATATTAATTAAGTTCTGTAGTTTATCAGGGATGAACAGCGTGCTTATATTTGCCACAACGAAACTTAGTGTTATCCAAGTTGAAAGATTGACAGTCAATATATATTTTTTCGTTCCAGGGGTTAAATTATATATAACCAGGTGTATCACATAAATGTATGCACTCGAATAGGCCATGTTTTTTATTCTAGGAATTTAATGTCCGTTTCAATTGGATTTGTTTCAAGTACAGTTGGACAGTTGAGATATAGTACTGATGTACTGATGTGCTTGTATATTTGGAACAAAAATATGTTTCTGGCCAAATGTTTGAAAATAGCAGTCAAAATTAAAACACCATGGCCACTAAGTAAAACATTATATTCGAGCGACAGAACCATAGCAGTGACTAACATAATATTTTAATAAGACTTTCTCAAACTGTCATACCAAAGCAAATGTCCTTCCTACTAATCAAAATTTCTATCAAAATTGCTGTGGGGCTCGTTTTTGGGAGGCTGCGTTTTTGGTACGTGGCATTCCCTGTTTGATATTACTTTTGTTTTTAAGGTTAAACCACATCAATTTAAGAAAGTAAACATCATTTCATATAAAACTTTCACTGTTGTCAAATGTGTAGTTGGTGGTATGCCGGCAAAATAGCTTCAGCTATAGACATATGTTATTTTTACAATTTGTTAGATTTTGAATGTTCCGTCGGATGAGCAACCACATCGTTGTCTGGAGTAAGACTAGACAAACAAGCAAATCGGTTGAATTGGGATCCTCGCCGTATATGGCCACAATTCTGAAGGGAAAAAATGTATGTAGCAGTTTTGGTATAGATTTATTACATCATTGTTGTAAAATGCAATTATTCAGACGTGATAGCACTGGATTGAACAAAGAGGACATTTGGGGAAGATTATATAGGGAAACAGTATGTATAAGTAAAACAGCTCCATTCCATGTAGATGACTTATTTCAATGGGTATGAGTTTTCCAATATGAACAGATATACATGTTCGTAAATAGAAACGATAAGTGGAACACCATATTATTAACTATCGTGTCTTTAATGGCAGAATATATTTACACTGTGCTTGTACTATTATGTTTATAATTTCGTCTGTGCACTGGTCATTGAATTAAATGACTATTGATTATTAACGATCGTAGAATGTAAAATATTAAATATATTCTCATCCCTTTTACAAGGTTTAAAAGTGAATACTTAGCGATCATGACTTTGAACATAAGATTATACATAAATTCTTTTTTTTTATATATATATAACTTTAGTTACAGCTTACTCAATTGCAAAAAAGCTAAGTGTGCTAAGATCACAGAAAACACTTTTATCTTTAAAACCAGTCTCTTCAGAACTTAACATAATTTGATAAGTAGAAACACTATAAAGTGGTACATTTAATGAGTTTCAGAGACAGGATGTGAAGTACGCCCATGAAGCGCTTTGACGTTTTTGTTCATGAGGTTTATACACATGTATCACTGTCATTTCTTTCTGGACTGCAAATCACAACTAGGTTTTTATTTAAAATCATATTATTAATTTAGCTTGTAGCTGGGAGTTTTGATATTACAAGAACACTCAGTTTCAATGTATTGGATTATCAATAGCACAATAATAAAAATGTTGTCACTTAAACAGCTTTTCTCAAGTAGAAGTTTTCATAATTAAGAATAATCTATGTCTTTATCGAAGTGCTTTATCAAAAAGAAGATGAAAAGCATAGCATATGTCCCCGGAGAAATGTGATTACCTGGGGGCTGTGACAGATTAATTATACGAGGCCGAGAAGCCGATGAATTATTGGTGGCAAAAACAATGTTTGAAAATCGAAATACAGACATATCTTACAATCTGAAGGTAGGAACTGTGCTATCACTGCATATACAAGAATAAGGAAAACTAAAGAAAGCAGACGCCGTACGAGATGTTTTATTTGGAAATCTTGAACCGATTTTTTTAAGAACTATGATCGTAACTACTACGGACCTTTTTCAGTTTGGCGGTGATGTGTAAAACAGCATAAGTAGTAGCTGTTGGAATTCACTCCCTATTCGGGCAACCATTCAAGATATCAAACATAACTATATTATACAAACTTATTTTAGTTTAATCATCTAATACATAAAATATAAAAAGAAATACCTGACTGACATTATGCAGAAGACGTCATATTCAGAACCTAACAAAGCAGCCAATTGTTTTAAATGCGTACCGTTAATTTGAACTGTACAACGTTTTAACGTGGAATAATGACGTCAGTGTGATGACGTAAACGTTTCCATTCATAGTTTTGTCTCCCGGAATCAAAACATTGTATGACTGTTCATCCTGAATTTCTTGGCCTTTTTTAAGGAAAACAAGATGAGGGTATTCTAAGGCTTACTAGACGCAATCAAAAATAATATTTAGGTTCTTAAACAAATCTTTTTCATGCGACTGATGTATTTATACTGATATTATTTCCATTTCTATATTTTATTTTTACGCGGGGTAAATTAGAAAAGTCGGAAGGAGCTACTTCCATGTCCGAAACTCCGCCTACTTTTCCGAGTGCTTTAATCATATTAATGCACTCGAATTGACTATAGAAATATACCGTAGGCATATTAGAATCAACAATGAATCGGAGAATTGTTTTTAATCGAATGTGCTTCTAGACAAAAAGAAGATGAAACACTCGACTCATCCTAAGCATAATAGTATATGTACCACAAAATGTGTTTACCTGGGGTGCTGTGACAGATCTGAATGTATATAGGCACGAGAAACTGATAAAATTTATTTTCATGTGTGTGTTGCCAAAAAACAATGTTTGAAAATCGAAATACAGATATATCTTACAATCTGAAGGTAGGAACTGATAACTAGTATCACTGCTATATACAAGAATAGGGAAAATTAAAGAAAGCAGACGCCGTACGATCAAATGTTTTATTTGTGAAATATTGAACAATTACGATTCATTTTATGTACATTGCATAATAGCATGAAAAATGCATACATACATTCTTCTATATTAACAAGTAACATTATGATAATGTACCATAGGAGGTACCAAACATGCGCTCTCGAAAACAAGCCATTTACATGTAGCAATAAACATGATCAAGAAATCCTCAATATCCGTAACTTAATTCAAATGTGCAAATAAACTACTTTACTGATTCAGAAGTTTCTTTCCTTCTGTACATATTATCAAACTCTATTTGATATTAGTACAACTTCAAGCATATTCCTTAAAGCAACACTATGTTCCATTGTTTTGACTCTTTACAATCGTGTTACATCAGTCTGTAGTGCCTGGAATTGATATACTTCCTGTTCATTATAAACCAAACTGACAATATAAAATTCGTATTTCTGTCAATAGACATAATAATTTAATGCACACAATGCAATTAGATACACACTGGTAGCAACGATAATACCAGTGGAACTTTCTAACAAAAGAAGAATATAAAACCTTTCATACGCAGTCTGTTTCATATACATTCGGTAACAAATCAGCAAAAGGTAAAACCTTCAGCGAGTTATTGTCATACATGTACATGTCACAATGATTTAATGTCAAAGTTCCTTAAAGGTGACAGCAAAATATCTTGCACTCATTAATATTCTGCATGAAACCGTAAATTAATTTTTGATGTTCGAAAGTAAAAAGTGATATCACGTCTCTTTTAATTAACCAAAACTGCTCAACATTTAAAGGTTCTCAAACATTAAAGAAGATAAATGTGTGACAGGTAAGAATCTAAATGGATACGCACTGTAGAACATGGTACTTTGTACAGTATTATATAAAACACCTACCATACTGCACTTGTTTTCAATAGTATATTGTGTTAAGAGGATTGCATATTTGATCATACATATTTTCAAACTTTAATTATTAGAGTACAAACATTATAACGATGCGCAAAACCTATCCCTACCTTCCAAACTTACAGTTTCAGAAGTTTACTCGGTGTATTTTAGAAAACAGACAACAGAAAAACTGTAAGACATATACAGAGAATATTATGTTTACAATCTAATACCCTTGATGTTCCATCAAGACTGGTTCTGTAATCCATGTAATCAATTTAAAGGCGCGTTTTACAGCCACTATGTAATAAACATCAAATGTTTACACAAATATTCTATCAGTACTAGTAGATTACAACTAGCATGCTACATAAATGCGTCTTTATTTTTCATTAATCAGTGACGTAAATAAATACTGTGAACGCGATGACGTATAGATAAGTTATTTCCTTGCATTCCTCGACGCTATCAAAATAATACTTAGCAAGCTTTTAAGCATGTTTGTGTTTAGTTCGCCTTCTGCAGCATGATATATACGGGAGTACATCTTTAAGTGGCTAATAAGTAAATAGTGGTCCCACCGTTTGTTTGTTATGAGTTAAACAAATGTAAAAACAAGGTACAATTAGAGTTCACGTTTGAAGATAGGGGTTACAGAGCTACGTGTCAAAGGAACTTTTCACTCATGTTTCCGTCAGAAACTTTCTTAAACTGATGACGTATTTTTCAGATCTAGTGTGCCTGCAGTATGATTTGAGAAAATTTGAAAAAGGCAGCATTTCAAATTGTAAGGATATGTTCTTAAATTTCGGAGTCGGGGTCCCTTCTAACTTAAAAAGTAGCATAACTCTCATGTATTTGTTGTTTATAATTATATGTTCCATTGAGCCTTACAGAAGTAATCAATATTTTTAGAAAAGATAGTCTTTACCAATATTTTACTGCCTTTGCTGCATGTATATGTAGATTGTCAAAATGAAAGATTACCATTTTATATCTAAGCCGAGAAAACTGACTTGATGATAATATGAACTGATCCAGCAAACGTCTCGGGTCTTCAGTGTTACTGACGAAGAACTGATAGATAGACGGAAAGATGCGAGCCAAGCATACAATAGGTTGAAACACTTCCTTGTTTAGCATAAATGGCAGGAATGGCATCGACACAAAATTCCGATTCACTTTATATCGTAAAACTTCAACAATCTCTTTGATTGTTTGAATTCTTATTCAACCACATACTTGACCTCGATCAAGTTATTAGGCTACCCCGCTGCACTTCGTTCTCTGACTGCATTTCACTAAACCGACATCTTCAGAACGCCTAGATGTGTCAATATTGTTTTGTTTTAGTGTAAGCAAACTGGATACCACCCGCACATCTGTATCTGTGTAGAACAGTATTATGTTCAGTTTAGAGTCTTGTTTACAACAAGAAACTGGTCGACAATCATTTACGTAACCAGTAGTTATAATCATTTTTGCCACACAATAAATTTCACTATCTTTTAAGCGACCAAAGAAGTAACTGAGCTATTAGGCCAGCAAATACAACCAATATAGTTTTACTTTGGCAACAAATCCTTTCCGACCCAGCGCGTGATGCTCCGGAACGTCCTGTAAGAATAAATGTACATATTCATATAATTATTATGTATTTATGCTTATGCAATGTATCAATAAGAGTTCATTTCGTTGAATATATGTTATAACTAGATTTTTTTACAATTCATTAAACTTAAATGTTGGTTATTATACAAAATCCGAGTATGATGTTTGTAACTGCGTAACGACTGTAAAATGATATATAATTATACATTTAGATCTTGACAGAAGTGACAAGAAATACCGAAATGATGGAGGAATGTTCAAACCTTTTATATATTCAGAATCCCAACTTGGTGTGGGATATCCGTTGTGTTGGTCAACAGCTGGTTTATACGGACCCTTCCAAGGCTGTATTGGTCCGTTTATCATTAGCGATTCTGTTGTCGTCGTAGTAGTGGTTACACGCCTGTCTACGTGTTCTGAAAAACATAAATATGGCTTATCTTAAACTTGAGTAATATACCGTCGCGAGTGGTGGTGACCATAACAATGATTTTAAAATTTTCTAAATATATTATGAAAACGCGTTTCATACAATCAATCAAAGAAGCAGTAAAAACCGAAAGGTTACTAAACTCGCTTGCATCTAAACATTCAAAGCTTCTCCTTCTGTAAGGCTTCTTTCTGTAAGTTCTGTGGGACTCGTTTTGGGGAGGCTGCGTTTTTGGTACGTGGCATTCCCTGTTTGATATTATTTTTGTTTTTACATCTAAACATTCAAAGCTTCTCCTTTTGTAAGGCTTACATCTAAACA
This sequence comes from Saxidomus purpurata, assembly GCA_022818135.1. NCBI lineage: Eukaryota > Metazoa > Mollusca > Bivalvia > Venerida > Veneridae > Saxidomus > Saxidomus purpurata. Next base: position 39,755,470 of record JAFMSR010000018.1, read on the forward strand.
TTCAAGGTGCCGGGGTGTAAGCTTCATGCTTTGTAAGGCCTTAAATTACTGTAACATTTAAAGCTTCTCCTTTTGTAAGGCTTACATCTAAACATTCAGAGTGTCTTAGTAGGTGCAGAAACATACCCGAAGATATATCAGGGTTGTCATACCACGTGTGTGCATAGATTTGTCTGAATTACTGCAAATTAAGTGTTGACCATATTCTGTATCTCCAAATATTCCTGCGGCAACAATGTTTAGATGTAAGCCTTACAAAAGGAAAAGCTTTGAATGTTTAGATGTAAGCCTTACAAAAGGAGAAGCTTTGAATGTTTAGATGTAAGCCTAGGGGAAGGAGAAGCTTTAAGTTTAGAGTAAGCCTAGGGGGGTTTGGAGAAAAGGAAGAAAGCTTTGAATGTTTAGATGTAAGCCTTACAAAAGGAGAAGCTTTGAATGTTTAGATGTAAGCCTTACAAAAGGAGAGAAGCTTTGAATGTTTAGATGTAAGCCTTACAAAAGGAGAAGCTTTGAATGTTTAGATGTAAGCCTTACAAAAGGAGAAGCTTTGAATGTTTAGATGTAAGCCTTACAAAAGGAGAAGCTTTGAATGTTTAGATGTAAGCAAAAAAACTTTGAAGTTTAGATGTAAGCCTTACAAAAGAGAGAAGCTTTGAATGTTTAGATGTAAGCCTTACAAAAGGAGAAGCTTTGAATGTTTAGATGTAAGCCTTACAAAAGGAGAAGCTTTGAATGTTTAGATGTAAGCGTTTAAAGAAAGTGAATTGTGGAGAAGCTTTGAAGTTTAGATGTAAGGGAGGTTAAAGAAGGAGGAGATTTAAATGGGGGTTTAGATGTTTTAGATGTAGCCTTACAAAAGGAGAAGCTTTGAATGTTTAGATGTAAGCCTTACAAAAGGAGAAGCTTTGAAGTTTAGATGTAAGCGGGGGGGGGGGGGGGGGGGGGGGGGGGGGGGGGTTAGAGAAGGGGAGGCTTTGAAGTAGGTAAGCCTTACAAAGGAGTTTTTTTTTTTTAAGCTTTGAATTTATGTAAGCCTTAATTTTTTTTTTTTTTTTTTTTTTTTTTTTTTTTTTTTTTAAAGGAGGCTTTGAATGTTTAGATGTAGCCTTACAAAAGGAGAAGCTTTGAATGTTTAGATGTAAGCCTTATAAAAGGAGAAGCTTTGAATGTTTAGATGTAAGCCTTACAAAAGGAGAAGCTTTGAATGTTAAGATGTAAGCCTTACAAAAGGAGAAGCTTTAAATGTTTAGATGTAAGCCTTACAAAAGGAGAAGCTTTGAATGTTTAGATGTAAGCCTTACAAAATGGGGGGGAGGTTTGAAGGTTTAGAGTAAGCCTTACAAAAGGAGAAGCTTTGAATGTTTAGATGTAAGCCTTACAAAAGGAAAGCTTTGAATGTTTAGATGTAAGCCTTACAAAAGGAAGCTTTAAAGATTTGTGTGCCTTACAAAAGGAGAAGCTTTAAATGTTTAGATGTAAGCCTTACAAAAGGAAAAGCTTTGAATGTTTAGATGTAAGCCTTACAAAAGGAGAAGCTTTGAATGTTTAGATGTTATTTAAAAAGGAAAATTTAAATTAGATGTAAGCCTTACAAAAGGAGAAGCTTTGAATGTTTAGATGTAAGCCTTACAAAAGGAGAAGCTTTGAATGTTTAGATGTAAGCCTTACAGGGGGGGAAAAAAAAAAGCTTTAAATGTTTAATGTAAGCCTTACAAAAAGGAGAAGCTTTGAATGTTTAGATGTAAGCCTTACAAAAGGAGAAGCTTTAAATGTTTAGATGTAAGCCTTACAAAAGGAGAGGCTTGAAGTTTAGATGTAAGCCTTACAAAAGGAGAAGCTTTGAATGTTTAGATGTAAGCCTTACAAAAGAGAGAAGCTTTAAATGTTTAGTGTAGCCTTACAAAAGGAAAGGGGGCTTTAAAGTTTAGATGTAAGCCTTACAAAAGGGGGGGGGGGGGGGGGGGGGGGGGAGAGGAGCTTTGAATGTTTAGATGTGTTTGGGGGTTGGTAAGCCTTACAAAAGGAGAGGGGAGAACTTTGAATGTTTAGATGTAAGCCTTACAGAAGGAGAAGCTTTGAAGTTTGGGGGGGGGGGGGAGGTGAATGTTTAGATGTAAGCCTTACAGAAGGAGAAGCTTTGAATGTTTAGATGTTAAAAAAATTAGAGTTTAGATGTAAGGGTTAAAAGGAGAAGCTTTGAATGTTTAGATGTAAGCCTTAAAGTAGAAGGTTTGAGTTATGGAAGGTTTGAAAGTTTAGATGTAAGCCTTACAGAAAGGAGAAGCTTTGAATGTTTAGATGTAAGCCTTACAAAAGGAGAAGCTTTGAAGTTTAGATGTAAGCGGGGCTTGGAAGGGGAAGTGAATGTTTAGATGTAAGCCTTACAAAAGGAAAAGCTTTGTTTAAAGTTTAGATGTAAGCCTTACAAAAGGAGAAGCTTTGAATGTTTAGATGTAAGCCTTACAAAAGGAGAAGCTTTGAATGTTTAGATGTAAGTTTTTGTTTTCTTACAAAAGGAGAGCTTTGAATGTTTAGGGGGGGGGGGGGGATTTTTTTGGTTTATGGAAGGAAAAGAGAAGCTTTGAGTAACCTTACAAAAGGAAAAGCTTTGAATGTTTAGATGTAAGCCTTACAAAAGGAGAGGGTTTGAGGTTTGAATGTTTAGAGAGCCTATAGAAGGAGAAGCTTTGAATGTTTAGATGTAAGCCTTACAAAAGGGGAAGGAAGCTTTGAAGTTGTGTAAGCCACAAAAGGAAGAGCTAAGTTTAGATGGGGGGGGGGGGGGGGGGGGGGGGGGTGGGGGGGGGGGGGGGGGGGGGGGGGGGGGGGGGGGGGGGGGGGGGGGGGGGGGGGGGGGGGGGGGGGGGGGGGGGGGGGGGGGGGGGGGTGGGGGAGAGGAGAAGGGTTGAGTTTAGATGTAAGCCTTACAAAAGGGGGGGAGAAGCTTTGAAGGGGGGGGGGGGGGGGTTTAGATGTAAGCCTTACAAAGGGGGAGAGGGGGGGGGTTTTTTTTTTTTTGTTTGGGGTTTTGGGAGGGAGAAGCTTTGAATGTTTAGATGTAAGCCTTACAAAAAGGGGGGGGGGGGGGGGGGGGGGGGGGGGGGGGGTGGGGGGGTTGGGGGGGGTGGGTTTAGGGGGGGAAGCTTTAAATGTTTAGATGTAAGCCTTACAAAAGGAGAAGCTTTGAATGTTTAGATGTAAGCCTTACAAAAGGAGAAGCTTTGAATGTTTAGATGTAAGCCTTACAAAAGGAAGCGAAGTGTAAGCTTTGAATGTTTAGATGTAAGCCTTACAAAAGGAGAAGCTTTGAATGTTTAGATGTAAGCCTTACAAAAGGAGAAGCTTTGAATGTTTAGATGTAAGCCTTACAAAAGGAGAAGCTTTGAATGTTTAGATGTAAGCCTTACCAAAGGAGAAGCTTTGAATGTTTAGATGTAAGCCTTACAAAAGGAGAAGCTTTGAATGTTTAGATGTAAGCCTTACAAAAGGAAAAGCTTTGAATGTTTAGATGTAAGCCTTACAAAAGGAAAAGCTTTAAATGTTTAGATGTAAGCCTTACAAAAGGAAAAGCTTTGAATGTTTAGATGTAAGCCTTACAAAAAGAGAAAGCTTTGAATGTTTAGATGTAAGCCTTACAAAAGGAAAAGCTTTGAATGTTTAGATGTAAGCCTTACCAAAAGGAGAAGCTTTAATGTTTAGATGTAAGCCTTACAAAAGGGAAAGCTTTGAAGGTGTTTAGGTAAGCCTTACAAAAGGAAAAGCTTTGAATGTTTAGATGTAAGCCTTACAAAAGGAGAAGCTTTGAATGTTTAGATGTAAGCCTTACAGAAGGAGAAGCTTTGAATGTTTAGATGTAAGTATTATTGAAGGAGAATCTTATTGTGTGAGGAGTTCTTTGAATTAGTTCTTTCTTCAAATATTTTATAAACATACATATGACACAGGCAACAAATAAGATCTTAAAGTGTATAGATAATGCAATTATAGTGTACATCTTATATATTATTTATACATCAAGGTCGTAGGAAACGGTGTGTACTTATCAAAATGCACAATGCAATTTCTAAGATTGTTCTGTTGCATCGTGCCTGCATTTATATAACTGAATAACAAGTCAAATGTGTTTCGATGGTATAAAACAGAAAGTTAAATATTGACAATGAATAATTGAAAATGTTAAACAAAAAGATACAAATTAGCAAGAAATAAGTTTTGTAAATGTACCAGCAATATTAATACTACCAGTGAGACATTTATTAGATTAACTAAATACTGACGAACTATTTTATTTAGACATCAATCTCTTGGGTCATTCAAAACAATACTGTTAATGAAATATCATTGCACACTAACGAATTATCATACGTAAGTTTTTCAGGGCATATAAAACTTCAATGAGAAAAAATGACGAAAACCACACTAGATAAACAAAAATTAAACGCATTCAAGTTAAAAAATCTGGTATTTAAAACCTTTTGTCACGTGACCCTCTATCAGCAATTTTTTGTAATTGTATTAGCCGGTGTCTTAGACGGTGTCTAATACATTGTAAATAAAAGGCAACACAAATGACTGGTACTTCAAGTAAAATATATGATTCACCCCACTCTAGAGTTATGTGTGTATGCAATGCAATGTCTGTGACTAGTAGCTGTACACTTTGTATTTCCAAATTACCAATTATTCTAATAAAGACATACGCATATCTAAATAACAGCTTTTTCGTATTATCAACTTACCGTATAGCATCATTTCCTCGGCGTCAGTGCCATATTTGTTTTCTGCATAACATTTGTACCTTCCAAAGTCTTCATCTTTTAGTCTTGCAATTCGTAAACTGAGAGTTTTAGTATATCTGTCGTCTTCATAAACTGTTATTCCATATTTATGACTGTTTGTTATTTCTTTTCCTTTTCTCTTCCACACAATATAACCATGTGGATTAGCAGTTATCCGGCAGTCAAGAATAGTCTCCTTGCCTTTGCTTTGTCCCATTCTGTTACTGTATAACTGTACTTCGGGAGGAACTGTAGAAAATACATTTTATAATGATGTATAAGTGTTTTGTAAAGATATCACGCTTAAACATATAACTAAGAGTAAGATAAGATTAAGACGTTTTGTATATATTGGTATTTGGAAGTTACTAAAGAATATCTATATTCTTTGTGATACATACAGTACCAGTCCATGTTTAACTTATGACATTATTGTGTTGTTTGTTATACATTCCAAGTCGTTCACATGTTAGATAATTGACATTTCCATGGTTTTTAAGCCAAGTTCAATGTTACATATTGTTACATTTACAATCTATTCTAAAAGATGTTATTTATTTCTTTTATGTAGTGTTAAGGCGCTTAAATTATCATAACATATGAAAGATCGAACAATCAGTTATAACTAATGTACAAGTTGTTTTAACTCGCATCGCAGATCTACTTTATACTTTCAGATGATTAAACCGACGTAACAATAACCTGGAAATAGAAATATGTTTTGTGTATTTATTTCAATTGTTATCAAAAGTGCATTGTAAAGCTTACATTGCACAGCAACTTTCATTTGTTGACTGGCTCCAGGCTGAATATCATTATTAGCCACACACTCATAAGTATCCTCACAGTACCGTGATATGTTGTGAATCCTTAATGCTTCTCCTTCTTCGCCAATCACTGAAATAAAACAATTTCAGCTTCAGACTGCTATCCATTCATAACACTTAGTTCAATGTTTTAGCTGGTTTTCATATCTCAGTGCGATTAAATGTTTATTGAATAAAGAGAAAAATGACGACACGTACATCACGTCTATATGCTGAGGTAAAAGTGTTTTCTAGACTAACTTTTACCCACCGTAAAGTCCCAGAAGCACTTTTGATGTTACAGTTACAAGAGGTTCTTATTTTACCTAGAAAGATGTCTTACCGCCGAAATTGATATTTATTTGTATCAAAAACATTTCTTACTTTGTGTTTTAGAAATATAGCGCTGTATTTAATTAAATGATATTATGAAAAATAATAAACGCCTTATGGCAACTATTTTTCGTGATAAAACAACTTAAACACGACAGCAGGACTGTTTTAGGGTAGATGGAAGAGAGTTCTAACAGTATCTTTTCAGTAAATCTATTCTTCTATATCAGTACATTCAAAGTGCTCCTGGAACTTTAACAGACACTAACAAGTGGTCGTATTTATCTAAGTGCTGCAACTTCATTGCTGTGTTTAAAGGGGGACCGGGGCACAAAATACCACATTTTGTATTATATATCAAAATGACCGCCAGGTTTATGAAACTGTTTGTTGCAATTACCAAATCCGTGCCGCAGCATGCATTTTTTATTGTAATTTACAATTCCGCTAAAAACTTAAAACAAAAGAAAAGAAGTTTACACTAAATTATTACCCTTTGTTATGCATGATTTATAAATAACTTCATAATATTTCGTAATAAAAATTTGTGTACATAAATCATGTGCTTTCAAAGTATGTGTTTGCCCATAGTAATACATACGAGTGTCATGTAGTTTACATGACCCTACGTTACTAAATATTTTAATGTATATTTTCACATTTATTATCATTAAGTTTATATATAATGGTACTGAACAATGATATAATCAAACACGTGTCACAATACCTTTCTACTGTACTGAACCCATTTTAGAATCCGTATTACACTTAGTTAACACCACAGTCATGTTATAATACGTAATGTATTACAGTCCTTAGCGGTCATTTGGATATGTAATACAAAATGTGGTATTTGATGCCCCCGTTACCTCTAGAAATCGGTCTCATTTGTTCACCAAGTTGCAGCACTACTTGGTTTTATAACTTTACAAAGCTTTATTTCAAAACTGCGTTTCGGGACTTAATTGCTTCTATCAAGATTTTCACTGAGATATCGATATTGCATTTTACAAGAGTATTTAAACAAGTGTAATGTGTAAGTTATATGTCAGATGTATTAGATATATGACTTACAAATTCCACTAGAAATGCACGTTTAAAATGCAGTAATAATAATCTCAGTGAAAAACTTGAAAAGGCAATTATTGCTGCAACACGTCTGTAAAAGGAGCACTTGTTATTTATTAGAATCGGCAATCCCTCTGTATTATTTATTTAAACGAAAGAGTTTGCAATCAAAGTTAGGTAAATGCAATATGCATTCAGTTCTTACGCAAGTCTCTACCGGATCTGCTGCTTGCGTAATACATTTGGTAATTATAACTAAGGTATATATTAGGGCTTACAATAGTACGACACATAGCATGGCAACAATTTAAATATTTATAACCTTTATAAGAGCGTGAATGACTTACTATCTAATGAATAACATCATTTGAAATGCATGTTTTCATAAATATCGGAAATTTTATACAGCGATTAAAGTTACCTTGATAATCATCTGTGTAGCATAAATATTGTTCAATATAGGAATAACTGTCGCCGTTAAAAATGTTTGCAACCATTAAAAACGGCGTAGGACTATACAGTCGCAAATATCAAAATTACTAAATAGTCAACCCTTTTCTAACGCACAATGTGTCTAAATGCGATAATTCAAACGCCGTTCTAATTTTGCGACTATATATACGATATTTAATAGTCGCAAATTTAAACGTCACCAATCAGAAACGACGTTACATCGGTACTGCGTTAGAATTATGTTTAACTTGCAGCTAATACATGTATTTGAAAATGTCGTTTATGAATGTTTTAGTTTAGTATTTGTTACATCTTCCAAATAGTGTGTACATGTAGTTCCAGTAATACTTAAGCCGTGAACCCTATTCATTCCAATCCATCGATTAAAACTCGACTAGTCTACAAGAAGGTTTGCAATTTCCTTTCCTCTTTCGTGACAGGTTTTCAATTATACGGAGGCTTTATTAAACTGTATATCTGTTTTCAACTTCCACTTAACGCGGAGAGCATGAAATAGAGGCCACGCTTTCTAACAGCTTTACTGATGTAGTTTTATATTAACTCAAAACTATATGGTCCGAAATGTAAGACAGCACTTATTTTTGTTTCATACCTTAGTACAGCTACGTTATGAAACAATTCAATCCATTACGCAGAGATTGGGCAATGCTCTGATGTGATCGGCATCTGCTGTGGCTTAGCTAACAAATCCACCCGAACATTTGAATTGCTAATGTTATACTGTTTTTCACGGACATATGTGTAATTGTAATGTTGTTGTTTGCCACATGTGCCTGTGACCTTCTGGTTTGAAGTAAATAAATCTTGAATCTTTAAACCGAGTCCGTATTTTCATTACAAAATGAGTAAAACATTTATCGGGGCGATTCAACAGCGTGTTCATGCGATTACGTCATGCGTGTGTGTCTAGTTTGTTTTCGTCAAGACCTTGACTCTGCATTTTTCAAGAGACGGGAAATTCAGATCCATCTAAAATTGTATTCTCTTGTTAAACATGTAAGGTATCGATTTTTGCGAAATTAGATTCATTTCCAATGACAGCTTAAAAAGCTTGCATAAGGGGATTCTGCATAAAGTCCTTTTATTAATGAGTGTTTTCAAATTAGCTACTCGGGTAATCAGAGGTGTCCTAAACAAACATGCCGAAAAAGACAAGTGCGCAACTCTCTAATCTTCTAGATTCTTGTAACCCCCAGTTGCTCATCGGTTGTCCAGCGTTCAATATGATTGAGATTAGAGATAATACAAAGTTGGATTCCCAGACATCATTTTATCAATGATATATTTAGTAAAAAAATCATGCTGAAAGTCAAACGGTAGTCATTTTTTCAGTCATTAGACAAACTAAAACGGTGTGCGTTGAAATTAATAGAATTAACAAAACGATGATACAATACCCACCCAATACGTTTGGGATATTGAGACAGAGTTATGCCATTGCGCATGCGTATATGTGTAACTCGAGTAACCCGTGTAGCTAATAAGAAAATGCTATATGGTATCTCTGCAATTATACATATGTTTTTTTTTATCTTCTAGGGTTTTTATGAAGGTTTGTTAAAAGTGTACTGTTTAAAGTGATATTTTATCATTCAATAGGATATTTATGGTTTACTGGTAACAGGTTTCATTCAGTAATAACTGATGTGTGTATTAGAAGGATAAGAATGGCGAGTGGGTTATATATATATATACAATAATATAATGTTATTAATCAAGTGATTTCATATTGGCCTTGTTATTTGTCCGAGGGTGGTCGTATTGGCCCAAGGCCGAAGGCCGAGGACCAATACGACTGCCCGAGGACAAATAACAAGGCCAAATGAAATCACTTGATTAATGATAATTTTATTATTTAACTTTACAATATTGGCTAAAAAAATAAGAATAAAGTGAAGCTAACATGTTCATGAGTTGTGGATAAGGAAATGCTACCCGAGGGTTGAGATATGTCCCAAAAACAAGGCTCTGCTGAGTTTGTTTTGGACGTATCTCAACCCGAGGATGGGATTTCCTTATCAACAACTCAATGGCCATGGTAAATTAATTTTCTCACCGTTTAAATCGCATTTTCACACCAGAAAGAAGAAATAAGTGCAAGTACAGGATGGGGATGAAAAAAGGAAAATCAACATTTTCTCGAATTTTAATTCAAAACTGCTATAGATGGATAGGAAATGATCTAACTAAGAAAATGAATACCAATAACCCTATGTTTATTTCAAAAATAAAAAATTTACAGTCATTTGCTATAACCCTATGTGAGATAAGATTTTCCATAACTGCTAAAAATAGAGATTTTTCTGTCCGGTAAGTGAGAAATAAATGTTCTTGTAACAAAATCAATGTTATTTGTATTTAACTTAGTAAAATAAGACATCAGCAGGAGTCTAAAAAAGTCTGCATATCAACTGAAACAAAATGGCGTCGTTTTAAAAAATCTAACGGAAGTGACTTCTCCGTATTGGCCCTCTCTTTTAAACCAATCAGAATGCTTGAATTCCATATTGGCCCTGCTTTCTCGTATTGGCCCTGCTTTTCTCATATTGGCTCAGTTGTGCTTTGTATTACCTCTACCTGTTTCATATCATGTGCGCAGTTGATCTAATACAGTGTGTAATATTGTAAAGTTGAATAATAATACTAATTAAATAATATATATATTTATCAAAATAAATAAAAATTATACCTTTTTGATAAGTACATTAATACGTGCCATTTTTATCAATCATGCTTTTTAGTTGGATGAAAACTGTTATAAGTATTTAAATTATTTTATAAAATGCTTTGCAATGATGAATGACAAGATATCGGTTTTATGGAAATATTTTATATACATGTAGGGTAGGAAAATTATTATGTGTAAATAGTTTACTTTAAAAGGTAAATGTCTGCTAAGACTCTATATTATTATTCAACTTTACAATATTACACACTGTATTAGATCAACTGCGCACATGCATATATATAAATTGATGAGACAATAATAAAATTAATAAGTATATATGTTTTCAGTAGCTATCTGCATCTATTTATTTCCTGCATATTGCTTTTTAAATGACCGTAATACTGAGGTTTGAAATACATGCACTCAATAATATACATATACCATTTTACGAGTTACAATATATCTAGTTATCTTCATTGGTTACAGGGACAATAAGTCTGAACTTATACGCAAATTAAATTGCATATCCATGCGCAGGGTCCGTGATAGATATGCATAGTAAAACTGGTATTATCTGAATGCAGCATACAAAATATTATGAAAAACGATTTGCACCAGATAGGCACATTATTTCCTGACGACGGTACAGACTAATCAGCGCTTAAAAATATACATTTTACCTTATGTACAAAATACAGAAACTGTAACATTGGCGTATCTACTTGTATACGAGTAATGAAAGTCCATTAAACGATGTAGAAGAACTGAAATGAACTTCAAAGTATTCTTTACCAAAGCGAACTATCAGTATGTCATTTTATATACAAATAATTGCAGTAAACCGGTTGTTCAAGAGCTTTCTTCATAGGATCATACAGTCACCGGACGCTTCTAAAAGAACTCTGTCTTGAAGAAAATGAAACCACTTTGCCATAATAATCGTTAAAACAATGTTTGATCAGATGTGCATGGTGTAATTGTGTTCAGACACTCTTGACGTAAAAAGTGCAAGTTGTTAATCATCCTCCCTACTCTCCAGACGTAGCCCTAGCGGCTTCTCTGTTTTTTTAAAGCTGAAACTACTAGAAGTCCGAGGGTTTTATATCAGCGGCATTAACATTACCAAGGACTTACTTGCAGCATTTCACGACTATTTTGCAACAATATGCTTCGGTAAAAGGAGGTAAACTAAAATAAGAAATATTTGACAAAACGATGTAATTTAGAAATCCAACACCAATCTCAGAACTTTCTGCAGAACACTCGATTTTTTTTTTAGTTTTGAAAGCAAATGTGTTTTCAATCTATTTAGCTCCATCAGTAAGCTCGTGTCAACTTTAAATCTTGCACAATATTATGCCAACAATGTATATTGCACAATTGCTAAAGAAATATAACTCTTGAATTTGATAGGGCTTTCTGTATGCCGCAATTTTCGCAAGACATTTTAATGTATACTACTACACTTTCCGACAAGAAAGTCATTAGACAAACTATTTAAGATATAGAGATTAAATCCGACAGCACTAATTGCCTTTTTGCAGTGATTTTATTAGGAAAAAGATTTATAGCTTAAGGTTGTCTGAATCTAACAAGTCTCTGGGCAATACACTTAATCTGCGCAATTTAATATCTGTTAAACTGTTACGTATCTGTTAAACTGTTACGAATACTTATCTGAACGAACTTCGGTGTAATAAAGAAAATGCATTGTGTGAAATCGAGCCTTTTGCAATCACATCTTTCTGAAAATATAGTTCTTTTATTAAACCCATTAATATCTATTGCTATTACCCAAGTATCATCGATACACAGGATGCATATATATTTATTACCTTCTTTTGGAGTTTTCTGCTCGTAAACATATTTCCTGTACCACGTAACAGCTGGGTATGGCTCTCCGTTGACTTTACACCATAATGCTACCGTTTCACCCTCACGAACTGTCTGATCCCCGGAATGTTCAATGATTGAAGGCGGTTCTATCAATAAAGAAAATTATTAAATAGAAAAAATTAAACCTAACTGTAGTTTGGATACAATGGAATGTATAAATTGCAAGAGGAATATTGTTCTTCATGTAATCTGCTATATCATTCCGGCTTTGTAAACACAGACAAATGCAAATTGCTAATATGTTGTGATTTTATCTATTTGCTATAGATCAAAATGATAAATAACAAACAGAACTAAATAAAACTCATTTGATGCCAAAATGGTCCTATTTTAATAGAAATCATTTTAGACATGCCTTATTATGTTAAATTTCGCAAAGAGCCATCAAGTCAAATTTTAAATAATGTTTCTATTTGAAGCCAAACATTTCTCGAAACTGAAACTGGATGTATTGTTCAGGTAACGCCTAAGTTATGATACTAGCTTTAAAATGTGAAATATTTATAAATTTAAACAATGTCAAAGAACAATAAACTTTATCCCTGAAAATGTTTTGAAAAGCTAAAATCATTCAGACTGTAAAAAGCAGTATGGTATAACTTTAGTCTGCTCAGATCATCAGTTTTGTTCAATGGCAAGGATGTTCCAATGAAAAGACAAACGGCAAAGGTTATAACCAGGGTTTTTGGTATGTGTAGTGAATCAATGCATTAACCTCCAGACGATGAGTTACTGTAAGACAATGTGGGAAACCAGTTACATCCCGGTACCTAGTAAAGGAAACGAGCCAAAGACTCTAGAACATGAGATCAAAGACCAGTTTATTAAAACCCCAACCCGTAGAAGTTACAAATGTTAATAAACAAGCAGCGAAAGATGATCTCAAAACGAATTCCAACCCCGCTGAATGTTCATATAGATTTTTGAGGAAGTACCAGTTAACATTCAGACTGAAAATTTTATTTGAAATCATCAGTGAGAAGTGAATTGATATAACTGATATACAAGTTCACATGAACAAACTAGTATGAATAAATATATTATCACACTGACCATGTATTGTGAGCAGGACTTTCATACTTTTAACTGGACTCGTATTTATCTGGCATTGGTACTCCCCGCTGTCGTTGAGCCGCACACTCCGTATATGTAAATTCCAGTCCTTTGTGAAAGGTCTCTCAACGCTGATTCGAAGATCATTGATGATCCGTTTCTCTGCTACAGTTAGAAGTTTCGTTCTAGGATCTACCCAGGCAACCTAATTACGACATAAAAGTGTAATTCAAACAAATTTGACGTCAGAAAGTAAAATTGTTTTCTCGTTGTTTTAAGAAAATGGATATAGATTTTTGCGTTTGGAATAATATTGGCGCCTAACATTTGAATTGTTTCAATTGAAAGAATTGTAAATTTAACTCACTGAATGAACCATAAATGCACTAAGGTAATAACTAGGTAAAAACTAATGCAAAGTTATCTCACTGACTTACCAAATATGAGTTTTAAAATTCCTATTTTTTGTTCGTTTGGTGCATGTAATCTTTAGCAAGCAATGGTTTCAATTGATTCCTGTATTTACGGATTCTGAATTCTTTAGTTATTACTTCTTCAATTTATTATATTCTTTTAAGATTTTTCTGAGTTTGTATAACAATTTTTTATCATGTATATGATTAGGTTCTGTAAAACTGAGAGCGGAGTATTGTTTGCATATCTTACTTTGTACATTCTGTATTATATCATTTAGTTAATAGTGAGTCTTAAACGGGTTAATACGAATGGTAAGATATTACAAATATTTTCTCTACACTTTAATCAACAGAGAAACTCTCCAAAAGCTCAGAATTACATTTGACTGAAAAACAATACATATTAGCCATGTTTTGAAGACTAATAGAGGCAGATAACCGATCTGGCCCAGTAGGTCCCTGAAGTGCAATTTCCCATTTAAGAATAATCCAGCCTAGACGACCAGGCAAATTGCTTCGTTCGGCGGACAAATTTAGATGTAAATGATCATACAACAAGGCCAATGAATCATTGATAACAGTCGCTAAAACATGTGTTTACCAAATTTAGAGCAGTTGCACTTCCTAAAAAACTGTAAATTCTGAAGGTATTAAATTCGGTTCAAATACGAAATATAAAATTAGTTATATTTTCATTAAGAAATTGATAGGTGGAGAAATTATCTTTTTCTTGAATAAAAGTCGGGAAAAAGATCCGAAGTACAAATTAGTACCGAATCAGGATCTATCTCAATATTTATTTACCTTTTAAATGTCAACAATTACCGCTAAGCAAGTTTTTAACCTATCATCGATCTATCCAGACATCCATATTTTGTTATGTATTTATTACGTTTCTGAAAACAGTTTTTATTTCATGTAATCAATAGATAGGTATCGTTTGCGTGACTTCATTAGACGTGGGTTCCAGAGATCCAAGCAGCGGAAAGAACAGCGGAATAACCTGGCAGCATAAACTTTAGATATCGCGTCAATCTGAACGAATTTAGTTTTTAAGATTATCATTTTATTTGTTTTGCCAAGAATTTGTGAATATTCTGCTATCTTTAGGATATGTTGATCGATTTTTCAGTGTGTTTTTGACAAGTCAGCTTCATCATTTAGAAATTGTTAAATCTATAACGCTTTGTCAGCACAACGGAATTTTTATACATAACGTTAGTATAAAGTGGTGTTCCAAATTTAAAACCATAAAAAGGCAACGGTAGAACTTGATATTTATGTATCGTAATGGTCTAGATAAACGAACTTGAATTCGATGATTTGTTTTGATATTTATCTCAATAATTATTGTACATAACGTTTTTTTTACAAAAAGTAGTATAAAGTCGTCTTCCAAATTTAAAATCATACAAAGGCAACGGTAGAACTTGATATTTATGTATCGTAATGGTCAAGTTAAACGAACTGGAATTCGATGACTTGTTTTGAACACTAACGACATACAACTGGTCAGAGTCGAAAATTTAATTTAATAAGTTGTTTTCTCACTATATAGAAAGCCATAAATAGCAGTTTCATTTTACCGTTAATCGTTTATTTTAATGTATATTCCTTCTGACTTTACAATACAGTACATTGAGACGGTTTTGACCATGAAGTAAGTACACAAACTGATACGTCTATATTTACCTACTGAACATTGCTACCTACTTATTTCTAAGTACCAAGCAAACATTTCGCCACGTCATACATACTTATTCGTTCTTCATGGCGCCTGTTGAAAGAAGATGTTTTAATTTGTCTTCAGGCACATTACATCAGGGGACAGTTGGATTGACATTCGGATCAATTGTCAGAGCCTTTAGTCTTACAGTGGGTCTTCCGTTTATTGTTGTATACACAGACAACGTCCCCGTCTGTCTCTTACAAGATCATATTTGCAAAAAGAAATTTACGACGACTGAAGCCTCTCTATGGCAAACACTTGTCATAAATTTTACGCAATAGCGACGAAATTAACACGCCTTGATGGTCCTCTGGTTTTACCAGTCTCACTTAAGTGTATAATTATTCCAAACATACTAATAACGCAAATGGATATTTTGGAGGCCAGCAACTGTCAAAATATGTCATTTATCAAAATGTATTAGAAGTATTGTTTGACAAGTGTAAACAATAAGTATGTCTCTGCAGAAATTAATCATTTTGGATGAAAATCAATCTAGCAAAGTGCGTCTGATTCCGGTAGTGTAAGCGTCTCTCATTCCCTCATCATACTGATAATGTATTGATTAATAAACGGACCTAAAAGACTTTGGAAAAGTTAATATGGCCACTCCATCACTTTGACAATACCCCAAATATGAGAAAAATAACAGGGAACAGGGAAACATCTCTTTATGGATATTACTCTGCCTAGAATCCCTTTTTCATGCCGTTACAAATATAATTGTTGATAAAACCCTTACATTGATATAAAAAGAGAAAAGAAAACTTCATCGGTGTTATTACAATTGTTTTAGCTTATTGTTCAAGCATTTATAAATGTGATTTGCAATCTAGCAACATAATTATAGAGAAATAGGGGACCATTTATCGTTATTATAATTCCTTTAAGTATATTGTACAGACATTTACAAATAAGGTTTGTTGGTAATACCATAAAGAGGATTAAAATAATATCCTAAAGAGAATTAAAATAATTCTTTTTAGTTTATTGTTGTAACATTTTCAAATATGGTTTGGTGACAACAGGCGGAAAGATGTTTATACATGTACTATATAATCTTTTGTACTTGCATAAAGTAAAATAAAAGATAAATTCATTATATCTATTTATCGTCTGCTATTAACAAACACAATGACTCAACACTTAGTCAAGCGCGCGTCGCACAAACAAGAACGCTGTTAGATGAAAAAGTAACATTATTCTCCTATAATACTAAATTACATATTTAGGTTTTCAAAGTCTTCATTGTCTTTAATATTATCTTTAAAACAGAAATGAAATAATTCTATGTCTCATTCAAATATATGGATAAGTCTTATCTTTTTGATTAAATACAAGTAACTATTTGATCTGTATATTTATGAAAACACTCGGAAGTCCGTTACATCAATTTCAAAATGGGTGAGTGGTGCAAATCATATGGCATAGAATTGTAATTTGACGTTTGAACCACCGTAGACTTCACATAGGTAATTGTCTCCATGCTCTTCCTTAGGAAACTCATTCTTAAAATTCTCTTCCGTATGAAATTTGCATTACTCGATCATTTTGAAATTCATGTAACGGAAGTATCTACCCAGTGTCTTCATAAACGCAAGACATGAAAACTTCGTGTTTATATAGTTAAGTATAGGCTTGTAGATACTGGAAGGGTAGATAATTAAATAAAGAAGGAGAAAGGCAGGTGGTGTGTTAGAAGTTTCGTTTAGTATTTGTATCTCGTAGAAAAGGTTTGTTACAGGTCAATGGCTCCTTGCCTCACCTAACATTTACAGTAAAATGAAGTATGTCGTATTGAATAAAATGAATAAGTGAATTTCTAAAGATTTGAGACTGAACCCAATTTAGTGCTTCCAAGATACAAATATCACAAGAGCCGAAACTATCGTTCTTACCAAAAGGCCATCAACAACACAAGAAATTCCTTTATCGAAAACATATCACGAAACGAGCATTTTATTCTTGGTTCAGCATTATATGGTATTAAGTGGTCTTATATTTCACCTTGTCTATCGAAACTGTTGAATTCGTTTTATATTTAATGAGCTACTGGCGTCTCGACAGAACATGTTATGCTGTTATTTAATAGTGTTAAGCAAATTAAAGTATTACTTGAAAATGGTTCGTCTTACATTTATCCAATTGATTTTCTCTTCAAATTAATTTGGATTTTGACTGCAGTTAAAACTGTTGAGAACAGAGATGATATAGAAAGCCTAACTTCTGATTTCAAGAAAAAGCAACCATCGTCTAGGATAATGGAAAGAATCGTATTAACAGCGCGACCGTCTAGATATCTTGTGTCTATTTTATTGCATGCTCGGCTTTATTTAATTACTTTACGATTTGTCTTTGGTCGGGTTAGATTAGAATGAATGACTCCTTGATTAATTAAATGCCATTCCAAGGATCGTGGTAGATATAGACAACTATTTGATAGGTTTCTCTGTAATTGAAATCACACAGTCAGACAGTAGCATTGCAGTTTGGTAAAGCATAAAGACCATGAAGTAAAGAAAACTGACGATGTATACATGGCTAAACGGATTAAGTTGTCAGTGAGTGTAGTGTAGTTTATAAATAAGTAACTCAAAAAACACATTCTACACATACTCCTATTTCTTCTTTATGGTGATGAAAATATTGATGATATTATATTTGTTCAGGTTTATCTGGAAATGACCAAAATGAATTTGGTAAAAAGAGGAAAATGGCATAAATTGGAAAATGACAAAAATCAGAAAACTTTAGCTTTTCCATTGTTTTCCCATTCAAATCTTATAAATAAAATACTCAAACTTTAAAATTAAAATATCTATGGTTAGCTCATTTTTGTATCAAAACTACAGTAATACGTACCTTTGATCTCTACCAGATTTGGGTCAGTTACGCATATTACGAATTACGTTTAACTTACTGAAACTTTCTAAAGTACTTAACACATTTATTTTAAATACATGATTAAGTTTACAAAAGCCATACGAATATGATTATCTAGGATCCTTGTCGGCTTCAAAAATATATATTCAAAGTATATTTGAACAATGTCCTTACCTTATTGTCCTCGGTGATACCGGTAATGGTACAGGGTAAAACTGCAGTGGTCCCAGAAACAGCTGTTACATTCAATATAGGTACGTCAAAGTTTGGCGTCTTTCCCTCAGCTACAATTATTAAATTAAATACTAAATTTATCGATGATATACTGTGCAATCAAAGAGTGTTACTTGGGCAATTCTTTCCCGTTTGATAAAGCTATTAGAGCACAATCATCAACTATACAATTGTAAAACAATGGTCTCCTCAAATGCTGACGCCAAGCCTGAACATGACGGTCAGAAATATGAGAGTCGGTGCCTCTTTGAGCCAGTAGATCTCATAATGTAAATAAAACGGCAAGAAACTAGTATGGAAAGTGAATGAAGGTTGTGTTAGGAAAATATTTATAACATATCTTTATACGTATAGAACCAAATACTCGTTACCGAATGAATTAAGCAAAATAGGTGCATTTCTTAAATTCATGTAGAGATACGACACTTTGAAAGCCTTTATCCTCTCAATATATCACTTTTTCGTCAAGCGTTAGATTTGTTAAGTTATAAAGTCTCCCCAATGGTGTTTTTGCCACTGCCCGTTCCAAGGCGGTGCCCCACTGGTTCGTTTTGTCCTCGTGTGTTTGCTTTGTATGCTAGTGTGTGTTGGTAGTGTATGTTTGTGTGTGTGTGGGGGTTTGTGGGTGTGTGTGTGTGTGTGTGTGTGTGTGTGTGTGTGTGTGTGTGTGTGGTGTGTGTGTTGTGTGTGTTTTGTGTGTTGTGTGGGGGGGGGGTGTGTGTGTGTGTGTGTGTGTGTGTGTGTGTGTGTGTGTGTGTGTGTGTGTGTGTGTGTGTGTGTGTGTGTGTGTGTGTGTGTGTGTGTGTGTGTCTGGGTGCTGTGGGGCTCGTTTTGGGGAGGCTGCGTTTTTGGTACGTGGCATTCCCTGTTTGATATTATTTTTGTTTTTCTGAATGACTGTACTTTATATTGGGAAGTAAAATGATTAAAACACGACCATGAATGAAATAATTAATATAAAGTTAGCAGATGCAAAAAGATATAAAAATGACATTTCATTTCAAGATAGGCCGATTATCATTTTTCAATTAGGATTGCCAAAAGAAAAAATATTTGCACTTTATTCAATTCAAATAATCAGTTATACAGATTTCTCTAGGTTGTAAGTATGGTATTGTTCAATTCATATTGAGTATAAAGCAGCGCTAAATGTCTTTCTTAAAATTATAATTATCTTTTTGAAGGTTGTCTTCATGTACCAATAATATCGGAAAAATCGAATTTTTGATTGGATAGTCAGTAATGAAATGTCTGCTGTAAACTGTGTGTCGTATCTGGATTAAAACAATCACGTTCCAGCAGTTTTCCTTTCCGACGTTTTCGTCATACACATAAATGTAGATTCAAACGGAAAAAATTATGCAGAAAAGCAAATGAAAAACTAAGGATCTAAGTAGAGTTTCTTAAAAATAGAACACATTCTCGACTGCATCATTGGACCTCTTCTGATAGTTTCTTAATAAACATGGACACTGAAAGTCAACAGTTATTTTTATCGTTAACCTATATCAGACGGAAAGATACAGCGATAGTTTTTAAGTATATATAGTTGATGTATTTCTTTAAACACGTCATTAGTATTTGTACTGACCGAATGGTAGAAGAATGAATTATACATTCAAACTTTAAAAATCAGACCTAATCTTACATTAAACATTTCTATATTTACACAGAAAAAAAACATTCTGTGAATTTTGTAACAGTTTGAATATGGGTGTGACAAGTGTTTGTATAACATTAAACATTGGTAGCAAGTGTGTGCTTTTACTCCTTTAATTCTATTTTGATAGGAGTTAAAAACACCGCAGGGTTTGCAACTCAACTTTTATCTCAGCATCATCATCAGGAAAATTAGACATTTCAAATTTCTGACGTTAAATAATATGAAAATTGATCAAGTTTTTTTTCTTTTTGACATTCATATCATCCAGTGCTTGGAATGTCGAATGAAATAACCCATTTATATTTAATCATTTCTCATTCGGAGTTTGGCGGCAACTGAAGTTGGTGCAATTAATGAGGGTTTTATTGAAGGCATGAAATCCCTTATCAGATGCAAAAAAGAACTCCGAACAATTTGATGCAAGCTTTTAGTTTGAATGCACTAAGTATTTTTCTTCATATAAATTTTTCATATTTTTGAACATTACTCTGTGCTCAGTACGTGTATTTACTAATAGTACATATCGTTTACATTGTCTGTTGCTTCAGAAAAGACTCTTTTCTCTGCGTACTTTTATTTAACTAGTTCACATATTATTTAAAGGGGGACGCAAGTCAGAATAATGCTGAGTATGAATTTAAAAAAAGAAGTTTTGAAATTGAATAAAAAGGAAGAGTAATGAGAAATCTAAGATTTAATAAATATGCAAATAAGAAACGCTATTTGAAACCCTCTCCCGTCCCCACCCCCTTTCAAATCTTAATTTTGAACCTATTTACTCATTTTTCATGATTGTTTTGCACCTGAAATTTTATAACTTTGATGAAGTGCCATGTAGCTTAACATGTTTTAATATATTTTGAAGCTAGCAGTATAACCTGTATGAATATTTAATTACAGCACTATGATATCACAAATTCAAAATAGCTGCCCCCATGATCCTGCATTTTAAACTATTTTCTGACTTGCTTTTGCATTTAAGTTCCTTTTCTTATCTTTTACTAGTATCTAGTCACGAGAAACATGCATATTCTGTTTCCTAAAATTTAATGAAACGAAAATGTAAAGACTACATTGCAACTTTTGGTGTCAAATCGATATGCATAGTATATGAGTCTAATAATTTCAAGCACAGTAATACAAGGGGTCTACCTAACAGCAGATTTATTATCATGACTCCGGTTCAATGACGCCCCGCAGACTTTTCTTAGTATTAACACGTGAATATTAATATTGAAGTTTCATGAAATCACATCAAGCCGTTATTAAGCAAAGGCGTCGGATGATATTACTGTAGTAACAAACTTATAATACATAAAATAAGTAAGCTAAACATATAAACCTATTTTCTGTCTGTTTGGTGAACAGAAATCGAATCGTATATGAAAGGACAGTGAATAATAAATCTGTTTACATAATTGGTCATAATTTCGAAGAAAGTAAAACATTTTTGTTAAACATGGTAATTTGTCATCGATTTCCGGCTTTTCCACAGATGTTATATATTTGTTCAGCTATAGACGGTATGATTATTGTGTTATAATCATGTTATGATGTTGACTTTATGCTTTCGTTTTATAACTGCGTGCTTTGATCAATTAAAGAGTCGTTGTCTATAGAAGTGCATGGCTATTCAATAGAAAAAAGAAAACGGTTACACAGAAACGAATGGTGATTTTCTAGGATTACGAGAAGCGCGGAATCAATTGAAATATATCTCAATAGCGTATGCCCCACGTCTTTGTTTCCTATCTTACTGAGGCGGATATTGATACGTTTCGACGAAAATCAATTGTTGCTCAAAATCACGATGATATTAAAGACGCGTTTGTTTAGTGGAATATTTATCAAATGTGGTCTTTTAAATGTTAACCCTTTCCATTAGCATTTGTGTTAGATTTATTAGTCCGAGAAAGTTCAACCTAATGATTAAATTGCAAAAAAAGAACAGTGATTAAAGAGAAAATTGATACTACTTTGACTATAAACAACAAGAAAAGTTCTCGTAAAGATACTTTTAGCACCTAGAAAGTATCAAAAACAAAAGTTTAGAATCGTTTTAAGATATCCAAATATTAAGAATAATTTTTAAACATTATATTATTGTCCTAGTTTTTCTTCTCATTTAAAGTCTCATGGTTGACATAGTATTTACCCGTAACATGATCTACCGTTGTATCCAGAACTTTCATATCAATAACTTGAAAAAAAATCTTCGGTGTATGATTTCTCTAAGTTCGGTATGATGGTAACAGTTTGAAGCCCCGGTGTTCCGCTGAATTCAAACTCTACCTCATATTTCCTTGTCGGTCGCGTGCATGCAATACGAGTTGCACATAAACATGTTCATCGGTTTTGCCTGAAAGTGTGAAAACGAATGAATTTGATGATGAGATAATCATAAAGATTTTTCTATAATTTTAGAAGAGAATGGGTTTTTAATGAAATAATTGCCGTTGCAATTTGAATGCAATTCAATTTGACATTTTATATGGCGTTCACTTAAATTCTGTCGGAGGCAAGGAAGCTGTATTTTTACGCAACGATTTCATGAATTTTCATGAAAGATATGCATGTTAATAAAATAAAGAGGGGAATATAACAGACTGATACAAGTGGTGTTTAGATGTTTTTGAACGTCTATCCATCTCTGTGTCTTTTTGTAAAGTTACGACATTCATTTGAAGAAAATGTTGGATTTCATCTACTATGCTAATTGACAGATATTCTACGAAACCTGTATGTCATCATCTCTGTTTCAAGTTAATAGTAAGTATGACCCAGCAAATTCATTGTCTTCAAATGAATGTCGAAACTTTACAAAATAAGCCATTGCAATCTATTTTCAACGGAGAAGAAAGGGTAAGTTTACCCGAAGATATATAGTTATACTTTACTATTTGAAAAAATCGTTCATAATCTTTCGATAAAGAACTCTGATCTCGGCGTTCTTTGACAACATTTTGTTCAAACATTTACGAGGTAAAATAAGATGATTTTTTTCAAGACAACTACATATTTAAACACCACAAATTAATTTTATGTCTTTAAAACTACAACAAGTATTAGGAGGAAATATGTTACAAACAAGGATAACTCAAATTTTAGATATTTTGCAAAAAGTTGCAACAAGTATTTGCATAGTAACTTGATTTTCGAATGGTGGAAACTGACATTTTATCTGCATGAAAACAGCATTACATCGCCGATCTGATTTTGCAGAGAGATGAATCATGGCCTGATCGGAAAGTCAAATGTGTAATAGCCATTTTATCCTCGGAACTATTGTCAAGGGAGCCGTTGACATTTGCTTCACTGGCCATAACACTTGGCTTAGCCGGTTGAACAATCATTAGTCGGCGTTTTTCATGTTAATTACTCTAAACATATGTAGGATTTGCAATATATTTCCATCTGTAACAATGGTTAAAGCATTCCATTTTAAGCTTTTATCATTGATTCACCAAAAAATGATACATTGGTTATGACAAAATCTCTTGTAAATAATACAATTACACTGTTCTTAGAGAAAGTAGGCGCCCACGAAAGAGCGAGTGGCACGTGCTAGTCGGTTACTAAATTCCTGCACACCGAACATCGTAAGATTTATCATTAATGATTAGCCTATGGAACGCTAAAGACTGCACGCGCTTATAAGAGACGTGAAAGTTGTGTTTTAAACTACATGTATAATATATCATTTCAATTGATGTTTTTTTCACAGTAATGACTGAAAAGAAGTACATGTTTGCTGAAATATTTGAAAAGTCTTTCATTACACTAAAGTTTAAAACCTGTCAAAATATTTGTAAAAGCCACTGTATATATGCAATAATTCTTTTTGGATGCCATAAACCTAGTGAAAATCTTACATTTATCAGTGCAATAGACTGGTACTATAAATTGCAGCAATTAGATGCTTTTGACGTGCTTCTTTCTGTAGCAACAAGTATTCGAATTACATCACTGAAATGATTTGCATTCTTTTTTCAGAAGTAAAAAAAGAGAAACAATCTCCGAACACTGTCAAGCACAACGCCAATCAACAACATGACCACAATAAACAAATAAATATTCCAACTACAAAAAGCAGCAGACAAGACACACATTGCAGCTCTTATATCAATCATACAAAGGTAAATTCTTCGCCATTCTCAGACACCACTATTACGCCACAATGCACAGAACACACGATAACAGAAAACAAACAAATTCACTGCTCTTGTGTCCCCCATGAGGCTAGGAAAATTTTGACGAAATTTCGCCACACTATGCTGATAATATAGTTATTGTAAGTTTTTTCTGAAATTCCGTCAGTTACATAAAATAGTTGCAGCTCCGAACGGACAATATTAAAACAATATCCCTTGGCCTTCGGTAGAGGAAAACTATGAAAACCAGTTTCAGAAAACAATAATTTAAAACATTGTGCATATAAAAACTGTACAACCCCATTGGGCTCTCATATCTGAGGGACCGTTTTAAAAGATTTTTAAGTTTCTATGTACAATATGTAAGAAAAGAGCTTCACACCCTTTAGAGCATTATTCCTGAAAAAATCAATTTTCTAAATTTTCCTTTGTTATCAACTACAAAGTGGATTTCTTGTACCAAACATAATCAAAATTTTCAGGGAAAAAGAAGCATTTAAAAAATTCCAATACCCCATCGGGACCTCATCTCTAAGGGGATGACTTTTCTTGCAAGTTACAGACAGAAAGAACTGATTGTTGTAAGTTAAATTAAATCAGCACAACTAGTTTCAGAAAACAAGAATTCTTAAGTTTCTGTATAGTCTAGAATATGTAAGAACAACCGTATACTCCTTTAAGAGTCTCATTTCTAAAAACATCTATGTTCTAAATTTTCCATTGTTAGAGAATACAAAGTTGACTGCGTGTACAAAATATAATCAAATTCTGACAAGCTTTTTAGAAAATGGAAACATTTTGAAATATCTGGACTCTTCCTTATGGGGTTTGGTGTTGTTTCGGGGCAGATGGGGTACAGGCAGTATATGACAATGAGTGATTATTAGATCATTTGAGCCAATTACTATTTAATTTTGAAAACCGGTTTCAGAGAAATGAAATATCCCCCGCATTATACTGATCTATAATTATGTTAAGTTTCATGAAATGCTATCCATTGGTTGCTTAGTTATGGCTCCTGACTGATGGACGGACAGACGGACAACGCTAATATAATACACTAAAGTAGTAGGTTCAAAACAGTCAGTTACTTGAAATGATGGTATCTAAGGGGGTAGGAGCTTAAATCCAGTTTGTATTATGCTAACATGTTTACAAAACCCTTGACACGATTCACCTATTTTAGATTTAATGTTGGCTATACATGTACATGTATACGTTTTTCAAAGAGACCGAGAACAAATCAGTAATAAATGTCTTTCTCAAACTTTTGCTGGTCACTTTGCTGGGTAATAGCTCTTAATCAACCCGTCAAATGTAGATTTTGCTGAATCATCTCAAACCCGGTAATATAAATACAGTCATTATAACGTTTTAGTTACAAGAGAGGTGGACATTCCACGAAACCCCGGTTTTTGAATGTTTTAGCCCGTTTCATTAACCATAGCCCAGAGCACCGAAAATTGTACAAAAAAAGTTAGAATGTCTTGTACTTTTTGTTATAGACAGAGTACTATTTGCGATAATGATTACGTAATTTCGCGTAGGCGTACCCTAAGAGCAATATCGTTATTGCCCGAGCAAATAGTTCTCTATCTGACTTGAATCACGGCCAATTTATTATACTACTCTTTTGAAAATATGCTTTATTTCAGATATAGTACAGTTTGAAGCTCCGCCCCCTTGCAACAAAGCAATGTATCATAAATAGAATAGTTTGCTCTTATGTAAAGTCTTCCTAAAGCCATGATACAATTAAATTTACATGTTCTTTTAACATGCATTCCTTGCCAAAGTTAATCAATACATCTACGCCTGTCGTGATGGCAAAGTTGTGTAACCGTGCTAATTCATGAAAATTTACCAGCAAGTAATGTCAAAACAGTTTTTTGCAAATGGACAATGCACGTTTAAATTAGAAACTTAAAACCCTAATTTCATATTCCCCTTACATCTATCCTTACAAAACGTATTATTGGCAAACTAATTTTCATAATAGTGATCTTGAATAAGTAACTCTAATTGTAATTACAAGATATCTTTTTTATAAGCAAAATGCAGACTAGGTTTCATCTACTCAGACCTACTTATCGTAGATCTATAAACAAGTACATGTACTCGATATTTTACTTTTTGTGTCATTGACCTTAGACTAGACAACCAAAATTATATCACAAAATAAAAAATATGAAAGCTTACCTTAATTTTTCTCGATATAGTTAATCTAAGACTTCCTAAAGATAATGATAGAAACAAGTTTTTCTTCTATTTTAGTAACAAATACTTTGAATTTGACCCCTGTACATCAAAGCAAATTACCAAGATGTACAATTGTACATTGAACAATCTACTTGACTAAGTACAAAAACGTTATTCCTGGTTTCATCGACAGAAAACAGTATTTTTTTAAATTTAAGCAACAACGACTTTGAGCTTGACCCAGCGGTCAATCATTCAATTCTAAGCTAAGTCGCTGTGTATGTTGTCTTTGCATCGAGTTTAAATTCAACATGACAATCAATGAGTTATCATTCATTACAATAAAGATCTACCCAGCCGACAACCACCTCATTATTGTCATTAACTCTTTTTTTCTACGACTAAATTTTGTTGAACATACTACAAAGCAAAACTGAAAACGATATGTAAACAGTTCTGTTGTGTGTTTGAACGTTAAAACAAATGATATAGTAGGCATAGACAATGCAAAGAAATACTGGATCAAAATTAGTTGAAAAGTATCGTAAATTGTATACCCCACGGTCAGTTGGTAAATATGTTCCAGAAGAATTCTTCATACTAGACAAGACCATCCTATGATCTGTTTACAACCGTTCTCATATAAATAAAATCGGACAGTGATACAACGTAATATATACTTGTTAGAAACGAAAAGCTATAAAACCAGCAAAATAGAAGGGTTTTCTGGCAATATGTCAGACCCTGTACTAATTAGGCTCAATAAAACAGCAATTTAGTGTATTGACAAAGTTATTATTTATTGCTTTGATCTTTTGTAATAGCCTTAAATACACATTGATTGGTCTGTCTTAAGCTACGTCAACAATTCCAAAGTCATTTATTTAGATTTTCATTCTTAATATTTCTTTAAGATGGAACGAGCATACCACTTTGTTCAGATCGTTTTTAGATACGGATATTACATTAAAATGTGTCTTTGTGTTGAAATAATCGCACACGTGTGTTGTTATCAATCACGAACTTTGAACATTTACGCCGATCTATTGCCATACTATAATGTACAAGAAGAAATATAAATCCCTTAACACCATTAAACACAACACCCGCATACAACCAGGCCAGCACACAGAAAAGTAAATCAAGGAACTATGAGAAAATGCAGTTTATTTGAAGCAAAAGTAAAGAGCACTTTAGTCCTGAATTAACATTAGTTTAAAGCTTTATTTCTCCCGAAAATGTAGAATACGGTTAAATATCAATCACTAAATTTAGCATTGGGTTAATATTTATGTTGATTACACCCATGTGCGTGTAATTGGCATGAGTGCAACAGTGGTACATATGCTATTTTGTATACGACATTTCAATTTAAATAGACCATGAGAGCGTTGCCATTGACCATATTCCTGCATGTTACCTATGATCACTTCGGATGTAAAATGTATCACCATTAAATAATGTCGAACCTACGAAATCGACAATTATTTGTACGCTAACATTTGTAATCAGAAGTTCATGCAATACATATAGCTCAGTATTTCTCAATGATATGGAAATAGATAAGGACAAGATTGACAACACGTTTTAGTGAAGATGCGACAAAATATAGAAATGTAAACGTCAGCCTTGTTTTCCACTTCAATCATTAGTCTGTCCATAACTTCATTATTCTTTCAACGGGTATTTAAAATGATAATGGGGGTTTATATAAGCTCTATATGAAATTAATACAAGTAATATACAAAATGGCAATATCGATAATCGTTAAAAACCATTTAAGAACTGGTTAAATTATCGTTTTTACTTTCCTTTTATGTATCTATAGATATTGTAAAGACATATTAGACGGCTATAAACCATTCTGCTTGTGCGTGAATATGAAATGAAAACAGGCTCATACCATATCTCAGTGCCGACAGAAACAGTCGTATTTTAATTAACATCAAACTCGGCCCACCAATTCGTCTAGAAGCAAGTGTTACTTCTATTAACCAAATCCTATAGTGTTTCAATTGTCCCTGAGTGGAATCCTCTGTTATTGATAATAAATAATGTTTTACAGTTTTCTGACAATCAAATAGCTCTAGTGAGAGTAAGCTTAGTTTATGACGTGATAACTTCAATGTTTTAACGTGCAATATGGCTAGCTCTTCCTAGTGAAGCAAATTACACGTCAAAAATTATGATTAGACATAATCAGTCGGTATTAGTCATCCTTTAACAATCATGCAGTAAAATTATCGTATATCTATTTATTTATTTATTTATTGCCACGAAATGAGAACCTATGCTCGACAGTACATCCGGCATCGTGTCCATAGCCATAACGACCATATATAAAGATAAACAAAGTGTTGGAAAATATCAATGTTTTTTGGACTTTTTTTAGTCGGCACTCAATTTTCAACTGAATAAAACTGTATCCATACCTTTGCCTTACTGTTTCTTCATTTTCATATTTGTATTATTTTTGTTAGCACGTGTAGTGTTTTATTTTTAGTGACCAACCTTTATGAATCATTATCCAAGGAAATGATGAAACTTTTATTATATATCATTAACGGTTATTTAGTTCAATACTCAAGGTCTTCAGACGATGGTTGTTATATGTTTTTCATCAGCTACGCACTTTTGACTATTCCGTTTCGCTACGTTACTCGAAAAATGGAATTTAACGGAATGGACGTCGTGTGACAAACGCTGCAATAATTTGTAACATTTATAGTACCTTCTCACATCAAACTTTACCAGTTACTGATATTATAACTTTGCAAGTGGTCAAAGCAAATACCGGTATTCTGTTTAATTTTACTTCTCTTTCCAATGCTCATTCAATTAATGAATGTACATTTACAATGATTTCAGAAATCAATTTCTCAAACAAGCGTTACATGACATGATTGACCGTAAAGCCAGCTTAGTTCGAACCAATAAATTAAAACTGAACTGCAGGAAAGCCATTATCCAGACAATGATTCCATGCTATTTTGTTAGAGATTAAGTAATAGACTATAAGTAGTAATCAATAACAGTGACTTTGCAACCTCCGGCTAATAGCTAGAATCAATTAGTGTTACTGATCAAATGTTTTAACCGTTGGAAAGCAAATTCCTGGACTTTTCAGAACTTTCATTTTTCTGAGGTCAATAATTATGGTAATCATATTCAAGTTGTTTTTATTCAACACTCTTTAAATATGATTTATCATAAATATCATACATGTACAGCAAACACACTTGTTTAACAATGATTATGTAAATTTAACTAGATGTAACGAGTAAGTTTTGAACACAAGCTTTTATTTAACAGTTGATTGTATTGAGCGACAGGAGGTATTGGAAGGTATAGAAATTGAAATTAATAAGGTGCCCAAACCAACAAATGGTAACAAAAGGAAACCAAACAATATCTAACATGGTATGTTCATTTCTCCAATATACCTTAACATTCTACTGGTGTTTTATTATTCAACGAATCTGTAAGCACATATTAGGAAATGAAACAGGCATTAATAATTCACTAACGCGGACACCATACCCAACAAAACTTACTATCAATTATTTACAGACCTTCTATTCTAAATTAGTTTAAATTAGCGCCCAATTAGGGCAAACTGTACCATACGGAATTGAATAAATATTTAGAGAAAACAAGTTAATTTGCTTAGAGAATTAATATGAGCTACGGGAAAAGCAATTAGTGGCCTTTCTCTGAAGAGCATGTTGTCTTAAAGGAGCAAATATCTTTGTAACACTGGTTTCTCGCAATGTATTTCTAGATGTTTTCAGTAAGTGTCTACAAGATTTTGATTCCAACGGTATTTGTTTGTATTTATTGTCTTCTGTCAAATTCATTTACTAGTACTTTGTGATGTAAATTCAAACTAGTCTTTAAATGTTGTCACGGTTTCCCACTCTGATATTTCTCAAAATACTAGAGTTAAAAAAAGGATGTGACTTGAACCAGGAGAAATGATGAAATAAAAAAAGTAACGGCGAGTGCTCCAAACTTGTAAACAAAATGCTCTTGGCGTTAGAAACCACGTGCACTCCTTACCCCCTTTCCATCGAGTCCTTGTGCAATTTCCTATTTACCGTGAACTAGCTTCTTTAAGTGCGATAGAGGTTTGAGTTGTTTTTTTTTGCGTCGACGTGACCTCAAGATATATTACCAATGAATTTAATAAATATTTCAATTATAGTGCAAAACTAGAATCTATAGGCTTACGTTTTAATCTGTTTACCTTCCCATGTGTTCGTGCTTTTTATAAATGGATCAGGTCGTTTGACATCATCTGTGTTTATTTGCGTTGATCACTAATACGTGGTATCAATTCCGACACTTTTAGAGATCATTTCTAGACATGAAACACTAAAATTACTCTATATTTCTGCTGAAAATCAAATTAACTCATACAAATCGGATATTGTGATAAAAAGATTTTTGGACAGAAATGTTACTTTATGGCCGTGGTGATGGCACGAAAATCCATATTAACAAAATAAAATCTCGCATATTGGCGTTGAATGCTCTAAAAGATATTTAACTACATTAAGGAATGAAATAAATGCCGGCAACGTGTCATAAAGAATGAGAATTGTGATGAGATGTAAGCAGTGGCTGTACGGAATTCCATTACGGTATATACCGGTTTTAGTACCGCTTAAGTAAAGAAAATCTCGTACGGTGTAGCTATTGAAGAAAAAAGCACTGCTGTATTTATATTGTATAGTATTAAGTTTGCTCAGCACAATGTAAATAGTTTTCATGAAATTCAAACACACAGCCGTCTCTCAGCAGACAGTGAAATGACTCTGTCATTTTGTATTCTGTTTAAAACTTTATACACCAGTCAATCTCGCTGGTTTTATGACTTTATGCACTTACAGAGAACGTTTTTGCCAGCCGTCTAGGAACTATGATGATATTGCATTACAAGCAGTAAAGTAAGTTACATTTTGACAGCTGAAGATAGGATCGTTTAAGATGGTACATGTATATACGGGTGGTGGTTTAAACTAAATACCCACAGTTATCCGTAAAATTGATAAAAGAAAGTTGAAACAATCATGTATAAATACATACATAGCAGAAATGCATTTCATACAATTTGCCTCCTGGTAGTAGACAGTTTGGTTGTATTTTCGAACAACAAAAAACCCTAAGACAATATGATTCAACATCTACAGTCAAAGGGTTACCGTACTAATTACGCTTTTATGTAGTAGAGCAATCTTCATTGATACAACGTGCAATGTCATGAAAGGTTGAAAGGTTGTAAATAATCGTGATGCCACTTGTATCTAATCCTAAACATTGTAAAAATGAAATCATATTGCAATAAAAGTGAAACAATCACAGCATGCATTTTCGGCTTACTTGCACATGCAACATTCTTTCGTCTGCTTAATGTAATAAGATATGAAATGATGTTACAAATTATGTAGTAAAATGATTTCACAAGAGTTTCAGATGGAAGTCACAGATTGTTCTACCAATCATATGGGTTCAAGCCTAAAGGGGTGAACCCGTTTACACTTTAAATAACATTGCACATTAATAAAATTAGGGTTTCTTTATAAATAGGTATCTCAATAAAATCGTGTTATGAAAATATTAAAGACTTTATAATTTGTCAGGTCAACTTAATTACGATATAATTTGAATGCACAAGAGTTCGTGCTGAAAGTACAACAGATTTAATAACGTATTTTAGCTCACCTGGCACTTTGTGCCAGGATGACAATCATCCATCAACATTTGCTTCAAAAAGACATCCTCTGAAACCACTGGGCCAATGTTGAAGAAACTTGACAAAGATATTTCTTGCATAAAGCTCTACCAAAATTATTCAAAAACCTCTATTCCATCCATACAGAACTCTGGTTGCTACGGCAACAAATAGGAAAAAACTTTAGAAATCTTCTTCTCTGAAACAACAAGGCATAGAGCTTGGATATTTAGCATGTAGCATTGCCTAGTAAGCCACTATCAAGCCTGATTGTTCAAATCATGACCCCTAGGTCAGAATTTACCCCGTAGGTCACTTGGTTTTACATAGGTTTCTATAGGAAAAACCTAAAAAATATTTTTCTTCAAGACATAGAGCTAAGATATTTAGTATACAGCATTGTGAAGTGTACCAGTGCGTAGTGTGTTTAAATCATGCTCATGGACTCAATATTGGCCCCGCCCAGGTGTTCACTTGTTTTACATAGACATATATAGGAAAACCCTTAGAAATCTTCTTCTCCTATTTCACATGGTCTAGAGCTTAGATATTTAGTGTGTAACATTGTCTAGTGCACCTCTTTAAAGTTTGTTCAAATCATACCCCGGATGTCAAAATTGACCCAATCCCGGGGGTCACTTGGTTTAGGAAAAGCTTTTTCTCCTTAACCACAAGGTTTAGGGCAAAGATATTTGGTATGTAACAATGTTCATGCTCCTGGGGTCAAAATTAACCACTTCCTTAGGTAAGTGCACTGGTACTCAGGTGAGCGATATAGGGCCACCATGGTCCTTTTGTTTAATTAGTGTTCAAAATATTTCTATCTGTATGTACTTTGTCTGAGCAGAAGTTCAGTTTTTACACCTGATAAGTTATAGATAGCCTTATTGTAGACATTTGAACTCAGCTGCTTTAACAGGACTGACTTTCTTAAAACTGTATGAGTTGTATCACATAGACGGAATTAACATGGCTTTTCTTCAGCAATTTTAATTCCTGTGGCGGATTGAATTTCCCATTACGTAAATCCAGTGTGAAACCATAAATGTCTCTGTATATCTCCTTTATTCCAAGCTGTCTGTGTCTAACTCATTGTGTCTGGGTACATTGAGATGACCTGTGTCTAACTCATTGTGTCTGGGTACATTGAGATGACCTTACTGAATAACCTTAACATCATTATAAACATATTTTTCTTCAAAAGTTCGTAAGTAAAATTTTGAGAAAGCCATCTATAGCATACAGTCATGTCAAAATTGAGATTTGCTTCACCTCCCCTAACAAACATGTTAAAACACAAAATAAATATTTCAACAGTTTCTCTTAAGTGATATAAGGTGCTTTCATACTGACTCATAAAGTTGTCGATCCAAGTGTGTTGTAAGGTTTTTATTCATTACGTTATGTAAATAAGAGAAATGAATTGGTATTAGTTCTTTCTTGTATGTTTTTAAAGCAATAATTCTGTTAAAGCATCTTTCCTAATCAAAATACAGACATGCCATTTTGAGCAGTAGTAGCATTTACCCGCCAAAATAGCCATTTCATTGTCATGTAAATTGCTTACTTCATCATGCACAAGAGCTGTCAGTAGAACAGTGCGCTCGAGTAGAACAGCGCCCTCGACTTTTCTCACTGCTTGCAAATAAAATAGGTTTTTTTTGTAGTAAAAGTCAAAAGGAGAATCTGTGTATTTTCAAAGTGTAAACAAGGACCGTAAGTAGCAAGATATTGAGTCAACAGTTATCTAACTTACATGTTTCATTTCCCTGAATACTACAACAAAGTTTTAAATTGATAATACAGTAAGTGGTTAATGATACATGTGCATGACAGTGCAAGTTGCACACAATACTTTTATAGGAATTTCTAAGTACAATATAAAAAAATTGACAGAGTTATCTACTTTTGCGTACAGATGAATGTCATGACGGTACATAAGTAGTCCAACTTCAAAGTAATATCTCAAATGGTTACCATTACGAAATTTTAAGTCGAATAGGGCCATAATTCAAAAGAATCCTTGACAGAGTTACATTTGGAGGTCATGATGGTTAGCAAGTAGTCTAACTTACAAAGTAGTTTCTAAGTCAAAAAGTGGACTGGGACGAAAAACTTAACCGAGATTCTAAGTCGAAAAGGGCCAAAATTAAAAAGAAATCATTGAC
The DNA here is from genome assembly GCA_022818135.1 of Saxidomus purpurata. Lineage (NCBI taxonomy): Eukaryota > Metazoa > Mollusca > Bivalvia > Venerida > Veneridae > Saxidomus > Saxidomus purpurata. Next base: position 39,789,723 of record JAFMSR010000018.1, read on the forward strand.
AGAGTTACCTTCTCTTGCCTACAGATGAGGATCGTGATGCAAACAAGTATTTCAAATTTTACAGCAATATCTTAAAAGGTTAAATCAATATGATTCAATGTATTTTCTCAAAGCAATATCTGTAATAGTTCTAAAACAAAGTGGGGTAATACCGAAAACTTAATATCCAAGGTGTGACGCCAACACCAACACCAACGCCGAGGCGAGGCGAGCAGGATAGCTCCCTTTTTTTCGAACAGTTGAGATTAAAATGAACACATGTAAAAACTTACAAATTATAAATATATTTCTCTTGTTAGCAGACAGGTGAAAATAAACCTTTCAAAATAAGCAGAGTATAATGTTTGAGTTGGAAAGTCACAAAATATTTTAACACTTCACTGTTTCATTATACATACTTGTGTCATCTATCATTAACGGCAATACATACAGCACACACAAGAACGTATCCAAATATGCATGGATGTTAATAATTGAATGGCAATTCAGTTACCAATTATATGCTTCAATGCAAGGTTTTATTTCCCTGTATTTCATGTCAGTACAGAACATTTGTTTACGTTGGAGGGTTGAGAGATCAACAAATTGGATTGTACAGGAATTTTAGTGGTACGAAACAATTAGGAAGAGGTGTTAAGATGGATAACTACATGCTAATTATCAGGCAATATGATAAGATGTTGACCGCAGAAGCGAGTGCTTGCGTCACATAGCTTAACATAACGCGAAGACTTTACACTTGTGCGACGTTCATGACATCATTTTCCTTTATGTTTTGTGTAGTGGACTTTACATGATAGATAGATAGATATCTTTATTACCTCCACAGAAGGGAGAGCGACACATACTGTTAAACCGTCTGATATTTCATTTAGAAGATTTTGTCATCATGTTTTCTCGTGTCACTCCCCATAAATAATGATTACACAATTAAATATTAATTAAGACAAAATGTAGCCAATACTTACCTATGAAACTCTATTTTGTGTTATAAAGTAAGTATTCAACTAAAGAAAAGATAACACGCACTCGATACATGCGTTACAGTGATGTAAATTAATTACGAGCAAACTTAGTTACTTATCTGAGCAATAGCTAAAACACTTAGGCCGTACATTGATTTAATGGCCCTACAAAATTGAAAAAAAATGCATGAAAGTTTCGTAAAATTTATGAGCTTTTTCTTTTGACTTCCGTTGTAAGTGCAAGCGCGAATGCCACACATATTAACGTCATACCGTGCAATGATGCAGAATGGTAGGTTGAAACTATTCTATATTGCTCTAACCATTACACCGCTAAATTTCTAAACTGGCCCTATCCAGTTTCAGTTTGGACAGTGCCATAAATTGTTCAAAGAGGTGTCCACTGAAACTTTCTGACAGAACTGCAAACAGAGCAGATGACGATCAGACTGCCCGGATGTACAAGATGATCAGACTGCCCGGATGTGCAAGAAGATCAGACTGCCCAGATGTACAAGAAGATCAGATTGCCCGGATGTACAAGATGATCAGACTGCCCGGATGTACAAGAGATGATCAGACTGCCCGGATGTACAAGATGATCAGACTGCCCGGATGTACAAGATGATCAGACTGCCCGAATGTACAAGATAATCAGACTGCCCGGATGTACAAGAGATGATCAGACTGCCCGGATGTACAAGAAGATCAGACTGCCCGAATGTACAAGATGATAAGACTGCCCGGATGTACAAGAAGATCAGACTGCCCGGATGTACAAGAAGATCAGACTGCCCGGATGTACAAGAGATGATCAGACTGCCCGGATGTACAAGATGATCAGACTGCCCGGATGTACAAGATGATCAGACTGCCCGAATTCAGTATCAGCTGCCCGGTGTAAAACGCGCTGCCCGTGTACAAGAGATCAGACGCCCGATGTACAAGATGATAAGCGCCCGGGTACAAGAAGATGGGGGGGGGGGGGGAGTCAGACTGCCCGGATGTACAAGATGATCAGACTGCCCGGATGTACAAGATGATCAGACTGCCCGGATGTACAAGATGATCAGGATTGGTTTTGGTTGCAAATGCAGAACTACTTGCCGTCACTAGGGTAAAGGTTATGTATCTAGTTAATTAGCAGAATAAAGTACAAAACTTTTTTCCCCACACATAATCAAGGAATAGGCAGCACACTGGGAAATTTACAATGAAAACTAAACAAAACAATTATAAACTGATCAGAAATTTGAGTTAAGTTATAAAATATAATTACGAACTATATCTTCGATAGATTTTTTATCTCAAATACTTGCATTTAAGATAGTTCGCTTTGTTTAAATAAATGAGACGCACTGAGTCAATAAAATCTTGATGTAACTAAACTAAATTTTCAAGGCGTTAAGGGAAACTGCTTGTAGATGGATAAACAATTATATGACACTATTCTAAATGTAAATAATGATATACGGTGACATTCTCCTGAGCAAAATAAAACAAGACATACGCAGTCTTAAAACTGTTCCAAGCAAAGTAAATTGTAAAATATAGTCCAATTGAACATTAATGAAAACGAAAGCAACGGTCAGTCAAGATCATATCTAAAAATAAAATGCATAGATTAAAGCAATAGAATTCATGGTATATGTTAAACGTATTAAAGGCAATGTATTTGGGGAAAGACGTATGTATATATCTGGCATCTCTTGCAAAAGAAAAGTCCAAAATCTATACAAATAAAATAGATGAACACAATCTTTTGACTTTTGACAACTTCGTGAATTCTTGTGTGATAAGTGTGTTATAACGAAACATGTCAAGGTTGTTAAATGTCTATATTGAAGTGTTATTTCGGAGCAGATGTAGAAACAGTATTAGGAAGTACCTTTCTTTTCAAACCTAATATTTGGAAAGGAAATTAACATAGCTCATATATAAATTAATATGGCGAAGAACAAGAACGTATAGTCTGCTTTTTCTAACATTTTCTTTATGGAAATGCAATTTAATATTTGTGAAGCTGTTTGAAATTTAGAAATCGTTTAAATTAGAATATCTCAGTTGGAAACAGCCCAATCATATGTCTACAAGTCCCTTTACCTGCCAACATCCTTGAGAATCTTCGCAGACCTCACAGAACTATAAAACCATGTTCAAATAAAGGAATGTTTATATTGATTTTAATTAAAGTCCAATTTTTTGCTAGGAATAACTGGTAATTACAAAACGTACGCTAAACAAACTTATAAACAGTACTTCAGACTTTAAATTAGGAACATAATTGTGTTAGAATCTAAGTTGATTTACAACAGCCTATAAAAACCGAAACTTTTCTACGGGCGTTACAGGAATTTAAATTTGTAAGTACATTATGTACATTGCAAAAGGAAATATTAGTCATTTTATGTCAAGCATCTGTTTGCAAATGCTGAAGAACTTTTTATTGTTTATTGCAAATTTGAAGGTCACGAGGGTCATCCAGAATGTAATAGGACTGAACTCAAATTTTCATTAATTTAGATCCAGGCATATATTGCAATAGCATAGCTAAAATCAAACAGTTATATGTTTGTGTGTTTGAACTGCGTTCTTCTTCTTCTTTGTAAACAGTTTAGGGTCCGTACTAATGTCCTCTAGCTTCTGTCAAACAAACTTTTATTCTCTCTTATCATCATCTACTCTAATCAGCGCTCTTGTGCTACCATTCAATTTGATAATTTTTATTCGAAGTTTTTCTCTAGTTGTATTGTTATTCGAACAATGAACTGTATTTATTTTTTATTGCTAGTATGTATATATATTTTATTTATTTACGTCTCATCCATATGCATCATTATTATATATCAATAGACAGTTATTAACGCTGCTTTGAACGTACCTGCAAACAAAATGCTTAGACCTACTTGCATGAAAGTTGGTAAGAATGAAATGTACTTTATTATTGAAACACCAAATGTTATCGAGCCAAAGCTAGAAAAGCCAAAGCCAAGAAAAGAAGCATTACAAATTTCGGGAAAAAAAACTATTGAGTATTTCTCATTTTACATAAGATTGCTTTAAATGAATATTGCATTGATTCGAAAACAGCCGTTAGAAGAAGACAGTAAAGATATGGCGAATTATGCAATTTAATTTGTACAAACGAGGAAAGGTAAATAATGCATCACGTGACAGTCCGACAGATGTTCGTATTATTGTATCAACTCTTGACAGTGAGTTGACAATGAAGATGAAATCAAATGGCATTTACTTTACATTGTCCAGTTTTTAATTATCTCCTTTCATAAAACTGTTATACTGTATATTATATCACTTTTCCGGACAATAATTCAAATTCTATTCAAGGAATCTAGTTGATATTTCGCTAGACGATAAAGATCATTGAGGGAACGTGTGGTGTATAGTTTTCATAAATGTCTTCTAGCGTTGTGCACAATTTACAAACAATCCCTTCAACACTTTTTGCGCTTGGCAGAGGGCAAGGGAATATTAAACTATCAAAACGTATAAAATATAAGTGATAATTACAAAATGTAGTAAAGTAAAGCACGTCTTTTACTTCGTATTAAATATGCAGTCTACATTAAATTTCCGTATTTCTTTTTGTACACGACATGAAATTGAAAGAAAGTAGCTAGGTAAAACACTGTAAACAGAGTTATTGTTCTTTGTCCAAATTCAAATAATAGTTTTGTGAAAAATCAACAAATCCCATAAAATATTAAAACTAAGCAACGGAGGGCATCTTACTAATATTTCCCCCCTCTGCATATAAACTAGTACTTTAATACAGTATATCAATGGTGTTACTAAACGAATGCAAAAGGAAATTGGACCTTGGTTCGTGTAATACTTTTTGACCGTCCCTCGATTAATGAACCATTAGAAATTATTTAAGCGGGTATATGAAATGATAAATAAACGCAGTACGGATCATCAGGACTGGGTCGTCTTGATTCATATTGACAATATTCTTTAGAATAATCTTTGCGGTTCAATGACAAGTGAAAAGATATAAATATATCATTATATGATTCATACCATGAAGACTCTTTTCATTTTACGAGAATTTCTAACTTTTTAATATAAAGAAGTAAACAGAGATTTCAGCTTGGAAGAGTTGGTTCCTTAGCAACAATGCTTAACATCAGATTTTCCGCTGATGGTGTTTTATACAAAATAACCTATTTACATGTCGGCATTAAATGACCAGTGAAGATCCTAAACAGCCTATTCGCTGTAATATTGATGATATTAATAATAATAATCTCTTTATTTAAAGAAGCTAATTCATTAAGCATGTCGACATAAAGTTTTTATCTGCCATTAGGCCTTCTATCAATAATAACCATACACCAACTAAGAAAAACTAACACAACACATGCACGCATCCACGCATGCAAGCACGCAAGCACGCATGCTATACGGTCAGTAAATTTTCAGCCGACACCCTCATGAAAAAATTGTGGTACTGTCCAATTCAAAAGATTTCCGAATCTATTTACAAATTTAGCAAGGGAAAGACATATGCAAGACATATGTTTGCACGGAACATTGTCTTGAAATAAGTACACAAATACTGATGAAACTGTTATAAATATGTGCCACCATATGGTAGTTTCATGAAAGTACATCTGAAACATTATCTCATTAACATAGTCTTATCATAACATATTGAATGGCCCTTGAACACAATTCTCATTCATTACATTGAATTTTACACAATTATAGAACGTTGGCTGGTTGAAATAAAGTGAAACAATAAACAGTTATTGAACTGATTTTTCCTCCATATAATAAACAATAGGGAGGAAGTATACATCAAAGAAAAGTTATTATTATTTATTGTTCATGTATAAATAAAAAAAAACGTTGCAATGCTACACGCATAGGGGAATTCTTACATTATAACTCGATAAAATAGGCTCTGTTAAAATAATGAAATCCAAAGAAAATAGACGATTCTTTAAATAGTTAATATAATTGTGTTTGAAAATAATGTAACATTTAAATACAATAATTTGACTGAAACATGTACAACATAGATTACTTTGTAAATTTGTATTTGTAAGCATTTTTGACATTTCACATGACTAAGTTTTGCTTTTTGTTAAATGTCAAAGATTATAAACACATCCTCCAGTAAAATCTAAAACGTTTACATATATATATATATATATAAAAATATAAAAAGATATATAGGACTATATAAATATATATATTTATGTGTTTGCGTACTGTGGAGCTCATTGAAAAAGCGCACGCGATATACTTGCAAGTGAATAACTTCTTTACATTACATCGTAAAATGTAAACAAAACTGTTTAAGATGATTTGTGATTTGAGGCTCAACTCGAATAACATTTAAAATGTTTCAGAACAACCCATGACAGAAAACACTTAATCCACATTGTTTTTGTTTTTTTTTATTTGCATCCTGTATATAAAATGCCCAAAATATTCTTAAAGATGAAGAAATAAATGTGAATTTTTAAGCTTTGACCTTTGTTTATGTCGAATGAGCCATGCAAAATAGAATAAAAATAATGTTGGCGAACATTACTCCTTAGTTATTATTCGATATAAATAAAAGCAAAACATTTCAAAAGTAAACTCTATTTTGGAAAAGAAAGATAAACGGATGTTCTCGAATTAATAAATTTTCATTCATCTAGTAGAGTATATCAAACGTAAATTCAAAAAGGTTTTGCGTTTATTTGTCATGAAGAAGTTAGTCATTAGAATTGCCTTTGTTTGGTGCAAGTAAGTAAATGATTTAGAACACGTTCTTCTACCGACAATATTTCTTTCGAATAAAAATGTACAGTTTCATATAGTTAATTAAGTTCTTATGCAATAATACATATTGTACAAGCATCATATGTTAACACTGATTATTCCAAAACGGACTAATTTACTGATTGAGTTTCATTAATTCTGTCAGTATTCACATAAGTATTATAAACATGCGGTTTAATACCCGTAGTACACATGAATACAGCGTATACATGTTTTTTCTCAAATTTTTAGTTACAATACGTTATGTTTTCTTTTTAAACTTTAACATTTTCTCAGGCAATTATACATCTTAATGGAATATACATATAAATAAGCAAATATGTTTTAAATTCATACTTGATTGGTTCAGAAAATAGCACTTACAATATACCGAAGTCCCCGTTTGAAGAAATAGGAAAAAACATAAAAGAACTTCAATAAAATCCACACAAAATCCCATTTCAACTAACTAACTAAGAGCAAATCTTGTCATCCAAATGTTAGTGTAACTTAACAGAACTTGAACACGTTGCATATTCCAAATCACTGTTTGACATGTGGCCTCGTTACTGCAGTAACTACCACAATTGTACGTAAAATAAATGACCGCATGTCACTTATACATATTTTATGCTATTGTAAAAAGCCATTATTTAATTTAGCGCCTTATTGTTTAATCAACCGCTCTAGATGCGTAGCAGTCGGGCGGCCTTTTTCATAGATATTGTAAATACCCAATCAGAGATCGTCTAACAAAAAATCGATTCACGCACCGGGCTCTATCCCAAAACGATTTAAGCGGCTGCGATAGGTCAATTCTAGCAGCACTGGTATATCGGCAAATACTTCAGTAATTGAATTACATGATAGAATTAATTTCGGTAAAATTATCTCGGCCTTTTAACGAAATGATTTTTCTTACACTCGGAAGTGAATAAGTCTTTAATAGAGAGATATGTTCTGAGAAATACCACGTGTTATAGGTTCTAATGACAACTCAATCAAGAGCGTGTCACTTTCAAACACTTGGCAATTTATTAATTGACACTGAGAGCACCGTTTCTGCGTGCTTGTTAAGCTTGGTAGCTATAATCTTGTAATATATTGAAGTAAGTACAAATCCTCTAACAGCTAACCTTCCATCCTGTGATATTACTTGCTCCAGTAACGCACTGACACATGACTTATGTTTTTAGTTTATTAGCAAGTATCCTGCCGGTACGAAGTTATTCTGTGCAGGCCTTAATCAGGCTTCACAAAGATCCGTTTACGTTTGCTTTTTAGTCGGCAAATTTTCAGTAAGCATTCTTTTGGTTAATTAATGGTATTTCCAATCTGAAGATAGCACGGATACAGATTTTGCAAAGAATAAAAAGAATTGTTAAGCACTGCTGAATACAAACTCAGTTCCGAAAGTTCAAGTGGACTAAATAGGTACAATGTATTTATCATTTCATTTCATTTGCCGGTCTGATTTGATCTGGTCAAAATCATGTGAATATAGCCAACACATGATTTAGCAGTTCGTAGTCATCAAGCGGGAAAATAGTACGGACGGTTTGAGATTATCTTAGACTTGAAAAGTCTGTTCAGATTGACATGTAAAATCTTTAAACCTTTAAACCCCGATATATAAGGAAGGTTATTTTCAATACCATGAAAAGATATTGTGAATGCTATTAAAATGCTATCAAAGAACAACAGGTAATAGTGTTTGATTGTTTGAAATGACTCGTGTTCAGATTGTTACAATTCTTTATCAAGTAGCCTTACATCATGTTAACATGTTTATCTTAATGAGATCTTGCTAATTCAAACAGTGTTTCTTTTAAAAATGTTATACACATGTATTCCTGATACCAATTTGTTAACCATTTTAAACACATCGTCATATAAGTGGAATTATGCACATTTGTTTCAACTAAAAATCCAGCTGAAATATGTGTGTAAAAAGCGTAGCGGAAATAATACAGTGTGCATAACCCACGTGACTTGCGACGTCATTTTTAGCTACTGCGCCAAGTAAAAGAGCTCCCGACTCGGAGTTTCAAAAGGCTGTAAGTATTTCATTTTTAGGTCTATTACTTTGAAATATAGCTTATTCTAAGCGGAAAACAGTCTTCTTTCCATAGATTATAATCTATCCTTCACCAGATGGGGATATCGTTTTCCGTTTGGAAAATCCCCATACACTGTAGGCAAATGGTCAAATTTGAGAAACGTTAGAAGCTAATGTGACAAGTCAGTTATAAACAATTTGTAACGTCGCCCATTAATATGTACATAAAGAATGTTTGTTTATAGTCAACGAGAATGCACGAGGATGATTAACATCGTGAAAAATGATTTAAAAAATACCTAAATGCAAAGAAAGCCAAATATTTGTTCTTTTGAAAAAGGGCTTCCGTGCAAGACAAATTTAGTAAGGGCTAATGCGACAAGTCACTTTTAGAGTACGGTGCAAAAACTTAAACAATTTCTGTTCCGACAAAACGACAGAACTTTGAAAGAAATATATATATATATATCAGAATTGTTCTAAGGACTAACCTTGACCAGTTTAGGACCAGTTTTCCAAAAGAGATGGCAAAGGTACGAAATTTGGGACAGGTAAAGAGCTACAAGTATAAGTTTTCACAGAATTAAATCTAGCCTATTCTATTTAGCATTAACAATCACATAAAAAGCGTCAACTGGGGGTCACCAGGTTTATTAACATCTAAAATTGATCGTTAAAAAATGTATCATAAATGCAAAATAATATTTTTGCGGTTTCATTTTTAAGTATAGGCATTATTTTGACAACAACCTTTAGTTAGGGTAAGCAAAGTCAATTTTTATACATTGCAAAAATTAAAAATTTCTGCGAAAAACAACATAACTTCGAAAGCAAAAACTATATATATGAATTGTTAGTTAACGTCAAAACTTAGGCCGATTTTAACAATAGATGGAAAGTACGTTATCCGCCAGGTCAAAGATTTTTTAGTATATTTTCAATAATTACATCAGGCTTTCTATTTAACAATAATCGAATAAAAAAGGACGTGCTCACTTCTTGAGAATGAAACCGTTTTTCTAACAAATTTTTTTAGCACTTTATATAACTAATCCCGATTTGAAACGTGTTACCATTTCCTCTTCAGTGTGACGAACGAAGGAAGGTTCTCCGGGTCCAAAACCGCACTTGGACACTTAAGACCCTTAGACATAAAATTATGATATGTAGCGTATTTATAGTTGTTTAGTTTTTGAAAGTGTCTCGGGTCCTCGTCCGCACCCAAAGCCCCGGATCTGGAGACTAAGCTATATATCTGTCACTTCGAGCCCTGGACATATTTTTGTATTTTACTTTCTTTAAAAAGTCATCTTTGAAAAAGATAACGCACCACTTTAAGAAGATAGAATGACTGTTTGACATAATAACACGTCACTAAGACAAGATAACACAAGACTTCAAGAAGAAAGCATGACTGTTTGACATCATAAGACGTCACTTAGACAAGATAACACACCACTTTAAGAAGATTGTATGACTGTTTGACATAATAACATTGCACGTTGACAAGAACATAACACTTAAGAAGATGTAACGGTTCATTAACAAGGCATAACTACCATTTGAGAAGATAGAAAACCACTTAAACAAGACAAGACACTCTGTTAACAAGACAACTTGTAATGTATCAAAATAAGACAGCTGCGGCGTTCCATACTTCTGTAATAAATCGCTATCCACTCTGCACAACAACTTTACTGTATATTTTGATTTTACCGATGATGACTGGAATGTATAGCTTAAACGTTCAGGTTAAGTAATAATGCTTGCAAATATTCAGTTTTTTATGCTTTTGAAGTAATTAAATTTGAAATTTATTTTAAATTCAATATTACGTTAAAACCAAAATAACATAGATAGGTGTGATGCATTAGTTATGGATGGATGGCAGAGATGTAAATGTGCAGATTGGTGCATTTTACCATGCATATCCGGGATGATATTGATAACCGTGGCAAATGTTTCCTTATGCAAATACAAGTGATTGTATCAATAACATATCCTTGTACGCCAATTTGAATTTTACCTGTTTTCACAAAAAGAAGATTAAATCATTTTAGTCAAATAGTTCTGACATGAACAAGCCTTGAAAGCAGTGTTTATACATCCATGACTGTTCAAAACGGTTCAAGCATTGCTACCAAATATGATTATGTGAGAAATTTAACAGGTTACAAAACAAATTATTTTCCGCAGGTAAATTCATAGTCTGCACTATTACTAAGACCAATCGAATTTTCTTTTAAATCTGGAATTGTAACAGGGAAACACAGTTTGAAACTGGCTTCTAAAACTTTGCAATGGTCGTGGAGTATTTCCCTGTTTGAAATACTGCTGCAGAAAAACGAATGAATGTTTTTGTATTTCCTTAGATTGACCTGGGTGGTCTTTTTGTCCTACTTTCACTTTATTGCATGTCGTAAACAGTCAGAGATATACGAGATTTACTGTCACTGCTGCCCATTTCAGCTTGGTGGACTAAGGCATGATTCGGGATTCGAACCCTGCACTATATAACCTAAGAGCTATCAGTTTAGGGTCCTTATAGGGTGTAATAATGTAATCGAATTTGGGAATTGTTGAGCTAGTTTAGAGGACTCATATCGATTTTACCTCTACCATAAGGATCATCCTTATGAGTTAGTTCTTTTTTGTGAACTTTTCCTTTAGAAATGATAGAATAAATCAGATGAACTTACGACTCTCTTTAGAAGTCCTACGAGTCCGTCTGTATGCTACTCCTGAAAAAAGACTGCCTGTCTAAACTAATTGTCAAATGTACCTATGCTATATGATCGTTTTTTTTGTGTGTTGAAATATAGCTATTTCGGGATTAACTTTTTATTTGATTATTATAAATGAAATTATTGAATCTGAAATCTGATTACATGAATCGTTTCTTTTACTTATTACTGGTGATGAAATTTTTTTGTATTCCTGTAAGAATGAAAAAATGGTGAGAAGCAGGTAGCGGAACAGTCGCGTTTCTTTTTGTCAACAATTTCCATATTTTGTTTTCCGTTACTTGTTCCTTTTGTTAACATATCAACATTTTAAAATAATTTAAACTTCATGGCCATTTATAATTGATTCTAAATTTACTCAGACGTTTATCCTTTAGAATATACAGCCTTTCACCTTACCAAGGGGGGGGGGGGGGGGGGGGGGGGGGGGGGGGGGGGGGGGGGAACGGAATTTCCGATTAATGTAACAATTTTCCGTATTTCGGCATGAAAAGAATGACGTCATTGTTTGTAAACATTGAAACGTCGCGTTTATATAAATGCATTTGCTGGTGAGATTCGAAGATTTTTAACAAAAAATCATTTTTTTTATTTGATCATTTAAAAGAGCAAAACCTGATGATTGTAATTTCAATAAATAAAAATGTTTGACTGCGCGGAAGGGGCGACACAAAAAGGGTACTTGCCTTATTTCTAATAAGTGTTTCAAATCTCATTTTCCATGTTACATTTTACGTTATGTAAACTTGACAAAGTAAATGCCATCTGAAAAGAATAACATTGTTATAGTTTTAAAAGGATACATACCAACAATAAGTTTCAGAGTCTTCCGCATCTGTTATCGTGTGTTAGTTTATTTCACTTATCCACTCTATAAAAATAATATATATAGAATAGCATACAAAATAAGAAAAACAAGTATCTGCCACAGGCCGTAAAGATCTAAATTAAAATTGCAGTTTGCATCGGACCGTAACAATTGATTTTGAAAGCAATAAGTGCATACGCTTTAAGTATAGAATTGCAATTGTAAATCTAAGACACTCCTCGCGTAGTAAGGAGACATGAACTTAGGAGTGCCTTTTATGTAATCTAAATGATATAGCTGATAAGTTCCAGTCTGTATTAAAATGTGTTTTAAAGTCATATCCGCCGGGAAATATGCCTGCATATTATACTCTACATCCAAAATGTAGCAAAATTATTAACAATACTAAACTTCTATAAGAAGATAGAGTTGGGAAAATCGCAAAGATTGTACGACAGCTTTTCAAATTAGAAAAAAAATATATTCACAATTTTCATTAAGACAAGTTGTTTACATATATAAGATTTTTTTATAATACAGTCTCACAATTGTATTTTTTGTATTATAATGTGTTTATTGTATTCATATACATAAATTTCATTTACGCATGCGCTAATTGTATGTATGTATGATTATTTATGACGATGAGATTTTAAAATAAAGTATATCTTCTGTTTTGTTCGGTTCCAAGTAAGTAAATAGGCCTAAAACACAGCTAAGGCGCAGCTGGCACAGATGTTTCACATCCGTGTCGTGAAAAAAAGAAAACGGGGAAACTCTTCTAAGTGGCTGTCTATTGCATATTTTATCTCATGAGGAAACAAATTCGCTTCTCTTTTTACTAGTGCAAATATAAGCTTATAAACACTCTATAGCACTATAAACTATGATGTACCATTTGAAAGACAATTTTGTATAAACATGATATATTAGAAGAAAATGGAGTGAAAATTGCTGATACCACCAGGAAGCAGGCGTCGATTGCAAAAACAACACAAATTGTTTAACAACTAGTATAAAAAAGAAGTGACATATTGTTACGTGTACAGCTTTTGACAGATTGTCGGAAACTACGAGCGCTTCCATGTTAGAAGGGTCTAGCGTGGCCCCATTGAGTGCGAACCAGCGACTTGTGGATAAACCATCGGCATCCTATCTACTACGATGGTATAATTATTCGAATAACCTACGTATTTTCTTGTGCCAATTCAGAACTGAATTGTTAACTGCTGACCGCTACAATGTCCTTCCTGCGAGTATTTCTATAGACACTTTGAAGTTCTCGGTGTATAATATTAGTTTCTTCCACGAGCATGCGGTTCAGATCGAAGTATCTGTTAATGAGAGTAACTGGTTTGGCGGGAACGAGGCTCTGCTGAGTTCCCGCAAAATAGTTACCCAAAGTGACAGATATTTCCATCTGAACCAAATTTCTAATGGAAGAAACTTTTTCTTGCATATCGTCTTGCACTTTGCACTGGTAAAAATTGCAGATATCTCGAGCTGGTATGCAAGAAAAGAAGTGTCTTATTCTAGTCAAATGAATGGTTTGATTTTAATATTTTTTCTCGTTAAAGAAAGTATTTAACAAAACTTCTTCGAAGAAGAATCGCATTTCAGACTGAGTATGTGTCTCTGTTAATATATGCATGGCCGTAAATACTGGCTTGGTAGACTTTTGTCTGATAGGAGGTCTAAGTTTTAACGCTCCTCCAACTAAGTGTTTTATGAATTCTTCAATTTCAATTATAAGATACCAACAAATTGTTAATTGTCAAATTATGCAAAGTTTGAAATATACTCAGTTGGTACTAGATCTCTAATAGCTTTTATAAAATTAAATTGTAGATGAGATATTTCTATAAATATAACTGTGTTAATGTAAAATGTACGCAATAACTTCAATCACTTCAGAGGTCATCTCTATGACAACTTTTATTGGCTTTTCATCTATACATGGTCGTTCAAAGTGAAGAAAAAATATTTTTTTAATTTGCAGAGGCATTGGTTTCGTGCATTTTTTACTGAATCGATTCCTAATAATGTTTAACACTATCATGTTTAGACGTTTTGACTATGCCCGATTCTTTCATCAAAGTCTATAATTCATACTTTATGAAATTTAAACAAACAAATATAATCACTTAACACCAGACTTAAGCCTTTATGCAGCCATTTGCTCCGTCTCTCCTCAACGACTTGTTTAAGAACGGAACAATTTATCAGATAGTACATTGATTAAATTAATACCAAAAATATGGGGAAATTACATGATGATATGTTGTTTGCTAAGATATTGAGTCTTAAAAGATGTAATGATTAAGAATCTAGTGATATCATTGGAATGATTCATCGTCGGAAATGTTTGCTGGATTCCGATGAAATATAACGACCTGAGATTCGGTTGACCCAAGATGGCCCTAAATTCGTCTCGCTGACAGATGTCGTTATCGATAACAGCTATCTAATTAATCCGTTGTCCATACCGTAGCGTTTCTAATAAACGGAATTTAGTTATTTTGTGTTGATCAGGACATATGGTGTTATACGGAGTGGGGAGTAAATAGCAAAACATGAATTATAAATGTGGCAAGTTATACGAGGGATGTTCGAATAGTTTCCGGACAATCGTCATATTTTTATTAATTTAGTTATTTTGACGAAATTTTGACAGAAAATATATCAAAATATCTTGTTATTATTCACCAACTTTTAAAATATGGTTCAATTGATTACACGGGCCTATAAGAATTTTTTGCAATTTGAGTAAAGTCTAGTAAATATTCATATATTTCATCAGTACAAATCAGAAATTATGGAATAAGCAGAAAATTATAACCGTACAAAATAAACTTTCAGTTAACAGTTTTTCTCCGTTTAGCTAACATTGGACACACATGTAACTACAAGGTACTTTTGCCAGACATTTCACAGAATTAGTTGATATAATACAATTCTATTTTAAGAATGAACACCGGTACCAGAATACCATAGACAGGGAATTTTTCATCTGTTTAAAACAAAGTAGTAGAACTGATTGAAAACAATATATTAATTGTAGATGTTGAACAGAAAGATAGACATGCATATTGTCAAACTGACCATGGTGTATACGGACGTGGCATCAATATCACGACACACGACCAGAAATAGTTAAAATCAAGCATAAGTTACGGAAGGACAACTGTAAAAAGACAGAGAAAGCACATGAATTTCTCCCGGCTAGTTGCGATGGTGCACTGTTCTGTTCTGTGATAAGGACTTCAAAACAGAGCTAAAATGATGAAATATCTAGCGTAAAGGTATGCCAAATGCATACATTCATATGTGTACGGTTTAACCTTGATTTGAATAAAGAACAATCATCCAATACTTTGTGACACTAATGTTCTTGCTACAATCTATAACTGCTATGTCAATTACTCAATTACCTTAACAATGGAACATAGGATTTGAATTTTTAAGTAAGATATTTCCATCTGACTATGCAAATGTAAGATATGAAATAGAAAAAGTGAAATATTCTGCTGAGCCTTATATAAACAGGAAATTAGCAAATTCTAAACAATGCAAGTTAACGTTTGCCGATCACTTCAAGCGATTAATTCGTAAATTGAAGTAAAACTTGCGTAGGCAACGCCGGCTTCACTTAACCAGTGGTCCTGGGCTTTGTAACAGAAAAACATTATGTCTGAATATATCATAGCCCTATCCCTGTAAATATGTTCATGAAAACTGTGTATTTATGTACAAGTCAGTTTACTGGAAAGTTAAATTTGGTTTACTACCACTTGCTTTCACTCATTTGTTTAATCATTTCTTAAATGTATTCCAATCACATCTGAAATAATGATGAGTAGTGTTTATTGTTTAATCAAAATGCATTTTACCTCAACAACCGTTACACCAAAAGCAGTAAAAGAAAATGTGATGGGAGAAACATATTTACACGAAGCTTTATGTTCCATTTGTCTTGTAGCAACTAAACCAGATGTTACAGCTTGCCTACTAGTTTTACCAGCAATCTGATTTTCAAAAATATGAACAAATAAACACAACAGAACAGTGTTCTTTGGTTCTGTATTGATTCCCCAGGTTCATATGTCGTATAAGTCAACTTAGGCGACACTTAACCGTTACCCCCCTGAGTTTACCGTTGTATTCTATACAGTTTAAAGTACAGTTACGTCTCAATATACCAAGTTGATATTTAACATCAGACTTGTCTGATTACAGGAAGTAAATGGTGTTGGTTGACCTAACGAATTGTTATTTGTTTGATTTATAACTCGTTGTGTCTTCAAATATGTCGGCAGATTTCATACTTGTCTCTGATTCTATAATTTGACAATGACCTTTTTGAAACTAAAGCCGGGAAACTGCTATGTGCATACTAACGGTATCATATTATACTGAGTTTAAAATACAGTTACACCTCCATATACACATCGGATTTGCCTAATACAAATAAGCAATTACAAAAAGAAAATGATGTTGTTTGACCTTGTGAATTGTTATTTATTTCTACTATTAACTATCATTGATGGTGACCTAGATATACAAGGCAAATAATATCATAGAATTCATCATGTTTTCTGTTGTTACAGAACAATTATACTAAGAGACACAGACACTTTAGGAAAATGTGTTATTTGTTATAGTAAATCTGTAGTATTCTTATCTTTGACAGCAATTTTAATGTATAAATCTTGATAGTGGTTTATGAAACGACATTTTGACTGTTTACATAACATTTCTATTACATTTAATTAACAATTCCAAAAGACAGATGCGCTGATATTTCCTATTTTCTTGATAGGAGAGTTATTCGCGAATCTTATAAAAAGACAGTCTGGGTAGTTAAGCACGCAAGCGTTCGATACGCAAATGAAAGAATGCTTTTAAATTGGATCTTAGGGAATCATAATGCAATATAATTTAAGCTTCTCTCAAAATTGGAATGCTAGATAGAGTTACTGGAATTTTCATCCGAACCAAAGAAAGTTAATTGAGCCACGGATCAATAGAAACAATTATTCATTAGCCATTATCGGTTCATATTTTTAGCGAGAAATGATAGACGGGAGCAAGTGCATGTTTCGGGATGAAATAATATGGAGAAAAATGTAATAGACTCTGTCAAGCACGTGTTTATAATGTAATTGCTATTTTGAGTGATCATAATTGTGTTCTTTGGCGTTGAAAGCTTTATAAATGTTTTACTTTATCGTGTATCTTTGTTATCTCAATATTTGTATAAAATGACAGTTGTCTTTTTTGGGTGGCATGAAGATTGCCTGTTTTGATTATGCTTTTTGATGATGGTGCTATAAAATTATATTTAATTCAGAGTATCTAGAAAAAGGCATTGTCAAATAAAAGCTTGCTTTTCTGATTAATATGTAAAGCTAACATCTGCATCATTTGACTATAATCTTTAAGATTGTTGCAACTGCTGATGCTGAGGATGGTATGCTGATGGTAGTGATGGTAGTAATGGTGCTAATAATGATGATGACGACGATGATTATAATGTTGTTGTTGTTGATGATGATGATCTTGTGAGATGGCAATTATGAGAAGAAGATGACAATGGTGATTATGAGAACGACTAATATGATGGTATAAATTGCACACGATCGGATTCTTGCTAGCACCTTATTGCAATTAAATAGGCCGTTTATCCTGAATGTCAGCGTAAAACTAAAGTTGACGAAACTAGTTTGTCGCCTGTCATGTTTGAATTTTTACACCAGATGACAAAAACATTCACGGTGATGACTGATTAACGTTAGTCTACAGAACAGTTTTATGGTAATGATTGAAATGCTTCTTGTAGGATCTTTGTTCTTACTGCAATCACTAGTCTCTTATTCTTTCGTTTTGTCTATAATATTATGTTCTTGAATCTGATCACAAGTTTCACTCGCATGATTTCAGTACTGACTTTATTCTCGACAAATAAATTTAATAAATGATTTTTTTTCGAAGAAGAATCACATTTCAGACTAAGTAGGTCGTTTGTTGGCATCTGCATGGCCGTAAATACTGGACTGGCAGACTTTTATCTGATAGTAGATATAGGTATAGCCGCTCCTCCTATATTACATTAACTGTTACTGTGCATTATAACAAACCAAAGCATTGTTGTTTTTTACCATAATTATGCTTCTGTTGAAATATATTCGGTTTGTACTTTAATTTCTTTTACAAAATTCATTTGTAATAGAAACATTTTTGTAGATGAAACTTTGTGAATGTCAAACGTGTGTACAAGACGTTTTGACGATAACCGATTCCTTCATCAAAGTCTATCACATATAGCTGTGGAAATTTTAAGAAAAAAATTAATTCACTTGCTTATGCAGGATTTTGCCTCAGCTCGTTTAAGAACTAAAGAATTTATCAGATATTACATTGATTAAATTAATACCAAAACTATGGGAAAGTTACATGATAATATGTTGTTCGCTTAGATATTGTGTCTTTTAAAAGATGTAATGATTAAGAATCTAGTAATATCATTGGAATGATTCATCGTCGGAAATGTTTGCTGGATTCCGATTAAATATAACGACCTGAGATTCGGTTGACCCCAGATGGCCCTAAATTCGTCTCGCTGACAGATGTCGTTATCGATAACAGCTATCTAATTAATCCGATGTCCATACCGTAGCGTTTCTAATAAACGTCATTTCGTTATTCTATGTTGATCAGGACATATGGTGTTAAACGGAGTGGGGAGTAAATAGCAAAACATGAATTATAAATGTGGCAAGTTATTCTAGTTATTTGAACGAAATTTTGATAGAAAATACATCACAATATTTTGATTTCACTGTCTTATTATTTTTACTTATCGTTGAATAAAATACAGTCAAGAGTTCGGATTTGTAGTGATTATATAACGAGTGCGTAGCATCCTAACGACTGACTGTATTTTATTTAAAGATAAAATATTGGCAGATATTTATTATTTCGATTCTAACTATCCCGATGTATATTCAACTCGTAGCAGTACATCATTGTAAATTTAAAACGTGAAATGCGATTGGACGCGCTTGTTAACATTTTTTCACGTCATTACGTCATTTCGCGGCATGTCGTTCTCGGATAAACGTGCTGTATTTTATCGTAAAATAAAATACAACCTTTTCCCTATATGTTTATATAGGAAACTCAGCCACTCGCGTTAGAATAACGTTTAAATATTGGTGTAATTCATTGCATGGGCCTGTAAGAATATTTTCCAGTTTGACTTAGATCTAGTTAATATTCACATATTTCATCTGTACCAGTCAGAGGTAATGGAATAAGTAGGAAAGTAGGAAAGAAGAACAAAGATTTTCAGTTAACAGTATATCGCTGTTTTAGCTGAAATTGGGTAAAACTACATTTAGGGTTTTTGCCAGACATTTTACAGCGTTATTTGATGTAAATCGATTCGTGTTTAATAACGAAAAGCGGTAGCAGATAACCATAAACTAAGAATTATCATACTAGATTCTTTCACCTGTTTAAAACAAAAGCAGCAGAACTAATTGAAAACAATATATTAATCTCAAGTACAGATGTTGGACAGACAGATAGATAGACATATTATCAAACTGAACATGATGTATACGAACAAAGCAACAATATCAACGACACACGGCCAGAAATAGTTAAAATCAAGGATGATTTTCGGGAAGGGAGACAACCATTAACAGCAAGAGAACGCACATGACTTTCTCCCAGCTAGTAGCGATGGCTCAGTTCTGTTCTGCGGGAAGTATGTGAAGACGAAAATAAAATTATTAAATATTCAGCGTAAAGATATGACAAATACATACAATGTACATTCATATGTGTACGGTTTAACCTTGATTTGAATAAAGAACAATCATCTAATATTTTGTGACACTAATGTTCTTGCTACAATTTATATCTGCTATGTCAATTATTCAATTACACTAACAATACACCACAGGATTTGAATTTTTAAATAAGACATTTACATCGGACTATGCAAATGTAAAATATCAAGTAGAAAAAATGAAAATTTCTGCTGAGCCTTATATAAACAGGAAATTAGCAAATTCTAAACTATGTAAGTTAAAATATGATGATCACTCCAAGCGAATAATCTGTAAATTGAAGTAAAACTTGCGTAGGCAATGCAGTTGATTTCAATGAACCATTGGTTTTGTAACAGATAAACAATTTGTTACACGAGTACTGCAGGGAACCGCAGCAGCGACTAGTTAAAACTGTTTTTTCAACGAAGTAGTGATGTCGATATTCGCTTTCATACAGTACTTAGAAAAACATAAAAAGAGGAAAAACATTATGTCTCGAGTGGGATTTGATTCCGTGACCTTTAGATCTTACGGCAGCAACTTACATAACTGAGCTTCGGAGTCCGTCGATGTGTTCGGTCAAAAGGCTACGTACATTCACGATTTGATGGGGCATTGTTTACTCGAAACTTTAAAAACGAGCTAGATGTACGTAAAATGATTAAATAAATGCAATTTTCAAAAATACAATATATAGAGCAATGTAATATGTTAGAGCAACAAAAAAAGTATAGCGACCTTTTTAAATGAATTAGGTTTATTTCCAAACTTATCCAATCATACGTTAAGTTACACTTACGTGGGCAGCATTAACAGCATACAATCGTTATCCATCCAAATAATATGAAGTAAAGTGTTAATGATGATCGCGCACATTAAACCGATATGTGCTGGAATTTTCAATTAAAACATTGATGATCAATAATGTTTTGAAGTTATTTAAAGTGTGCCCAGCTTAGGGTATGCCTCCATAATTTCATGAATCTATGGTATTTCTTTGCCTGGTGCGTGTATGATATATGTCGGCTGATGTTCTACATGTTTTAGAGATTTTAATATACATTTTAGCTATAACTGTCGCCTACGAAGTACGCTTGCTCAGTTTCATAATGAACTATTTTTACATTCATTTCAATCAGGTTCTACAATACATGATTTATCAAATGCATGATTATGGCGGTGTGTATCTCAGTATGTGGTTTGGACAGTCGGGTTTATACATCGTATTAATATATGTACTAAAACTGTTACAAAAGTGATTTCTCAGTGACATGTGTTGACAAATTTGCCAGCAGAGGATACAAAAAGTAACAAAATTTATAAAAGCATTCAAAATTTCTGTAAAATAGTCTGAGCTACTATCAAATACTAAGTTGTCAATGACAATATTCAGACTAGAATCGGTGTGCAGAACAGCGTTCGAATATTTACATCGGAAATCAAATACAAATGTCTTACAAATAGGACAGTTAAGCAAATCACATTCAGTTACTCATACGCAATTTAGAAATTCTGTTAATTCAATTGTTGATACATTCAAAATTGTAGCAGACAGGAGGCAGCATCATTGTGTGTGTATCCAAACCTATATCGTACTCACTGGATGTTTCATACTTTATGAAAACAAGATGGAAAAACGTGTCATAATTACATGGTTTGAAATGGGTTTTCTATATATCATTTACGGGTGTGAGCATTTTAAAAGCAAATGCTTTATTTTCTGAAAAGTTAAATGTGGTTTACTACCACTTGTCTTCGTTCATTTTTTGAAAAATGTCTTTACATAATTCAATTAACATGTGTTCCATTCACATCTGAAAAAATAATTAGTGTTTATTGTTTAATGAACACGCATTTTTCGTCAACAATTGTTACATCAAAAGCAGTGAAAGAAAATGTGATTGGGGACACTATAATATAATTACACTGTTATGCTCCATTTGTCTTGTAGCAACTAAAGCTTTCATACTAGTTTACAAGCAATCTAACTGATCCTCAAAAAAGGAATAATAGAACACATCCAACAAAAACAGTGTTCTTTGACCTCTGTATTGATTGTTGTATAAGTCAACTTAGGCGAGACTTAACTGTTATCCCTCTGAGTTTACCGTAGTACTCTATTGAGTTTAAAGTACACCCTGTTGATCTATAACATCAGGCTTGTCTGATAAGAATAGAAACCTTGTGCATTGTTATTTATTTGAATTTCTTTAACTATTATTGATGGTGACCTAGATATGCAAGGCCAATAAAATCGTAGGAACAGAACAATAATACTAAATGACACACACACTTCAGGAAAATTTGTTAATTTTTAAAGTAAATCATTAAGATAATAATTGTTATCTATGACAGCAATTTCAATGTATAAATCTTGATAGTGGTTTATGAAACGACGTTTTAACTGTTTACATAACATTTCTATTACATTTAATTAACAATTCCAAAAGACATATGCGCTGATATTTCATGTTTCCTCGGCCGGAGACTTAAAAAGCGAATCTTGAAAAATGTTAAGCACGCAAGCGTTCGATACGCAAATGAAAGAATACTTTTAAATTGGATTTTAGGGAATCATAATACAATATAATTTTAGCTTATCTTTGAAATGATAGATAGAGTTACTGGAATGCTCATCCGAACCAAAGAAAGTTAGTTGAGCCACGGATCAATAGAAACAATTATTCATTAGCCATCATCAGTTCAAATTTTAGCGAGAAATGATCGACGGGAGCAAGTGCATGTTTCGGGATGAAATAATATGGAGAAAAATGTAATAGACTCTGTCAAGCACGTGTTTATAATGTAATTGCTATTTTGAGTGATCATAATTGTGTTCTTTGGCATTGAAAGCTTTATAAATGTTTTACTTTATCGTATATCTTCTTTATTTCAATATTTGTATAAAATGATACTTTTGTTTTTGCTAATAGCTTCTATTTGCTTAAGAGTATCTAGAAAAAAAGCTTTGTCAAATAAAACCTTGCTTTTCGCATGAACGTCTTCAGATTAAAACCTGTATTTATTTGATAATAATGCTTTAATATTACTGATGATGATGCTGGTGATGGTGGTGATGACAATGATGATTATTATGGTGATGATGATGATGTTACTGCTGATGATTATATGATGATGATTATGATGGTGGTGGAATGGTAGTGATGATGATGATGATGATAATGATAATAATCTTGTAAAATGACGATGATGATTATGATATTGATATTATGGTGATGATGCTACTGCTGATGCTGATATGATGGTGATGATGATGATAATGGCGGTGTGCTGGTGATGATGAGGATGATCATGTAAGAAGACAATGATGATCATAATGATGATGATGGTGATGGTGATTATAGGAGGACTACTGATGATATAAATTGTACACACTGTCAGTCGGATTCTTGCCAGCTCCTTAATTGCAGTTGACGAAACTAGCATGTCACCGATCATGATTAAGCAAAAGAGGACGAAAAAGTAAAAAAATGAAACAGATGATAAACAGTACAGTACAGATGGTGATGATTGAAATGCTGCTTATAGCGTCTTTATTGTTACTTCATGCACCAGTCTTTTATTCACTCGTTTTTTGTCCATAATGTTCTTGAAGCTGATCACAAATTTCATTCCCATTTCTTCTACCGACACTGTCTCCGGGAGACTCGCACAATCTGTCACTTAAGAAGCTGTATATACATTCCTCTGTTATTAATTTCAGACATAATGTCAAATATCGCCCCAATGGCCCTGGTTCAGTTATGACAGTAAGAATATATTTTATTTGTCTGACAATAAAGTAATTTTGTGTTTCTCTCATGCACAAATATTGTTTTATTATGAATGTGAGCAATTCCCGTTCCTGACAACGACGTATTATCTTGATGTAACCACAGAATATAATTACAGTATTTATGTTCAATTTGTCAGGGTTTTCCTCTCCTCTAGACGGCACAAGGAAACTGGCGAACGCACGCTTGTCGTATTTATTTGAATATATGACAAATCAAAATAGTTCCTATAAATCATCGTCTGCGGCCTGTAATGAAGTTCTTGTACAAACAACTAGCAAAATTACATCGTCAGCGTGGTTCCATCGCACCGTATAACAAATCAACGTAATTTTGGTAAACGCCGCTTGATCAAACCCTCTTAATGTGAATTATGAATATTGAATACTAAAAGCAAACTGGAATATCTCCACTGCTCAGAGGCGGAAACTTTTGATTCTCTCATTTTCAAAACATGTTTGGCAAATAAACTCATGACAGGGATAGCTTGAGGAAATTAATGGTGTTTGAATTGGTTCCTTTGCTACGTTGTTTTATTGTTGCAACACGTTATCGATGGTCTTTTGCAGCTAAATAACATCTAGGAATTTCAGAAGTTTGTAAACTTGGCACATAAAAACGAGTCCAGTGGCCTTTCAAGTATTTAAAGTGAAGATGCATTATTCGTTTCGAACATAGGTTCTCGCATTTGCTATCGAAGTAAAGACAGGCCTTGACGACAACTGTTTTATATGTAACATTTGAAATTTTACTAAATAGTGTATTTGTACTAGTACATGAGCCATGTATGTAACAATCTCTCATTTACAGGTACATGTTTATAGATCTTGACAAATGTGGACAACGTGTTGGATGGTGATGACACATATGTAGAAACAGATAACAAGGCACAGTGTAAACAAACCTTAGTTTCATTACCACTGTAATCAACAGACTAATTATCGATGCTTTCAACACGCCGCCCATGGATTAGTAAGACTTGGATTTTTGTCCCAATATTTTCATGTTTTTAGAGATTGTATAAGCAGTAGTCTGAAGTTATGTTTGAGGTGCATGTCGGTATACATGTACATGTGTCTGTTTTCTCAACTTTCACGAATTCAGATTCGGTATCAGATGATTGATGTCTGTAATTTTGTATGCAAGTGTATTTCTCCTTGCTTTGAGACGGGTAATTTGACAGTTTTCTAAGATTTTCTACATTTGGCAATGAAAAGAACGAATATAATAATTCCTCGCTGTGCCTGCCGGGAATTTAAAGGGTAACTGAGCAATGAGTTTTTGGAACTCTATAGTAAAGTTGAATTAGGGGGCGAAATTCAATGTATTTTCAAGTTTTACAAGGATGCAAAAATCCGCTTTGGAAAATGCATGTTTTCGGATGAAGATAGCACAACAAAAGCAAATTGTTTATCATATAGAGATGTATATAATTTCTCATATAGGTTCACACAAATTAAATTCGTAACAGAAATAAGTATGATAATACAATTTGTTACATCTCTGTGTACATGTAATTGCTGTTGTTGTTGCTTTTGTTGTTGTTGCCTTTTGTTGTTGTTGTTGTTGTTGTTGTTGTTGTTGTTGTTTAGATTGTTTATAGGCCCAAACTACCCAAGGATTTCTGCCCGGGTGGACTTGTTGTCAAGACCCCCATGTTTACTAGTTCCTAACAAATTCTGGTACAAGTCGTACGTACTGGTATCAATATTATGTTATTGCAATTATTTGTAGAATACTATGCGATAAACAGTCTAACCATTTTGAAAGCTGTAACCTTTGAACAGTTACACTTTAGTGTTTATTTTTAGAGGCATACTTTTCCTAATTTCAGTAATGCTTTTGTAAAATTTTATGTTTTTTAGATCATTCCGCTCTGTAAAAAGCAATTTCTAATCACCCGTTAATTTTTCGGAGATGTTAACAGTTCACACAAATATTCTGGAATTAACTGTATTTTTTGCATTTGTATAAAAGTGGAACTATACGATAAATACATCTGTTGTAAAGGTTAAGCATTTTAATCTTATAACGTACCCCACGTACAGGTCGTAAGTATTTTGCTAAATATTGCTCTGACAGCTCGTTTTTACATTGTTTGATATGTTACCTAAATCTGATATGGACTTCATTTACCACATACAGTGAAACAGTCACTATAGGTATGCATTATGAAAACTTTCTTTTTTCATTTCATCTGATAAATAATAAATAACCCGTTACAGTTACGCTATGTTTGAGTTTGATTTACCGCAAAGTTGGATGTCTGGTTTTTTCAAGAAATAATGTCTATTAAAACACCAAGAAGATTATGTATACCTACACATTTTCCCTGTTCTCTTTCTTGTTTTATTTTTATATTTTATAGTCATTTACAAACGCCTTGCAGCGTGACAAGAATGGGTTCATGAAATATTCAATACATCGTAAGTGACACTAACTTTTATGTAAGCATTACAGGTGTTTAATATGTGGTACATATAGATATGAAACTTGGAATTGTTATATTTGATATTCATATTGCAAAATATGGAATATTATTAAATTAATCTCAAAATTGTTTGTCTCAAGCCAAATAAAAATATCTTTGTTTTACAAATATCGTATATTTTTACTGGCTTATGTCATAACTGAAGTCGTTAAAATTGATAAAACAAATACATGTACATAAACAAACAAGAATAGTTCGGGAACTTCTAACATATGAACATGCAAAGTTGTTAGTGAACCTTTCTATCATCGAGTGGTGCATTCAAAACTTGGGCATCTGGTTAAATACTCACTGTAATATGAACGAAACATGTGTGTTTATAAAGTATGGAATGCGGGTTGGGACATGCCACTTGCTAATTGCTACTTGCTTATTGCCACTTGCTTATTGCTAATTGTTACTTGCTTATTGCCACTTGCTAATTGCTACTCGCTAATTGCTACTTGCTAATTGCCATTTGCTTATTGCTAATTGCGGGTTGGGACATGCCACTTGCTAATTGCCACTTGTTTATTGCTAATTGCGGGTTGGGACATGCTACTTGCTAATAGCCACTTGCTTATTGCTAAATGCAGATTTGGACATGCCATTTGCTAATTGTCACTTGCTACTTGACACTTGCTTATTGCGTGTTTGGACATGTCACTTGCTAATTGCCACATGCTAATTGCCACTTCCTTATTGCCACTTGCTAATTGCCACTTGCTTTTTGCCACTTTTTAACATCTGAATGACCGTTAAGACTTCAGCTGCAAGATTATGTATATTAAATATATTTTCAGTATGAAACTTTATTAATGATTCATAATAAACTTATATGAATTTATAATCTATATACCATTGTAGATGTCTTGTTTACTTATAATAGTAACTCATGTTCGATGTTCACGAACATGAATCAGATCACGAAGTGATTGAATATAGTATGTTTTTGGTATGCGTGTTCCATTTTAAAGGTCCATTTCTAAGACAAAATCGAATTTGCCTTTAAATCTGGAATTGTAACAGAGACATACAGTTTGAAACTGGCTTTTAAAAAATTACAATAGCCGTGGAGTATTGCTGCTGCAGAAAAACAAGTGAATATTTTTGTATTTCCTTAAATTGACCTGGATGGTCTTTTTGTCCTACTTTCACTTTATGGTATGTTGTAAACGGTCACAGATATACGTTGCACATCATTGGGAGTAAAGTTCTTTTAACTATAATTAAATGCTATTAATGTACAACCTATTTACAGCCTCTCTCTATGATACTTCTTCAAAATTACAAAGATATTTGAAAACTGGAAAACCTACTTTCGTTTTTGAAAAGGCAAACTATAATTTATCAGTTCTATTGTTAAACTCAAATTTTCAACACAATATGTTCACATTTGGCGATGTGTGTCATATTTTTCCTTCTGAGAAGACGCCCGTTACATTTACAGATTCAAAAGAAAAGGCGATTTGGTCTTAGTAATGGACCTTTCATCCAAAGCTTAATATTTTACTTCAGATTAGATAATAATAGCTAATGTTCGTTATTTCCTAGTCATGTTCGGTAGTCATACCGATAAGCAATTGGCAACTAGTAATTAGCTATAAGCAAAAGGCAATACGCAATTTGCAAGTAGCAAGTGGCAAATAGCAATTGGATTGTCCCAGCTAGCAATCAGCAATAAGCAAATGGCAAGTGGCAATTAGCAAGTGGCATGTCCCAACTAGCAATAAGCAAATTGCAAATAACAAGTGGCATGTCCCAATTAGCAATAAGCAACACCCAAGTGGCAAATAACAAGTGGCATGTCCCAACTAGCAATTAGCAATAAGCAAGTGGCAAGTAACAAGTGGCAATTGGCATGTCCCAACTAGCAATTAGCAATGAGCAAGTGGCAATTAGCAGGTGGCATGCCAAAACCTGCAATTAGCAATAAGCAATTGGCAAATAGCAAGTGGCAACTGGCAAGTGGCATCTCCAAACCTGCAATTAGCAATAATCAAGTAGTAATTAGCAAATGGCAATTACCAAGTGGCATGTCCCAACCCGCATTCCATAATAAAGAGAGATTTTGTTAATAATTATACATATCTCACAGATTATCTCTACAGCTAATTAGGATGTGAATAGGTATCGGCTGTGATCAAACATGTTTAAGGACAACCATTCCACAGATTGATGTTCGTCCTTCTATGTAAAAAATGACCATAATGCATAGACAACTCAAAGTGGGTGGTCTTGTAGTTGGATTGTTAGTGCTTAGATGGTAATAGCCAGTCTAGTGCGGGCATGAAACGTACGACTACACACAGGACAGCTGAGATCTGTAGAAGTGACTGTGGATGTGGTCATATGCTCGTGAGCTATATTTTATGTAGGACGTAGGATTTAGAACACTCCCTTAACATCAAGCACCAGGCATTTCGGTCCTCAATAAGGTCAATTTCCGGGGTCGGTACCTAACAGTTTCATAGAGACTTCGAGTGATGCGCCACACTATTCCAAGGAGTTTGAGCAATCACACCAAGTTAGAGGGATAAAGATTTTTTGACATGCCTCTTATTCATTGTCTTGGTTTCGCTTGCATAAGGTAGTGTTGCCAGAATAAGTTTGGTTTTTATATTGGTGCCTACAGCATTTCCGCATTTTACATACATCCGAAAGAAACATTTTGTTTTAAGATATGCACGCTTCATCGTCAATGTGAAACTTTTCTGAAAAGATTTCATAAAATTACTGTCATATAATTACGTTTTTGGTTTGCACAATGCTTTTCGACATACGGAAGACTCGTAAACTATATTGATGGTTCCAATCTGGTATCATGAACATTATTTTCAAGTATTAAATATCGCGATAAGTTTTTATTTCATCACAGCATCCCTAATGTTTACAGGAATTCATATCCATTAAAAAGGAAAGTACACATGTTAACAATGCATATCCCTAGGAATATATGTGCAATTTTTGTCAGCAATAATTGTAAATTATTGTATGTAAAAGTTTCAGTTTAAACGCAATAAGTTTATATATATCTATCGCGTTTTTATTGGGTATATATAATACTAGACACATATTATAAATTTCAGTCATATTGTAAAAATGCACTTCATCATCAACATGACTACTGTTACACGTGAGACAATGTAGCGAGTCCTGGTACAATATGAGATGGAAACCAGACCTGCTGGCATTAACATCTATTAAATTTAACACCATCATGAGTTTTATGACTCTGTCCAAATGAGTTTCACAGTTTTATGAACAATCCTATGAATACTGAGTATAACAGCATGTCTCTAGATGTAAATTATTACCCTAAAATATTACAAACCCTGAACGTGCGATCATACATTTTAGAAGAGAGAAAAAAAATTATGTTTTACAGTTATTGAGAATATAATCATAACTGTGTCTGGTTTTCAAATTCTTGACGGAAATTTTGGGTACCAGCCACCACCAAAACCGATTGTTTTCTAAAACTCGGTGTAAATTTCTGAATAAGTGATGTTTTATTATTTTCAAAAATGTTACTCTTTAACATTTTGTACTACTGTTTCAATATTTAAAGTAGTTTACATACAAATTTGTTTATTTGATGTAATATCTGAGCCCTGTTGTATAAGAACGAGCTTTAGATTTTACTAGAAATATAGAACCAGACTTGTATTTCCATCCACGCAGACTAGTCAGTGAATTTCGTGATATTTTTACGAATACGAATTGTATAAATCATCATGGTCTTCGCAATAGCTATAACACAGGCTGATTTGTCTTTACGATGTCTTACACTGTGAGTAGAACTTACGCCGTCAGTAGTCTCACTTGGAAGCCAGAAATCTTTTCTTTGAGAATTATGTCTGGTTGAGTGATTATCTAGAATTATTGGTGTTGCAACTGTTTAGTTGCTCTTTTTTCACAATAAACACATAAGTTGATTCATCCCTAAAGTATATTTTATGTTTATTGTCATTTTTCGAGGAAAGATTTTCAAAGGCTTATAAGACTTGTCCTTGGTTTACTTACAGATTCTAAGAGTTTTAGTATCATTTAAAGGCATGCCAACAAATCCGGTGGATTAGCAGAAGCAAATGAGTACATATGTTTACCTTTTACCTGAGTGTACATTCTTGTACATATCAAAGCTGTAAGATGAAGTATTTATTATAAGTCTCTTCAGCGAGAAACAACATTATCACGTGGTTGATGTACTTTTATCAAATCTATAGGTAGTACATTATGAGGTATTGGAAAGTTCACCCTAAGAGAAATCCCAGGGTTGGTCGGGACTATAAACAATCTAAATTCAGAAGAATTACATTAATGAAACTGAAATAAATTTTGAAACTGTTTTTTTGTTTCGCCGTCTTGAGTCAAGGGACTAAGTGGCAGAGTAATTTCAAAAATATGATAATTATTTTCGTAAAACTAGAAACCTCGAAACCCGAAAGTCAGTATATCCATGTCGTTTAGTTTTACAAGTTCGTCATTGTTTGTTTCTCGAGTACTTGTTCTCCAATGAATGCAACAACCTCCTTTACTATCTATCGCGTTACATTCCACGCCTTTTCTAGGAAATTAAAACAACACACATGACCATCTTTCACTCAGAATACTGTCGTTTATTATCCGCAGTCTGCGAAGTGTTCAGTAGCAATCTTTCTCATATAAAAAGATTCAGGTTGGTAGTAGGTCTTGAACCCATTTTAACACTCAACCAAAGACCTTACTGAGCCACTCGATCACGGAGGCAGCGGGTTCTCACGGATGTTCATAATCAACACTGTTCGTCTCTTGACTAATGTACAAACGCATTAAATTGTGATGCTTAAAAAAAATAGGAACACTTTCTCTCAAAGTTAAAGATAGAGGTCGCCGTTGCAAGCTGTCTCATTAAGCAAAATTCCGAATCGCCTCATTCAATCTTCGGTTTTGAAAGTAAGACTTGATTTAGTTGACACGGTAGACTGTGTTATACAGGATATCTGTAATTGAAGATGCTATCGAAATAAAGCGGCAAAACGTAACACGAGATTTCCTGAAATGAGTTTCTTATTTGAATTCTGGAGTCCGATGTCCAAGTGATTTGCGGTATGCAAGATCGATTCTATCTTAAATTGAAATGAAACAAAAGAAAGTGTAAGAAGATGGGACGATACTTATGCTCTGTTGTATTTAAATTGTTAAGACTTGTTGGACATATTGATAAAAAAGAAGTTAGTTTGTTTATTCTGTGCAACATTACGGAAGATTTTTACAATAACATATACTAAGAAAATGTATAATATTTTTATTTATATTCATTTAAATGTATTTATTCTCGATCGCGAAATAAGTTTTCTTACAACTTAAATCTATCACTCCTCAATCAAGCATCCATCTTTGTAATTATAACCCCGAACACAGTGTAAGGGGAGGGGGGCGTAAACTGAATTCAGCTTGTCTGTCTGTCCGTCCGTCCGTTTGTAGACGGAATCTTATGGACAAAAATCTCAAAAAACCCTGGTCACAATTAAATGATATTTCACAGGAGTGATAAGTACAATGCGTAGTTGTGCATGGTCTATATTTCGGATCACTAGGTAAAAGGTCAATGTCACAAGGGCTCGAGATAGTAAAATATTGTGGACGCTAAATTTCCAAAACCCCTTGTCACAATTTAATGATACTTCACAGAAGTGATAAGTACAATGCATAGTTCATGGTTCATGTTTTGGGTCACTATGTCAATAGTCAATGTCACAGGGGCTCGAGATAGTATAATCTTGTGCGCTTTTAATCTCCAAAACCCCTGGTCACAATTTAATGATATTTTACAGAAGTGATAAGTTCCATGTCTTGTTGCGCATGGTTCATGTTTCGGGTCATTAGGTAAAAGGTCAAGGTCACAGGGGCACGATATAGTTAATCCATGTGCGCCTTTAATCTCCTTAACCCATGGTCACAATTTAATGATATTTCATAGATGTGGTCCATGTTTCGGGTTAGTAGGTCAAGGTCGACATAATAAAATCGTGTGCGCTCTTAATCTCCAAAATCCCCGGTGATCAGACTCCGATTATTCTTCACACAAATGATACGTACCATTAGGTGCAATGATTAAAGCATCAATTGTTACATAAATGTTATATAGTGTGTCAGTGGGGTGTTCGGGGGGTATTCATCACTTCCACTTTTGGTTGTGGTAATATGAAGTGTTTGATAAATGTCGTAATAAATTTTGGTTCATAAGTACTACTCATACCTTTGTATGTCTTAAAATGCTTACATTGTGTGACAGCCTTACAGCAAAGAGTTGCTAGATTCTTTTCAAAGGCCATTTGAAAGAGATTTGTTCTGATTTGCTTTGTAATTCTTTACATGTCTTATGTGTTACCTTCACTTAATAAAGGTGTTTATTATTATTATTATTATTATTATTATTATTATTATTATCTGTATTGAGCAGCCAGTAAAGCTTTATCCTATTTATATGAAATAATACCCCTGTATCATGTATCCACCTTCATTAAGTAGCCTAGTTTATGCATCACTTCACTTGATACTTAAGGCAAGTGTGAAGGTAGAAAGACAGATAAATGTTTATTGTTTACAGCTTATATCTTTGCGCTTTACCAAAAATCTATTGACTTGCATTGGTCGGTGTACAATTCTCAAAGCACTAGGCGTTGTGGCCAAGTTCTCTGTCATGTTCATCAATATTCATAATGTTATTTGTTCCGGAATTAATATAAAGAGAGTGGCCACAAAATATCTTGCAGACGGTTTCAGTTTTTGGCACTGAATTTAAGTTGTGATTTTTCTTTGCGTTCCGCTATAATCGGTAGATGTGACATCGACTATACATGGTAAATAACAAACACAATATCAACATTATGTACCTAGTTTACCTGCTGACATAGGCTGAAGTTTTATTCGCTTAAAATCTTCAAAACGTTGTTTTTTGTTTTATTTTTCAACATGTTTTAAAAGTAATTTTGAAAAGGTCTTTTTTCAACCTCTAAACAAATAAACTAAACTAAATTATGTAACTCATGAATACAAAAAGAAATCTTACCCATCATCAGTAAATGACCACGGCTCACAGGTACGGGTAATCCCATATGACCACGGCTCACAGGTACGGGTAATCCCATATGACCACGGCTCACAGGTACGGGTAATCCCATATGACCACGGCTCACAGGTACGGGGTAATTCCATATAACCAGGGCTCACAGGTACGGGTAATCCCATATGACCACGGCTCACAGGTACGGGTAATCCCATATGACCACGGCTCACAGGTACGGGTAATCCCATATGACCACGGCTCACAGGTACGGGGTACCCCATATGACCACGGCTCACAGGTACGGGTAATCCCATATGACCACGGCTCACAGGTACGGGTAATCCCATATGACCACGGCTCACAGGTACGGGTAATCCCATATGACCACGGCTCACAGGTACGGGTAATCCCATATGACCACGGCTCACAGGTACGGGTAATTCCATATGCCAAAACGTTTTGTAGGTTCTATATGCGATTTTAAGAACAATACTGCTCGATTCAACTATATGAATTTCATAAAGAATGCTATTGCAATATAAATAGTGTCTTACTGTGATGTTGATAGATGCAACTGACGGGAATAGTAAATATCGTATCTAAAGGTTTGAGCTTTAAGAAATTAACCACGCTTCATCGCTGGATTTTGATCAAACGTGGCAAGAAGCAGCAGGAAAGCTAGTTGTGCAAATAATAATTTGGGGTCACTTTGTCGAAGGCAAAGGTCAAAGGGGGCAGGATTATTGATAATATTGTGTGCTTTTCACCTCACCTCCGGCTGGAATTAGATTACAATGGGCATCAAGAATTATAATTATAATACAGAAGTATAATTGTGAGTGGTATAATTTGTGGTGACTACTTCAGGGTCACATGTGCATGCAAATAGAAAATCTTGTCTTCTTCTCATTTCCGAAACCCCTTTCTGGATCTTGATGAGACTTGAAATGTAGCTGTGTATGTAATAATGGGAGACTTAGTGAATTACAAATTATCTTTCTTAATGAATAAAGCCCAAGGTAAATTCTTTCAGTCGGAGTCCTCTGCCTTTATCGTTGTTTGTGGTAGGTATTCCAGTTACTATGTGTGAAATTACTTACTTCTGTGTAAATTATCTTTCGGACTGTCAGATATTCGGCCGTTTCGCATTTATTTATTATTAGGCAAAAATAAATATGTGTGTTTCCGGTCTCTTTGCCAAAAAGATTAAGGGTCGGTCGGTCAGTCGGTCAGTCGGTCCGCAGGTTTTTTCATTTATTATTTTAATTTGCACTTTTTTGGCTTGAAACGGCGTCTTGAAAATTGGTCTTTTTGGTCACTTCTCATAAAATGTCTGAGGTCGGCAGTAAAAAGTAAAGGTCGGGAAGGTGACCAGAAACATATAATTTTGGCCTTTAAATGACATTCCGCCCAACTCATTAGTTAATCTGACTTATATCATGGTTGCAAATATTTCAAATGGCTCTTACCATATAGAACAAATGATACAATGATAAACGCTAATTATCCGTATGAAAACGACTTTTTAATTACCCTCATATAGTGATGGGAAACAAGCGACTAAAGTATCCAATTAGAATCACTGCCTCAAAGGTCAATGTCTTATGACCT
The DNA here is from genome assembly GCA_022818135.1 of Saxidomus purpurata. Lineage (NCBI taxonomy): Eukaryota > Metazoa > Mollusca > Bivalvia > Venerida > Veneridae > Saxidomus > Saxidomus purpurata. The sequence continues at coordinate 39,824,847 of JAFMSR010000018.1, forward strand.
GTCTATAGAATTTGTTTTTCCGTACTTCATCTTCTTGGGGTCTGAGGAATAGGGAGTTTGGGTAGGGTAAGGTCAAGGGGTCTTTGACTTCTCGGTTCCCCTAAACCCTCTCGTGGTCAAGTCGGGAAAGAACAGTGTGAATAGGGCTTTGTTGGGTTCTGCAAATCAGGGAGGCTTTTCAAGAAAATTTTGTCCATGTTTCATCTTCTAAACACCTTGAAGGATATACTAAATGTGTGGCCATGAGGACGAGTCAATGTAAAGTCGACAAGAATCATAAATGTAGCTTGTTCAATTTTGGTATTGTATCACTTTATAATACATATGTATAAATGTTTCACATAAGTATAACAGTTCCTATTAAACTACACAAGGGATTGACTTAATTGAAACATATTTATTTCAGTATACATCTATACATTACACTCGTGTAGGTACAACACAAGCGGTTTGTCTAATAAAATTCCTCTATCTTATAAAATACATAATAAATTGTAATATAGCCGCGACAGGGCACATTTAAGTTGTTATTTCTGAAATATAAATGAATTACACCAAAAATTTATCGTTAGCAAGAATTGGATGAAAAAAGATAAAAGGAAAAGTAGATATTGATAATTAGGCCTAAAGTAAAATGTTTGATATAGTATTTCACATACAAATAGATGATTAGAAAAAAGAGAAGGCAATGGCTTACGTTTTTTAAAGCTACATTTAACTATAAAATTGACCTATAACTTAGAGCAGTATAGATACATTTCATCAAAGATGAGTTCAGGGCACAAAATTGCATTTAATATGTTTATCTCCTTCGTTATTATATTTTATAACTTAAAACACAAATATAGAGAACAATCAGATGCATGGTTAAGGTGTGTGGTATTATTCGCGGCGTTTCTTGTTGAAAATAAAAACTGCCGATGGTGTATTTAATAAACAAAATTCATTTTTTGAAAATGTGTATTAATGTACTAACAGTAATATGTATAGGATCTCGTGAATCATATAAAGAATATTTTGATTATATTTATTTTGAATGGCCAAATAGTGGTAGTTCATGCAGTTCGTGTAATTTTGAAACTGGATCTGGAGTTGTCCATATAAACCATACGTTTCTTTGGTCCATTTGGCATATGCTTTCATAGTTTTATTTCAAATTCTCTTAATATCACTGTTCATTTTTCTCTGTCATATATTTCTCAGTTACACGTCATCAAAGCCATAAAACACTATGTTAATTTCGCATGTATCTGTATAAGACAGATTTCATCAACTCTGATCCCAACCCCTTCTTATCTTACGCGAGTCTAGACCTCGTTGTAAGTGCCCCATACACCACGACTCTTCCCTCTAAATTCCAAACTGGGAATATAAATTACCAAATCTTTTATTGCGGCCCGCTATATTCAATACGTGGTTGGAAAATGTAACATGTAGGTGAAGTAGTGTATAGTTCTTTGAACAAACTGTTATTAAAATCGCCTAGGAAGGTTACGATAAAGAATGGGTTAAACCACTGTTCATTGTGTAGCTTTAAGATTGTCAAAAAATTGATAGTTCTATCTTTTATCCATGTAAAACGTCAAATTATTTTATATGCTTATATAACGTCTAATAAGTAGTGAAAAGATTTTACTGTTCGGCCAGTATAAAAACCGATATCGGTCAAACCTGCCGGTATCTTCAGGTATCGGGTAAAGTGGGTCCATTTCGTGACTCGATTTTTATAGTTTAAAATTTACAATCACATTTCATTTGTTTTTGAATGGTATCATTGTACAGTCACTGACAGTCTATTTAAATCAGACATGTCATGTTAGTGCAATAAAGTGAAAGGTAGCCAAAGTTTACTAACTGGTCGGGATGCACTTTCTATTTTTATCAGACTGGTTTACATTTCGTGTTATTAGACTGGTCTACAGCAATAAACTGACAGGTAGCCAAAGTTAACTATTTGGTCGGTAACGATACTTTTAGTAATCGTAAAAACGTGCGTTGTTTTGTTTACAAACATTTTGACTGCAAACGATTTTGTGAGGATAGAGGCAGGAATAGTATTGTATATTCTGAGAATAACCTTAATGGAACATAGCGTAGAACATATTATAATATTGCTGCGTTAACTTTATTTTAATTAACGCTGAATGAAAATAGGGCTCGTATATACAATCTAATGAAAAAAACGGAAAGAGCATAAAGACTATTTAAAGTTTTTCATGAATATGATTTTGTTTCTTTTTAAGTCATAAATGATACACTGGAAATGAGAAAGAGTTACTAAACTGTAAATGCACGAACCAGATAGTCAAGTATTTGCTTTACATGAACCTAGAATATAGATTTATTCTGTTTCTGATATAAAGTCTGTAAAGTTTAATTATTTGCATCTCAAATTTCAAAATATTTACATGAAAGCTTTGTTTCTAGGCCCGCTGCGATACGTAGTATCACAGTTTTTCTTGTTCTAGATTGATACGACATTGAACTGAGTCCTTGTATCATTAAAGAAGCTCCGTATATGCTGTACATTTTCTATTGCTATTTGATATCTTTTTTCATCCTTGGCGAACAAATAGCCGACATTTATTCCAGACGAGGTCTAACAAGTGATTTATACAGGGAGAGAAACATGTGTTTATTCGTATCTCTGAAGGTTTTACAAATGAGCCCCAAATTTCTATTAGCCTTTTTTACTTTTTCACTGATATATTTACTAAATTTGAGATCTGAGTCAAACATAACTTCTAGATCTGTTATATGGTCAACCTTTTTTACTTATTCAATAGTCCTATTAGTAAGTATCCCCTTCAGATCAACCTACGTATTATATTGTATAAGACTTATCTCTTTACTTCATAAAATGTTGCCTATTTATATCAGGGTCCGTATATAATATACGGACCCTGTTTATATGATAAAGAAATGCGTACACCGGTACCGGGTTATACCGGATACTGTCTTTTAGTAGCCACCATTATTTTACAAATCATGTGACTTGAACAAAATGGCGGAAAAACAACAAGGAGAGGAAATTTGTTTCAGATTCATTTTGCAGAAATTAAAGCATACGCATCATACTTCAAACATAAAAATAAGCAAATGCTGTATTAAATCATGCTGCTTTGCAACTTTATATACTGATTCTCGTCTTGTAATCGAGACTTTGCAGAATGCGGAAACGGATACTACAGTGGTTGAAAATGTGGAGTGGTTAGTAGAGCTGCCTCAGGAAATTTGTTACAGTACAATCATGTATATTTCGAGTGCAAGACAGACCCAAGCTGACATTACATCTATGTCTGCATTTAAACGGCCGACCATCATAGATAGCAAAATTAGTACATAAGTCTAAGTTGTGTAATGTATGTGAATCAAATTCAAGGAAACTAAACTCGAGAGAGATTGTGACCTCTTGATGAAATTCAGACACAGATATTTGTCTGCACCAAATTATGTAGAAACAATCTATCTTTCAAATCAAACACTAACTACTTCATGCAAATGCACAGAACAATCTCTACTTTTAAAACCTTACTGATTTGCTTTAAGTTTAAAAGTCTTGAAAAGAAATTTTAAAAATGCACTTTTAATACAGCTAGTGTTTTCAGCTATGAGTATGAAGGTATCATTTATGAAGCCCATTTATTATTATATTATTTCAGTCATTCCAAAGGCATGATAATTTGACTTCTTAATTTGTTTGCATACTAATACTATGGTTCATAATTAGGCTAAATCATAGGCCCATCAAAATACCATAAGTACTAAGATTTAGATAAAATAACATTTATAACTCTTATTTTAATCATCAAGATATGCAACAACTACATTGTATGTGTTTTATCTAACATCCTGATTTTGCAGACTTTTAAAGGTTACTTCTATATGTTATGATTTCATTTATAGATTATAGAGCTTTTAAACAACAACAACACTGTAACATTTATTTAGATTTCAACCAGAGTGTATATACATTTAAATAAAAACAGTTATTTCAAATAAACATTTGATAGATCTGTTACAGCATTAAGGTGATACATTTTTTGTATCAGTAAATTATATTTGTAAAATTGGGAAAAAGATTAATATCTACGGTTTAAAATTAAAGGCTTCTTCTACTTCATAAAACTGCCTTTATTATAATCTGTTTTTAAATTAATTTTGTCATTGATAGCTTGAATTTAACACAATTTTTCAACTTTTTATTACTTCAAAGTTCAATAATATTCGCATTCTCAACATATATCTAATATTGTCTAAATGTAAAATGCATGATGACGATTGAAGAGATTATTTAAAAAGAATAAACTCTATAGAAGTGCACAGCAACATAGAAATTATTGAAAGTAATAGGCATTTAGACAGGGTCCTTGAATATGTTGAAAACAAGTTATATGTACATTGTAACCATGGACCTATGTATAGGTCCCTGATATAACTAAATATTGTAAGGAGGCACTAGAATTATTGATTTGGATAATGATACATAATGATGAGTGCTCTAACTTACAGGTTTGCCTTGCAAGATGGAACAGAAGTATTTAGAAAAGCCCCAATTGCTGTTGTTAGTAGAATTGGAAAATTACTGATTTATGAAGACATAGATGGCAAGTACACAGCTTTACAAGAAATAGACATAAGACAGGAATTAGCCAAAGGTAAGCTATACATGTATTACTTGTCTTATCTTCTTGGAGATTCTTTTACAGTACTTCTGTAATGACAAATCTTTCAGCCTGTTGAAAAAATAACTCACATTTAGCATGGACCTATATGTATATAAGTCCATGCATTTAGCAATAGCCAGTAACTTAATTTACAGACCCATTCACTTATTTTGCTAAATTTCTCAAATGGACCAGTCTGTCTTCCAATTTTGATAGGTCCATTACTTGTCCAAACAGAATCTCAGTCCAGATTTACTTAAAAGAAAACATGTGTTAAATATAAAAGGTAGATATAGTGGAACGAAAATAAAACAGTGCAGTTCACGAGCAAACTAGAATCATTTACACCCAGCATAGAAAGACTAATGCTTATCAGACATTTCTTTGCTGGGACAAACAGGGAGCTCATAAGCTTTAAAATGCCTCTTTATTTCGAAAAATTCATCTGCACTGACAGAATAATGATGTAAGACAGATAATCAGAAACAACTGATATTGTTTTTACCGGCTATATTTCTTTAGCAGATTTACCTGACATCAAATCAACAGAAGTGGTGCTTTTCAAAAGAGAGAATATAACCATGTGTGTAAACAAGAACTCCATTGTTCAATGTGCGGTCAAAGATGGGCAGTGTAATGTTGTTTCTAAAATTGAGTTACCAGACACCATGGAAAACTTCAACAACTTTGCTGTAGTTGGTGACATGTGTGTTGTTCTTGACATTACCAGATTGTGTATCCTTTACCAGTTACACATTTTAAATTGTTTGGTGGAAAAATAATATAGCTACTGTAGTTCTGGTAAGTTGCTGTAAAAAGATACTGCCCACTAGACCAGTAGGCAGGCAAAAGATTGTGTTTTCAAAATAATTTTATTCAAGATAAACTATTCTCTTCTGTAATTGAAACTAATTTATTTTAGCTCTATTGTGAAGAAAGCTTGAAGCTTTTCAAGTCACTCTCGAGTCCGCTTCCTGAAAAAACCAGCACTGGTGTGATATGAGGAGGTATGGTCGTGACCCCAGTGGGGTTCGAACCAGCAACCTCCAGGATGAGCAGCAAACACCTTAACCTCTACAGCACCGCTCCCTTCTATGTAGTTAAAAGTGGTGGATTTAGCATGTGTCTATTACATTGTAGATATAAGTTGAGCAGGAGCCATACAAAGGGCAAGTAGAATTACAAGAAACACATTATTAATTTATTTTGGCATGGTTGTGAATTGAAACACAGAGTTAACTGTTTATTCAGTATACCTGTCATCAGCACTTTATCAAGCTTCTAGATGAAATGGAATGATGAATGTGCTGGTGAACAAGAATGCATACCTGTGTGAAATGTGATATAGCAGATAATGAGGAAATATACCCATTGATCATGACACAGTGACCCTCGAAAATAGAAAAATATGCTTTTCCAATTGCCATATTACCAAACCCCAACATGAAGCAGTCTTACTAAATGGCCCTTGCTCAATGCTTCCAAAACTGTTTTTGCAGGTCTGTGTTAAGATATGACATGGAATCATATTTCAATGCCTTAATTTTCACAAACCTTTGCAGGGAAGCAGTCCATCTTTTAATTATTGCATTTTCCATGGCAGTTTATTAATTATGTTTTTCCTTCACTTTACCATCAGTATTTTATAGCATCAATGAAGGAGTACTACTGTGTGAGATAGATGTAAGACAGACTGCTGTAGATGACACTTCTATACAATCCTGGTCTGTATCAGAAGATCTTACACACTTGGCTATCGTTCTGCAGTCTGGGGATTTACAATTAATTGATCTGCAGGCATACTGTTCAAATTATCCACAACTTCTTAAACAAGGAAAGAAATCTCAGCAACAGAGGGATCAGCTATTGCATTCCAGTTTAAATACTACCGAGTATGGTGACATTCCATGGAGGGATAAGTTATTGTTAATGCACTCTTGTCATGAGGGTAACAGAAGACAAAAGTCTGCAGCAGGAGCTCGAAAATATACCGTGACACGTCGGTTTCTTTCAGACCCAAACAAGCGTTCAAAAGTGACAGGCTTTCAGTCTAAATCTAAGCAGAGAACTGTTCTGCCATCATATGCAAAGATTATTAAGGCACCAGATGAAATACAGGGTTATAGTGTTGAGGATATGTCCCTTGATCAGAGGGAGATATCACTTGTATACAGTTATAACGATACCTATGTTTTATGTCAGACAGAGTTTGCTACACTGAAATGGAAAGTTTTCAGGTAAGTGATTAGACTCCTTTTCATTTCAGCAGTCAACCAACCGTTCTCCTCTTAGTTTAAAATGTCAATCTTTCTACTTTGAAGTACTTTCTGTTATTGATATGGAGGAACTTTTATTTATAAACACGTTACATGGTTTAGATGAAATTTGTTACCATGGTTACTGTTGCAGGACCAGGCTGACATTTGGCAAAATTGCCAGGTGCTCCAAAAAGTCTGCAGAGTGGTGAAGGCAGTAAAGAATTTGTGGCCACATCAGCCATATTTCAGTTATTTGCCCTAAAACAACTTCATTCCAAGTTGACTGTTTTTGTTACCAAGAGAAGGTCCTGCTGTTATTTTTTTCACCTCAATTTCTATATTTACTTTTAAAACTATTTACATGTAGGTTGAGTAAAGGAGAAGTGCTTGTTCTGTCAAAAGAGGCCAGTTTGCCACATGTAGTCATCACAGATAATCATGTTGAAGGGCTGATTACAAGGTCAGGAATGGATCAGGAGCAGTTTGTCAGTGAGGTAAAAGTTAAACTGTCGGTTGTTCGTTAAATTCATACAAGTCAGAAAATTACTGTAATGACTGATGTAAACAAGACATTCCTTCCAAAAGCCAGAATAAAAATACAGTTTTGAACCAAAGGTGTCCATCATGTTTGTTTGCTACTAATATCCAGAAGATGTGAAAGTTAGACAGCATAATCTGAAACCAGTAAATTAAAATGTTTGTGGTGCATTCATTTTGTTGATTTGCTGGGTGGTTCAATATAGGAATTCTAAGATCCCAATAAAAAACATTACCATTTTCTATACAAAAAACTGAGTCTATTAATTCAAGTACCCACAAAGTTTCATTTCATTAGAAATATACAAAATTTAATGCATTCACAGTAATTTTTAAGATAGACTTGGACACAGTGCAGCAGAGGGTGGGAACTGAATGTTCTGTCCTTATAGATTCACTGGATAGAACCTCCATGCAAACAATCCAGTTAGGTACAAATGTAGTACATTAAAACAATTTATATAATAATTATTGTTGGAAAAGGAAGGACCATTACAGATGAGAGCTTACACTAGTGGAAAGATTCTTGTTACTAACTCTTCCAGAAGGTAGAATTTTCAAACCATACTTAATGTCTGCAAATAATTCCTACATATGTAACATGTGTGGGTTTGATTTTCAGTTAATGGTGTATGGTGGAGCTGCCTTAGCTGACACCATCTGCCACCTGAACAACTGGGGCCGGTCTTCTATGCCAATTCATACACTTCAAGTGGGGCTCAAACACAGACAGTTAGACACAGTGGCATTCTTCTTGAAAAGCAAAGAGAAAAGTAAGTGAAGTGGTCCAGTCAGTTTGATAAGAGAGTTGATAGGAATTACAGAATTACAGAAATAGATACTATACTTTTCCAAAGATATTCCAATAAATACGAGTTTTTTTACAACTTTTTCATGAAGAGAAAAACAACAGTTTGATAGTCAGACATGTATAAATCTGTTTTAGAACAAGTTGAACCCAGTTCTGTCATCCTTTAAAATTAAATTGACAAAAGAGTACCTACTTGCTCATTATTGGAAATGCTGCTACTTCAAAGTAGTTGTTCTTATGTCTTCTTTTCAGTTTTCACAACAACACATTCTTCCGTGCTGACACAGCAGCAAGAGTCTGACAACCCTTCAGGAGCCCCTCACTTCAGTCATCTTGACAGTCTTATCCAATTAGAGCCAGCTGTGAATCTTCTCCTGGAGTCAATTAGAGGCACCATAGGGGATAAGCATTCTCAGATTTTTGGAAAGCAAGTTTTAGATACAAGTATGGATTTCCTGTATGAGTTACTGCTCGACAGTTTATCTGTATCAGAATCCATGGTAACAGAAGAAGAAAGGGCTGATTTACAACATGCAACAGGTTAGACATCTTTTATGAATGTATATGTATGTATGATAGTATATATGGAGCAGTGCATGATATCTTTAATATTTTGCTAAGGAAATAATATTTACTCTTCCTTCTTCTTTAACTTTTCCCAGGTAAAGAAATACAGTACTGTATGTTTTGTCAGCATACACCATGCTTAACCTGTACATCCCAGCCGCAAACACTATGCTTAGATATGACACATCTTGCATAATGCATATAATTTCAAAAAGGTAACACCTTTGTTTGAAAGTATGTCGTATGTCTCATGCAGTGGAATGCTGCTCGGAATCCTTGTTACTTTGATAGAATTTTGCTCCTTTCACAAGTTACCGGTACACAAACAATGTTTTGTGCAGATACATTTTGTTAAGCCCCCCCCATCAAAGATGGTGAGGTGTATTGCTTTACACAGGTCTGTAGGTCAGTCTGTCTGTCAGTAGATCAAATGTGTTTCAATAAAAAAGTGAAAAATGTTTGGCTGTAGCATCCTCAAACTCAGTATCTTAGTTGGTCATGACCAGTATATGACCATTATTTATTTTGAGATCAATATGCCAGTGGTCTATGTCAGGGCACATGACCTTACTTGAAAAACAGTTCCTGTTCAGTAACTGATGGGTCGGGCGTAGGATTCTCAAAATGAGTAAGCATGCAGGTCCTGGCCAGTAGATGACTATCGAATTTTTCCTTAAAGGTCAACATATAGTTTGAAAAAGTTTTCTGGTCTATAACTGAAGGACAGTTGGGCCCAGGATCCTCAAATTTTCTAGGCAAGTTGCTCATGACCATGGTAAAGTTTTTGACAGTGCTTTTTGGACATTGATATTGCACCATTCAAATCATGATTTCAACCTAACTGTAAATCACAGAAGTAAATTCTTTGTTTGGACAGCTCTTGGTTTGATAGATTACCCTCGTATGATACTGTTCACAGATAGCTGTTATATACCTGTTAATGCATTAAGATTATCTTTGTTTCAGACAAACTGTTGGAGTATATAGAGAACACCAGAGATTGTATCCGTACCCTTGAGGAGCAGAGTGTATCTGTGAGTCGTAGTGAGAGTGTGTCAGCCAGCAGTGTTTCTGGGGCCAGCCCTTCCAGCATCAGTGTCTACACAATCTCATCCCCAGTAACAGACTCACCAGAAAGTCCTTCATTGTTTTCACAGTGGGATCAAATGGATGTAGAGGTATGTTTTTTGTTTAGTCCAGCTGTACTCTGCTCTGATTTTCAAGTAATAGTAGCTCAAATAGATACATTTGTATTCTTAATATGAAACTGTTTCTCTAAAGACATGATCACATCTTAAGATTACTCAGTTGTCTGTCAATCTGCATTTGTGAGCAGCATATGAATATTCATATGAAGAAATGATATTGAAATTATTCCCTGAAAATAACAGTATAATGGTACAGCCTTCAGGGTCATTAGAGTAAAGGTCAAAGGTCACACTCAGTTGGCAAGATCCAGATAGCTCGCTTTCATGTTATATACAGAGAGATTTTGAATAAAACTGCACAGAATATATTTATCAAAAAATATATGTGTGTTGGTCCTTTAGCAAGTTAGTAATTTAAACATACAGGTTTCATCACTGTAAAAGTATTTGTCATTTTCAGTGATATTTTTGTTTCCATTCAAAAGATACTAATATTTTTTGGGTAGTGTTGCAGAAATTTTTTAGTGAAGTTGGGGGGGGGGGGGGGGGGTGGGGGGGGGAGGGGGGGGGGGGGGGGGGGGGGGGGGGGGGGGGGGAAAAAAATTTTTAAAAAGGGGAGGGGAATAAAGGGAGACAGGGGGGGGGGGGGGGGGGGGGGGGGTTTTGTTTCATCACTGTAAAAGTATTTGTCATTTTCAGTGATATTTTTGTTTCCATTCAAAAGATACTAATATTATTTCCATGGGTAAAAATTTAAGGGTTCTGAATTACATGTAGGTAAGATTTCATACCAAAGTTCCTTTTGAGTTTTACTTCATCAAGCATTTCTTTAATTCCAGACTGTTATTGAAGATGGAATTATGAAGAACATGGTACCTGACCTGCAACAATACCTCCTTCAAAGAGAAGAGCACTCAAGGGCAAGCTACTCTGAGATGAAATCTACATGTGTTGCACTAGCTACGAACTACATCAAATATGGCAACATGAATAAAGCTAAAGAGATGCTTTTGAGACTTGTTAGTATGATTGTACATGTATATAAGTTCTTCTTTGCCAGACATCAGTTTACACAGGGTCTATATATACAGAACCTGGTCTGCCCATTTTTGTATGCTTAACTGTCTTTCTGTCGACCAGGTTGTCAAAGTAATCAGTTTGACCTGAAATAAACTGTTGTTTAGGATATCTAGACTTGTAATAAGGTGATGTTTTGATTTTCTTGGACTTTAATAGTTCTGATCTGATGTTATGTGAATTTGAAGCAAGTCAATACCAAATACTGCCTCCATGGTCGAAAGATTAGAGCCGCTGACTTGAAATCAGTGTGATCTCTCATAGATGGAGGGTCACAGGTTCAAGCCCTGCTTCCAACTATGTCTCTTTATGTGAGAAAGTTGGCAGTTTCTTACAGAGGGTAGGAGTTTAGTACTAGTTCTTCCCAGGAAAAATGGTTGGGTTAACTGCCCGCCTGTTAAAACGACCACAATACTGTTGGAATGGGCGTAAAACTCCTTCAACAAATCTTTGCTAATTTTCTATTTATTTGAATTTGTTGGTTTTATGAGGTATGGCACCTTCAAATTCATAAAAGTCAAAGTTTGCAAATGCACAATTTTTTCAAGCATAATTAAAAGCTCATAAATTTTTAGATTTCATGTTAACTGATGACTGTATTATTTTACATATATTTTAGAGCACTAAGTGCAGTTTTCAACAAGTTAAGTTAATCGGTGCAGATTAAAATGTGTTATTTTTTTAAACTGTCTTTTTGTATTGTGATTACACCCATTTTGCAAAAACAATCTGTTTCTTTTTCAGGGTCTTTCAGTTTCAGAGGAATTATGGAAGATGGCATTATATACTTTAGACATGTCTTTATGTATCTCCATAACTGAAGAGCTTCTGGCAACCTCAGCTCTGAATAAAGAACAAGTTGCCATGGTTACATTCTTTAAGGAACTGAACGAGATATATCCATGCAGAAATTTTGAAGATATACAGAAAAGACATCATCATGTAAAAGACAGGTTAGTGTCTGGCTTTTACAAAGTGAAAGTATAATTAACTTGATAAAATATAATTTCATTCTAAGTAACCACAAGAGCCTAAGCCATTTGCTTACCAGTATCACAATGAGAATGTTCTTGTATTTACAGTGACAGTCATGAAGTTCAAAGGTTAAAGAACCTCATCAACCAAACAGCCAAGTTTGATTTGACAGAGAGTTGTGGAAATCTGACATACCACAGTTCAGAAGAGTCGGGAACAAGCCAGTATAATGAAGTGTTGTTAGAGTGGGTGCAACACTGGGACCCGGGTACAAGAGACTTGATCAAACTTGATATTCTTATCCATAAACCAGGTGAGTATTTCCTTGTTTTTATTGAAAATTGTTAATTGTACCTGTTTGTGGTAAATATCTTGAAAATATCAGAGTAGAATATCCTGCTTTGTAAGGTACCAACACATAATGTCAGTTGTTCTCAATCTAATAGCAAGAACATGTTACAATATATGCGACCTCAGTCTATGCTTTCTTAAACATGCTTTTTTATTGTATGCTGTGTATGAAATGTGATTATCTGCATCCCCCACCCTACTCCCATGCACATCCTATAGTCAAGTAGATCACACTTTCTACAGTGTCTGGATATACATGAACTTTACCCAGATCATGTTGCTATGTAACTATAACTATACAGGATATTTCATGCACTAGTATCAAGTTGCAAGATAGGTCTTTTCAGTAGACTGTAGAAGTGTTTAGTGTATGCAGTTTTTTTTACTAAGGATAAAGGTCTAGTACTGGTTCTTCCCAGGAACAATTGTTATGTAAACTGCCCGTGAAGTACTGTTGAAAATCGGGCATTAAACTCAAAACTAAACTATAGTGTATGCAAATGCAACTCACCATCTTTTTACAAGGTTATATGACAGTAAAATCCTATACTTGTAGGTTCAGACATCAGTATATTCAGCAAGGAGATAATATGGAAATATCTTCTGTCTAGAAATATGGGTGATGTTATAGTTGCCTGGATACACAACAGTTTCCCTAGCAACAGGTCTGGGTTACCTAGTAACAAGGAAGTTGAATGGCCAGTCACTCATTTAGGAAAAGTTTCAGCAGATTTTGTAAATCAGATTGCTCTGTGCACAGTAAGAACAAAGACAAAAGTCCTCAATGCTTTTGCTAGGTATGTACATTCCTTGTTTTTATTTCCTTTAGTATTGTGGGATGTTTTATGTTTTCAATGTTTTAGATAATTTTTGTAATTTGCAGGACTTACTTTTAAACTCTAATTTTCCTTGACTTTCTGGAATGGACTTATCTTTCTTTGAATTTTGACTTGTTTGTTACATTTCAATTTTCAAGAGAGTTAACTTACTGGAATCTAACAGACAGAGTATAGACTATATTCTGACAACATGGGTGGTCTAAAGACTGAGTGTAGACTATAGTCTGGCAACATGGGTGGTCTTACAGACATAGTATAGACTATATTCTGACAACATGTGTGGTCTTACAGACATAGTATAGACTATATTCTGACAACATGGGTGGTCTAGCAGACTGAGTATAGACTAAATTCTGACAACATGGGTGGTCTAACAGACTGAGTATAGACTATATTCTGACAACATGTGTGGTCTAACAGAATGAGTGTAGACTATATTCTGACAACATGGGTGGTCTAACAGACTGAGTATAGACTATATCCTGACAACATGGGTGGTCTAACAGACTGAGTATAGACTATATTCCGACAACATGGGTGGTCTTGCAGACTGAGTGTAGACTATATTCTGACAACATGGGTGGTCTTGCAGACTGAGTGTAGACTATATTCTGACAATATGGGTGGTCTAACAGACTGAGTGTAGACTATATTCTGACAACATGGGTGGTCTAACAGACTTGAGTGTAGACTTTATTCTGACAACATGGGTGGTCTAACAAACTGAGTATAGACTATATTCTGACAACATGGGTGGTCTAACATACTGAGTAAAGACTATATTCTGACAACATGGGTGGTCTAACAGACTGAGTGTAGACTATATTCTGACAACATGGGCGGTCTAACAGACTTGAGTGTAGACTATATTCTGACAACATGGGTGGTCTAACAGACTGAGTGTAAACTATGTTCTGACAACATGGGTGGTCTAACAGACTGAGTGTAGACTATATTCTGACAACATGGGTGGTCTTACAGACATAGTATAGACTATATTCTGACAACATAGGTGGTCTAACAGACTGAGTGTAGAATATATTCTGACAACATGGATGGTCTAACAGACTGAGTGTAGACTATATTCTGACAATATGAGTGGTCTAACAGACTGAGTATAGACTATATTCTGACAACATGGGTGGTCTAACATACTGAGTATAGACTATATTCTGACAACATGGGTGGTCTTGCAGACTGAGTGTAGACTATATTCTGACAACATGGGTGGTCTGAGTGTAGACTATATTCTGGCAACATAGGTGGTCTTACAGACATAGTATAGACTATATTCTGACAACATGGGTGGTCTAACAGACTGAGTGTACACTATATTCTGACAACATGAGTGGTCTTACAGACTGAGTGTAGACTATAGTCTGGCAACATGGGTGGTCTGACTTGCCATTGACTGCACTGTTCATGATAAATTGAAAAATTGTCATTTAGTTAGGGAAGGATTAGAAAGTGTATTTTGCAAATATTTAGTAAATTGTGAACATTCATTACAATTTATATCTTTCTAGATTGTTTATATTTCCCCAGTCACACTTCATAGTTTCTTCAAGACAACAACATGTATATAAAGTTAATTATCAAGTTGATATATTTGGTCATTGTTGAAATGTTACCAGTACATATTTAATGATCAAACAATATTTAGTTCTCAGGTTTCCTTATGGCAGACAAGAATTAAATATGTTTTGCAATCCATTACAGCCATGGAGTGTTCAGTGAAGAAGCCTTGTCCAACTTTCAGAGTCTTCTAAAACAGCTGAGTCAGATTGGTGGAACATTACAGTTACCCCACCCACTTGAACAAACAGCTGTCATCAGCCAGTTCCACTCTGATGTGATCCAGTACTGTATACAACATAATCTTCAGTACTTCCTGTGGCTGTATGTGAACTACCACCAGTAAGTCAGTCATGCAACACAGCACAGCCTCCACTGCAGTTCACCAATATTGCAAAAAGCTTCAATTTCTGTAAAATAGCAAAACAATGAAATAATATACTGCTGTCAGAAATTTTGGCTAAATCACGCCAAATTTAAATGATTTATTCTGAAGAAACAGTTTAAGGCAAAAGACATAGTTTTGTAACTACTTATTTCATAATTCATCTTGAAAACCTGAATTCAGCTATACAATTATAGTTAACAAGTTATGCTGATATTTCCTGAACCATGCAGTGAGATTAATATATGTTTAAATGACAATCATGTAAAAAAACGTTTTGTAACAAGAATTCCATGCATGTATTTAAGCTATACTCTTTCAAATTTCGTTTCAAATTTCTGAAATGAACTTGTTCTTGTTTCATTTAGACAGCACTATTGTTTATTTGGGTTCTCACAAAAACTCTACTGACTGAAAAGTGAATAAATTGAAAGAAGTGTAGGTTGGTCATGATCTGCATTGGTCATAAAGACAGAATCACTTACCACCTGCAGGGTAATGGATGTAGAAGTTATTATGCATTTGTACACTCAACTGTTCTATTTTTCCTGATTGTCTAGATTGGATGCTGATGGGCTGGCACATGTATGTGAAGGTTACAAGGACAGTCCCTGGGTTCCCCTGTTCCTGAAATTCCTTTCAATTGCCAAATCAGACACTGGTATGTATATGTTTATTGTATTCTTTTCAAAACATGTAAAATTATCCAGCTGTGATCTTTTGTGTTTAGAAGACCAGTCTAAGATCTTTGTTTTTTGATTGGCCAGTTTAAAAAAATAAACTGAATTTTAGCCTGTCAGAAGCCAAAGCTGTCAGACTAGTGACGGGGACAAACTTAAGATATTTTAAATTTTAAATTAATTGATTGGATAAACACTTATCAAGTTGTACATCAAGCTAAAAGAAATTAGTATAAAGTTACCAATTCGGCCCAGTGTATCTGATGTTTATAGTGAATTACATGTAATTGAAATTTTCAGTTCGACAGAGTATGTTTGAAGGCAGTTTGATGAATGCTGTGAGTGTATGGGATGTTAAGAACGCCAGTGTTGGAGAACTTCTACAATCTGGACACACTCTAGCTGCACTGGCCACACTCATGTACTCCAAGCATAGACTGCAACAGGTTTAAACTTACACACAAATTTCATACATATTACCTGTTGAGATGCACACAATAGTCTATTGTTTAAAAGTTATTTTTTTTTACAGTTTTGCATGTTGTGATAATATTATTTGTTGGACACTAATTTTCAAGGATTTCCTAGCTTAAGTAATCCACTAATTTTAGATCCCCCATGAACAACATGTTTGTAGATTTTTCCATGCCTGTGAATGTAGATGCATTCATAATGATAGCACTTGTTGCAGAACATTAACTGGCTTGGGGCTTAATAACAAGCCAGGGTAGAACACACCCCATGCTTGGATCTCCTGCTCTAAAACCACTTGACCAAAGAAGACATTACATGCATGTATATATAAGAGAGAACTTGCTTTCCAACTGAGCTAATAATGAATCACAAATACAACATAATAGAAACAATATTTTTTCTATCAGGATCAGTCTATAGTTTATATGTTGAAATGCTTTTATTTCCCTAGGTGACGTTTGTTACACAGCAGTTGGAAGCCTTTGATGGGTTATCCTCAGAGGCAGTGGAGCGGGCCATACAGGATTATCCGAAGCTGCATGTAACTCTCTTCCCAGCCAGTGTGACTGACTTGCCGCATACCGATGTGTCTATATATCAGTTACTGGTGGGAAATGCACCCTTTGACCCTACAAAGTTATTTGGCTGGCAGACGACAAATACTTGTGCAGGGGAAGGTATGAAATTTTAACTTGTTTAGGCAGTTAACTATTTTATGATAATAATCAGATGAATCGCAAGTAACTTGCCTCGCTGGTTGAGTTGCTTGGTATAATGTTGTTGATCTGTACTCAGATTGAGTTATGTGTTTTAGCCCCTGAACCAACTTTTACTCTTTATGAGTTCATCTAACCAATATTCCTTGGAATCACCAGTACTTAACTCACTTAAAGAGTAAAAGTTGAAAGAGGGGCTTAAACACATCACTCAATCTGACCATAATATTGCATCATGTTTAAATTTATACTATTTAATATTAACAGAATGAATTGTTTTGTTGTGTTGCAGACTCCATACAGGAGATGCCATATTTCTCGCACTCGGGAATGGTAACACACTATGGATACAGTGAACGTCTCAGATATAACTATTACCTGAAACAAGCAAGGCCTAGTTTTGCTTTTGTCACATTTCTTGCTGAGGAGTTCAAAAATGGGGGACCAACTTTACCTGCTAAAAGGTAAGAAGATGTTTACAGCTACTCAAAGAAACGATGTAAACTCAGACATGTGTCAAGCAGTATGCTTAATTACCAAGTCAAAGGCAGAGGTTGCTTAATATAGGACTATTCATTCTGAAACTGACACATATTGGTGGCTGCCTAAGGTAGGTGGTTGTTTGATTCAGGTCATCACTTACAGAATTTAAGCAGTATATTTTTACACTCAAGTGACTGTTTTTGGTAAGATTGTGTAGTATTTTTCTAATAGTTTATTGATTTTCTATGCTGTTTTCAGATTGGCTGTTGCTATAGGAACGTCACTTTGGATTGGTGTAAAACATTTCCATAACCCACAGATCTCATCGTCCTGTGTGTTATTCCAGGAGTTACTGGGACATGACAGTGTAATATTGAGACTTTATATACAGGTAGGGTCTGAGATTCTTGCATACAGGAACCAGGCTGTAACGGGAACCATGGACAGGAGACGGGAACAAGTCAAGAAAAATGAACATGATGTTGGTAAGTGTTTACATCCAGAGGATGTAGTTGAACATTGTACAAACAAAAATCATTTGAAATGTGATTACATGTATTACCTAAAGGACTGCTCTTCCATGGTAGTCATAATGACAAGCATATACTGTAGGATTTCTCCACACTTCTTCTATGAATGTTAAGGTGCAGTCTGAAGATTTCCTGCACTATTTGCTACAGTGTATTAGTTAGTAAATTTTGAGTGAGCACCCCTATCAACAGTTAATTGTCAAAATGAAAGCTGGAATAAAGTATATTTTAGCTCTTAAACAGGATTATAGTTAAACATTAAGTTTGAGAGAACTTCTACAAAAGGTATTTGATATTTTTTTGTAAAACACTACACATACATTATCGGTGACATAATGATTATATAATCATGTAAAGCCATTTATTAATTTTGTCAAATTCTTCAGAGTGGCGAAAGAAATTTGAAATTTGCAAACAGAAATTTTAACCACATCTGCCAAATTTCAAGTATTTGCCCTAAAACAACAGGCAATCTGCAGTGACAGATTTCCAAAGCCAAGGGGAGTTAAAACTGATTTTTTTTTCTGTAGATTTTACAATTCAAATTTTAAACTGTTAGTCATTGTCACTCTTCACTGCTTGAAGAGCAATGAATTTCGCAATGTGGATAAATTTGATTTGCAGTGTTTGAATCTTGGCGTCTGCCCTCAAAATTTATCATTCACAACAGTGCTGTTAGTGCAGTTTGATGGCCATTAAAAAGTCTCCCAGTGCTGTCATGTACTATATAAAAAGCTTGTTCTGATTGTGGTTGTATAGTCACTGAGATAACTTTTATATGCAAATTCTTGTTTTAAGGTGTTGCAGTTGCTCAGTGGTCAAATGCACTCTTACTTTCATTTCTAGCCTATCCAGCAAAACAGTACAGGTTCAAACCCTGGCTTCTGCCTTAAATCTTAATCTTTTTTCTGTGTTTTCAGTCGAGATGCTGTTAGATTGTATACAGAATGGACGACAGTTTGCTACAACAGTACTCGGAGCTCTGGAAGCTTCCATATTAGCTGCAGTTACAAGAGAAAAGCTTCAGCTTTACTCGTATGTGCCATTAGTAAAACTGTTGATATCTGGTCAAATCTTTGTTTAACCTGCTTGTAAAGGCCATATTTTATAGTTTTAACCCCTCAACCCTATCCTGCTGCTGTTACAAAATGGATTGTCCTTTTAATTCTGCCGAAGGGGAGGAGCATATAGTCGCTGTTTTGTCCGTCCATCAGACCGAGTTTGTCCAGAATATAACTAGAAAAGTGTCAAAGGGATTGACTTGATTCCTCACACAAGACATGATGGTAGAAGATATTAAGAGGAAATGCAGTATTGATTAGTGTTACCAATGCTCTTGTTTAATGTGTCCAATACCATTAATTTCTTAAAGGGTTGTTACACTTAATATCACACTGTGCAGATTATGATGAGATTGTATGGGTGTGCAGGCTGATCATGAAGAGTTAAATTTGTCGTCTGCCTCCATGGTCAAGTGGTTTCGAGTCACTGACTTGAAATCACTGTAACCTCTCATAGATTGAGGGTCAGGGGTTTTAGCCCTGCTACAAACCATGTCTCTTTCTGTGAGAAAGTTTGCAGTTTCTTACAGAGGATAGGAGTTTAGTACTGGTTCATCCAAGAAACGATTGTTAGGTAAACTAAACTGCCTGCCTGTTAAAATGACCAAAAATATGGTTGGAATGGGCAGTAAACTACTACTACAACAACAACAGTTAAATTTATCTCTATTTGCAGTTGATATTAAACAGTATATAAGCAAGTTTTTAAACACACCAAATAATTTTTATTTTGAAAAATTTGGTAAGTGGCCATTATAGCCAGGTTGTTTCTTCTTATGGGTCTTATTATACCCCCAAAACGAAGTTTAGGGGGGTATATAGGAGTCACCCGGTGGTTGGTCGGTCGGTCGGTTGGTCGGTCGGTCGGTCGGTCGGTCGGTCGGTCGGTCGGTCTGTTGCATTTTCCTTGTCCGGAGCATAACTTGAAAACTACTTGTTGGAATTCAATACAACTTCATACAATGATCAAGCACATTGAGAGGAAGTGCAGTGCACAAGAACTATAACTCCATCTTGACTCATTACAGAGTTATTGCCCTTTGTTACTTTTCCTTGTCCGGAGCATAACTTGAAAACTACTGGTTGGAATTCAATACAACTTCATACAATGGTCAAGCACATTGAGAGGAAGTGCAGTGCACAAGAACTATAACTCCATCTTGACTCATTACAGAGTTATTGCCCTTTGTTAGTTTTCCTTGTCCGGAGCATAACTTGAAAACTACTGGTTGGAATTCAATACAACTTCATACAATGGTCAAGCACATTGAGAGGAAGTGCAGTGCACAAGAACCATAACTCCATCTTGACTAATTACAAGTTATTGCCCTTTGTTTCTTTTCCTTGTCCGGAGCATAACTTGAAAACTACTTGTTGGAATTCAATACAACTTCATACAATGATCAAGCACATTGAGAGGAAGTGCAGTGCACAAGAACTATAACTCCATCTTGACTAATTACAGAGTTATTGCCCTTTGTTACTTTTCCTTGTCCGGGCATTACTTGAAAACTACTGGTTGGAATTCAATACAACTTTGTACAATGGTCAAGCACATTGAGAGGAAGTGCAGTGCACAAGAACTATAACTCCATGTTGACTAATTACAGAGTTATTGCCCTTTGTTACTTTTCCTTGTCCGGACATAACTTGAAAACTACTGGTTGGAATTCAATACAACTTCATACAATGATCAAGCACATTGAGAGGAAGTGCAGTGCACAAGAACTATAACTCCATCTTGACTAATTACAGAGTTATTGCCCTTTGTTACTTTTCCTTGTCCGGAGACTAACTTGAAAACACTGGTTGGAATTCAATACAATTTCATACAATGATGAAGCACAATGAGAGGAAGTGCAGTGTACAAGAACCATAACTCTATCTTGACTCATTTCAGAGTTATTGCCCTTTGTTACTTTTACTTGTCCGGAGCATTATTCGAAAACTATTGGTTGGAATTCAGTACAACTTCATACAATGGTCAAGCACAATGAGAGGAAGTGCAGTGTACAAGAACCATAACTCTATCTTGACAAATTACAGAGTTATTGCCAAGAACAATATCTCTTTTTAGTTTGTTTGCAAGGTATTCTGTTACTACGAACTTTCTCAGTTTATAAAGCAGTCTTTTGGGGGTATTAATCACATTTAGTGATAGCTCTAGTTTTATATAACAAAGCCATAGAAAACAAATTAGTTGCAATCACTGCCTTGTTTAATATGTTTTATTTACAGAAATCTAAAATATTTTAGGTTTGACGCAAGTCAGCGCTGGACTTTAGCTGTACTGTTTTGTCACTTGCATAGTCTACCGTACACCACCGTGTTTCTTGAGTCCTGTGCCGAGGCCAAACAGTGGTTGCCGTTTATCTGGTTTGCACAGATTCATCAATATCCAAAAGAACAGGTAGACTGACATTTGTTATGTGAGTAGCAACTTGATAGAATCTATAACTAGGAAATGACCGTAGAAATCAGGTGAATTCAGGTCTGGATTTTTATCAAGTTCGTCAAATCTGTTACTATCAAATCACATTAGACTTTCAATAATACTGTAAACAAAGTTTTGTTTGTGTTCAAATAACTTTGGCAATATCTCTACCAAATTAAAACAATGGAAGTTTACATTCTTAGGAAAGTAAATGGTAACATAAAAAGACATTAAAACAAAATTTTTAAGCATTACTTGAGGCTCAGCAAAAGTGAAAATTGAATTAAAACTGTTTACAGTTTGGTTTATTTTTAGCTTGGTTTGAGTGTTTCATCAGTATGCATTGCTTTATAGGTATATACATGTATCAACTTCTTTTAACATAATTTTTTATATTGCTAAATTACATTTTTCAGTTGCAAAATCTGTTACACAAGTTTCAATCAAGTTACCTACAAGAACATCTGCGTTATGTCCTAGCCAATGCAGAGTTGAGGACAACGCAAGCAGAAGTAAAGAAGGTTCAAGCGAAACATCGTTCAGACAGGGTGGCCAAGGATGTAAGATCTAACCTATACTCTCGCATTGGATTGGTTAAAGGGGCAGATTCAGGTAGATTTCAAAGCTGTTATTGGTTTAAGTATTGATATCGTTTTCAGCATTGTCTCTCATCTAATAAACAACCCTTTTGAGTTCTGATGTGCAGTAATTAACAAAGGTATAGGCCTGTGTGGTTTATAACTGAGCATCATAGTGACAAACAATTGTTTTTAGACAGTTAACAATGCTTAAACGCATATCATTTGGATCTTAACATGGCAAAATATTACAAAAAGATGAAAACATGCAATGGGTTATTTTCTGTGCAGTCATTTACTTTATGTATTGCAGCACAATCTGACATCTTTTTTTACATATTTGGTACAATTGTACCTGTCACTGCATCAAAATGCTGCATATTGCCAAAGTTGCAGTGTATATTATTCTGCATTGTTTATGACAGACCAGTAGAGTCATGTAAGATTAACCTGTTATGCTTGAAATTCTGATACCACCGTGGGTGATGCCCTGCATGTATCTTAGAAAGCGACTAAATGGGCTTGGTGAACTGAGGTCCCAGCAGACATAGTAAAGCCCCATGGTAGTGGTGACTCAAACCACCAAGGAAGTAGCGGGCACATTAGTGCGAGAAATATAATTTCAACACTTAACAACGTTCATGCATATGACATATTTGATACAAAGATTTTAATGCACGTTACATGATATTGGAAGTCAATGCACCATAAAACACCATTGATTTCATTCATTTATTGTGAATAAAGACCACTTTTTAACTACAACCAGTTTTAAGGTGTGAGGTTGTCTTTATGCAAAGGTGTGACTGTATTTATTAAAAATAAGTACATTTTTCAAATTTGAAATGTGTTATTATAGAAGCATCAAGTACATCAGAGGATGAAGAAGGGAATGTACGACTGACAGGAATGGCATCTGTGTTGGATAGTGAAAACTTTGAAGAGGATGTTGGTAATTTATTTGTCGAGTTTGTGAAAAAACATTTGCAAGCTTTCAATTATTAGCAATACTTGAGGTGATCGTTTGTTCAGGAATGCATCGTTAGTGCAATAACTTCCAGACATGTTCTTGACATGATTGATTTTTGCATCTCTTTGAATTTCAGATTTTGCAAATAAATTAGCAACAACCCAAATTGGACCATTTCCGCTTATTCAAATCCATAGAATTCTTTTTGCAGAATTGTTTATGAAAGTTGTTCAAATACAATGCAATTATTAAGTGTACATGTAACACAGTGTTTGTAGATATTACATATTTTATGGTATTAAGATATTTTTAAACAGTTTTCAATGCATCTTCATTGTACTAAAGAGTACTATTGGCTCAGACACAGACTTCAGTGAATGTTACAAAGCTCAAAAAGCAGTTGACCTGAACCTTCTCACTGATTGGGGGTCATTGGTTCAAGCCCCTCTACTGACCTGACACTTTATGCCAGAAATATAGCAGTTTCTAACGGAGGATGAGAGTCTAGTGCTGGTCCTTCCCAGGAATGATGGTTGGGGTAAACTACCTACCACTTCATATCTGAAATATACTGTTGAAATCGGCACTAAACCCAAAGCAGTCAGAATGCTTATACCAGGTAATCATTTCACCAAAAACACTATTATTTTCTAGTACTAGAAATGACCTTTGACAGCGCCTCAGGGGATGTGTTTGGTGTAGTATTTGCAGCCCAGGCCACCAGATGTCCCTGGAAATCACTTCTGCTGCATGCCATTACATTGAGGAACTGTTTGTTTGCTGAGTTAGCTGCATCATTTGAAGTAAGTCTGATCTGTAGTCAAACACAGCTGACAACCTGTACAAATATGAGGTCTTTAGTACACATTTATTCGGTGGTGAGGTAATTAATTGGAGAGTGTTAAAGGTCATGGGAATGGTCTGCTACCTTCCATGGATCAAGTCTCTTTTGTTTTTCAGAAATAGTGTTGTCATTTGGCTGTTGCTTTTTAACAGAACTAAAGGTAGTTTATACGTAAAAATCAAATTAATCGAAGTATTTCTAAACTTTGAATATTTTATTTATTGTATCTGCATGTAGCAGCTGGGCATGTTTTTTAAATATAAATTTGAAAAATTGTTTTATGTCTAGATTCATGGCTAATGTTTCATACATACATGCATAATACTGAATGGCAAAAGAAAGCCAACTTTACTCTAGCATGCCTGATTAGACCGAGGTAGGTAGTAAGAGATGGCCATTACAGCGCAAATTGAAAACAGTTTTCAAGTGAACAAAATATTTCATGGTTATTTTATGTAGATCTAGCCTTATATGGAACTTTACCATCTGTAAGATTTCATGAAAAAATGTGAGTTGACTTTTTCTACGATTTTCTTTTGCCTTTGAGTATAGCAGAGGCCATGTTTGTTTACATGTTTACATATAAGTGATGTATCTTACCAACCTGGTTAGTGCCCTGACAGTTATTATTTCCTGCTATGTGTATGTTTTAGGAAGCCTCAGTTTTGCCATGCCTGTGTAGCTGGCTGGTAGCCATGATGGATGTCACTGAGCATGCTCACTTTGTGGAGAATTATGGGAAATCACCATGGAGATATACAATGCACACACTGGATGCCATCTTAGATTTGTTTATTAGAAACAAATGGGGCTCGTTGCTTGTCACAGGATTTGATATTTTTCAACAGGTATCTGAGTGTTGAGATATACATGTCTATCTAAAGCATATTGTACAACACTTGAAATAAACCTGCTAGACTTCTAAAGTAAAGAAAGCTACATTGCGAAAAAAGAAAATCAGTGATGTTAAGAAAACCTTTTGGCTAGTCAACTTGGAATTTAACTATTTTAAGGTTTATGCTTAAATGGAGAGGGTCTTAACCACACTTCCTCATACATGTAAATAGCAAGAACTTGCTTTTCTTGGGCAGTGCACTAACAAGTCACTTCAAAAGTTGCATACAGTCTTCACAATAAAAATCTCAAGGAAGTACATGTAAATATTTTTGTGAAACACATACCCTCACTTCTTGAAAAACAAATTTGTTCTTGACTTCATTAGTGTTTCAAGAAGTGCAGGAGCTTGTTCTAATTATCAGCTTCGCAAACATTGGGACTGGAAAAATTAATTATATTCGGGAAAGGTGATTCCTCAGCTTTAGTTGTAGGTCTCTATACATGTTTGAATTTAAAAAGAACCAAATCAAAAGAGAAAAGTGAAAGATGATTGCCTACCATTTGCCAAAAACCATAGAATTAAACTTTTAATGATTTTATATAGTCAAAAGCTTTTTGTTTCATTTAACGTAAAGGTAAACTTGCATATGAATCTACCATAAAGACCGAGTTTTCACCTTTTACCGAATGAGAGAATGACTGCGTTCTAGTAATCTGATTGGTTAAAACTTGTTAGTATGATGGTACAACAAAGCCGAGAATAGTACATATATGTACATGTATAGTGGATACATTGGATTCAGTTTATCAGGTTTTGTTTACTTCCATTTTACACAGAATTCCCCACTCCTGCCATTTTTACAATTCTATGCTGAGTTCACTGAGAGACAAAACTACAGAAATTCTAGGCTACTCCTGGAAGAATTCAAGGAATCTGTTTTCCAGGTAATAAATCACAAAGACATTCATGCATTTGTATATAATTCAATGAATACTAGTGATCTGAATGCAGAGTTAGGGCTTTAACTTCAGTTCTGAACTTTTAAAGTTTTTCAGATAACAAAAGCTTCAACATTCCATGAAGTTACTACATTTCAGTCAGAAATAAACTTACTGTATTCTAGCATAACAAAACCTTTACAGATTTTGTTAACTAGTAATAAACACACTGCAAGGTTGGTAACATTTTTTTCTGTTCTCTTTACTTAATATTTGTTTTGCATCTATTACGGACACAAGTTCTTGCAAGGTTTGTTAATTACTCATGATGACTACTTCCTGGAGTTCATATCAATACAGTGTACTTGCACTGATAGAAGGGATCATGGAGGTTGCAGTGAAATCCCCTTAGCGGATTCGAAAACCATGCCCTCAGGGGAAAAAGTTCGACTCTCTGCCTCTACACCATGGCAACACCCAAAAGAAAATTTGTGACAAGATAGATGAATGTCTCATACATGTTTACCTTATCTGTATTTCTGTAATCAAGTTCAAGCATGAAAAGAGTGTTCAAGTGCTGGAGTATATAGGTGATGCCAACTGGTTGGAGCAGACAACTTACCGTATCATACAGTACATGTTAACCTCAACATCAAGTGTTCATAAGGTCACACAGTTACTGAAGATCCTCGATGGTGAAAGCATAACATTGGTTTTCAAAAATGTTGGTAAGTGACATGAAGGTGTGTATTGATATTTACCATGCTAATTGTCAAACATAGACTGGTCCATCTGTCAATATAAGACAGATTTATTTACCGTCAACATAATAAATGTTAAAAGCTAACCAGCTAGTATAAATCCCACATGACACTGTATAAAATGACTCAAATTTATTTGAACATACACAGGCAGTACTAGCAAATGCCTTTGAGATATTAAGTAGGAGTTTTGCTGAACAGAAAATGTGATAATGAGATTCATGGAAACTTTGTATGCAGCCTTTAACATTAAGCATAAAAATGCCAATGTAAAAGGCATTATTACAGTACTGTAAATCCGTTTGCGGCGTTTTTTTATTTTCACTATTTTTTGCAAATGGATTACATCATGAATTCAAAAATCTGCGTACATTTAGAACATCTAATATTCAGAGACATATTTTAGATCTTTCCTTTATCTAGACTGTTAAAGGTAAAATCTCCTGTTACCTATATGTATACTTTCTCCCTTTTTATTAGATCCAGATTTTCGGAGACAGAATCAGATGTTACAGCTTATAGAAGAAACAGAAATAGAGCAAGTTAACTTCACAGCTCTCCTGGCTCAAACTTCTAACCAGTTTGAGAATGAGTGCTTGTCAGTGGTGGACAAGTTAATAAACAAACATCTGTTTAGACAAGCCAGGGAGTTTGCTAAAATTGCAGGAATATGTGCCCACCATGTTACACTTCAGCAGGTAAGTCTTAAGTGGGTTAGATCAACAACCATCATGTCAATAGTATTCTACATGTTTTTGTGATGTCTTTAAAAATTCCTAGATTAGCGTCCAACATGTCATTGAAATTGTATTTATTTATTATTTATACTAATGTATTTATTCTAGATTGGGAAACAAGTTCTTACAACTTAGATTAATCACACCTGAGACATATTCCAGATGAAATCAATCTTGCAGAGAGAGTCAATGTGGAAATATCTGTGTCTTGCCTAAGGACACAACCACCATGGCTCTGGCACGGACTGTACCTGGGTCCCTCAGATCCTGAGGCAAACACACCACCACTGTGTCACTGTGGCTCCACTTAATTATTTACTCCCTTTACATCCATTATGTCTGACTCAGTAATATTCTACATTTAATTCATGATTTCTTTATTATAATTAGAACATAAATATTATATCTTAATGTTTATGTACATTCAGCTAAAACAGGAGAAGGAGAGAATCAGCAGCACAGAACTGTGGCAGTCACAACAGGCCAGGTTCAAGTTCTACAGGGACTGTACACTGAAGTTCAGCAAGCATGAAATACCAGCAGACAAGATTGCTGAATTCTTCAAAGTATGCAAATATTGTAAACATGCTGACTGACTTTTTGTAATGGACAAATTTAAAGTCTATTGTCTGCCTTTGTTGAATGAGAGCAAATAATAATTTGCTTATAGGGAAGAGGTCAGTGGGGATCAGTGATTAAGTACATGTAGAATTGTAGGTTTGGTCCTTCATAACTAAATGTCTTTCTGATGTGACTGAGTCCATGTAATGGTCCTGGACATGTCAAAGAAAACAGATGTGTCTGTGGAATTCGGACACTATTCCCTGAAACCTAATGTAACTTACCTCTTTTGGGAGCAAACATACAACCAGTTATGGGATACAGAAAAGAAACATGTTGCTGATATTCTTTATAAGTGATTGTCTGTACTTCTTGTTTATCTTTCTACTCATGCAGAAGGAGGTAGAGTTGATTGTGTCACCAGAAGAGAGAGCAGATATCTATGAGCTGTGTCTGAGGTGTATGGAAAGTCAGGGTGAGACTGAGGATACAGAATCCAGGACTGAAATCTACCGTAACATGTGGCTGAGCAGAATCCAGGCTAGGCTAGATACCAAACAAGTAGGTAGCAGAATCCAGGCTAGGCTATATACCAAAAAGTAGAATCCAGGCTAGGCTAGATACCAAACAAGTAGGTAGCAGAATCCAGGCTAGGCTAGATACCAAACAAGTAGGTAGCAGAATCCAGGCTAGGCTAGATACCAAACAAGTAGGTAGCAGAATCCAGGCTAGGCTAGATACCAAACAAGTAGGTAGCAGAATCCAGGCTAGGCTAGATACCAAATAAGCAGGTAGCAGAATCCAGGTTATGCTAGATACCAAACAAGTTGGTAGCAGAATCCAGGCTAGACTAGATACCCAA
The DNA here is from genome assembly GCA_022818135.1 of Saxidomus purpurata. Taxonomy (NCBI): domain Eukaryota; kingdom Metazoa; phylum Mollusca; class Bivalvia; order Venerida; family Veneridae; genus Saxidomus; species Saxidomus purpurata. The sequence goes on from JAFMSR010000018.1 coordinate 39,853,504, forward strand.
ACAAGTAGGTAGCAGAATCCAGGCTAGGCTAGATACCAAACAGGTAGCAGAATCCAGGCTAGGCTAGGCTAGATACCAAATAAGTAGGTAGCAGAATCCAGGCTAGGCTAGATACCAAACAAGTAGGTAGCAGAATCCAGGCTAGGCTAGATACCAAACAAGTAGGTAGCAGAATCCAGGCTAGGCTAGATACCAAACAAGTAGGTAGCAGAATCCAGGCTAGGCTAGATACCAAACACGTAGTTAGCAGAATCCAGGCTAGGCTAGATACCAAACACGTAGGTAGCAGAATCCAGGCTAGGCTTGATACCAAACACGTAGGTAGCAGAATCCAGGCTAGGATAGATACCAAACAAGTAGGTAGCAGAATCCAGGCTAGGCTATATACCAAACAAGTAGGTACACTGTATGTTACAACAGAATTGAATGTATGGCAAGTACCAGGCTAGTTGTAGGCCTTTCAGGAGTGGGTGAGTTTGAACCCTGTTTAGTCAAAAAATAATCTTCCAGAAGGAAAATGTGCATAAAGTTGTGAACGGAGCACATCTTGAGAAAGCTTGTGGGGTTAAGTGATGGCTTACACAGTACTATAATACTGTAAACCCTTACCCTGATAAATTTCTAAAATTAACTTGGCAAAATATGTTCAAATGAGTGCTCACTAAAATATTACTGACTGAATAGTATAGGGTGGTGATCATGATCCGGCTGCAAAGTAAGCAAGGAGAAAAATGTTTTGCTACCAGCCAGGTAAGAATTAAAAATGACATAAAATTGGTTGTAGAGGAGCAATGAGATGTAGAAAGTGATACAAGTAATCCATACCAACTTGAATAGTGGCCATACACGCAATCGGTACCCTGGAAAAATTAAATACATTGTATAACAAGATCAAATCGGGTTGATATAAACTGTTAACAAGAAGGTAACACTTTTGTAATAGAGACATGAAATCAACTGTTCATAGTTAATTCCCTTGTATAGCTAGTGTCAGTGATTAACCACCTCTGTAGATGAGTGGTGAAAGTTTTTGAATTGCAATCACTAATCCTCTTACAGGTTGATGGTCATGAGTGCGAGCCTCACTACCAACAGGACTCTTTATGACAGCAATTTTGCATTATGTTACAGAGAATAAGAGCCTAGTAGTGGGTTCATAAACTGCCCATTTGTAAATTAATAAGTAGTGTTGAAATGGATGTTAATACCAACAAAACAGAATACTGTCAGTGGATAATTCTACTAGGTGGTGTCTTCTTGTTTAGCTAAGTTTCTTTTGCAAAAGTCTGCAGTAAATAAATATTTAACAACATAAAGACAGACCTGTTTTCTACTATGCATTTTGTATTTCAGAGTCTACAAGTGCCAGAAACAAAACTAGATTTGTTTTCTGAGACCATTAATACAGATACTGTACCGTCTGCTACTGTTAAAACAGAGCTGATGTTCTGTGGGAAAATGCCGCGAAGTTCCGACAATCCGGATGATATGTCAGAGGATGTAAGTACATATAGTCAGCTTCTGATGCTTGCATATTTCATAAAATATTTTTAAAAAATTAGGGATGGGAACGAATACTAAAATCAATATTCCAATATTCGGTTTGGCATATTCGATTATATTCGAATATTCGTTTTGTGGTGTCCATGTATATTTTCTTAACACGACGGATACGCCACTACAGTATGTTTAGTATGAAAGTGTTTACTTTAAAACGGTATATAAAGAAACAAATTATTAATTTTATACAAGGAGAAGTTTGGCTAACATTTCACGATTTATCTTTGTATTACATTTATCTTTGTATTACGTAAAATATTTGTATGTATAAAGATTTAAAAAAACAAATTTGTATTCTTTCAGAATAGCCGTTAAAATGGAATTAAAGTAAAAGAGATTACCACCCTTTTCTATAAACTATGAATGTCTAACTATATATATATGGAAAGAAAAATAAGTTTTGCAAGTAAAAGTTTGGATAATATTTCAACCAGTTTTTATATTTTTCTTGTGTATAATATTAATAAATTTTTAATAATTAAAAATAAGAATTTTGCATTTTTCTAGATAGTCGACTAATTTGAGTTAAAGAAAAAGTAATTATCTCCCTTTTCAATTTTAGAGGTAGATGAATGCTGTGCATTAATTATCGTGCAGGGCTGGGTTGTTTTTTTTTGTTTTTTTTTCATTCATTGTGACTGCCTCCGTGGTCAAGTTAGGAAAGTATATGCCTGACATAAATGAAATACTGTTGAAACTGGGTTTTTTTCTCAGTGTTCTCTCGCTGATGGAGGGCTGTGGGTTCGTGGAGTTTGTGGCAGAAAACTACTAAATACGCCTGGCATAACTGAAATACTGTTGAAACTGGCGTTTACTTTCACTGGATTAATTTTTCCAGGGAAGATACGGGAAAACAAATAAATAAATAAACATTGATAGTTTTTATTTACATGTGTAAAGATCAACATGTACATAGTACATAAAATATAGCACACGTCAATTTATCAAAGCATCAACTTAACACACAATCATGTGGACACAGTTAAGTCTCTAAACGATGGTACATCAAATAAACACCCGCGGATGCAATTTTGTTTAGCTAAGATCAAACTTAAAGTAAGGATGTTAAAAATAATTTCAAACATATTTATTAAAGGAAAATATTTGAGTTATTCTGAATGATTGGACAACGAAAGAGTTATATCAGTTGAGTTAATACATGTATAAGCGTGATTGGTTATTCGTTTCCGTAAACATGACGTTGATCCTGGAACATTGTGAGATAAACAACTTTTAAAATTTGTTACATAAAACAGGCGACAATTAAAATGAACAAAAGATAAAAATGTTGTGTTGGGTTCTTATATTTTATTGAGGAAAAACTAGAATGTCGCTGTTACTTTTTACTGATTTTAATATGGCGCTAAAACCTTCACAAAAAGAGAGTATTCAACAGACTTCAAGAGCCTAAAAATGTTACTATACTGTTAATACCTCAATAGACTAAAACAGTTAGTATTACACTGTACATTCAAACACTACAAAAAAGTCACCACAATAACACCTGATGCAAACTGCTAATCCGTAACGATGCCCCCCTGTCAATTATGCATTGCAATTTTCGTGTTAATTGGGAAATTTTTGACACGCTCTAAACAAACAATACAGAACAAACGGTTTTATTCGGCATAATTAGCATTCTTTAGATTGCTACCTTTTTAAAAAAAATAATAATAATTTACGAATATTCGAATATTCGTTCCCATCCCTAAACAAAATTAAAAATTGTGATTAAACTGTCAATGAAAGAGGACTTCTGCCAAAAAAGCATAAATAAATAAGGACAATCTACATGTGTTATTTGTCTAATTTGAAAAGTTGATTTTTGGAGGCTTTATTGTTAAAGTGAGTTACTGTTCTTGTCAATAGTGAGGGCGGAGTTATATACGACTCAGTGCAGAATGCATTCACTACCTTGAATCGGAAAATATTTAAAAATCAGGCAAGATTCTGAAAATCCATGTTGATTTATAGTTTGAACATATTTTATTGCCAATATGTACATCTATGAACAGATACATCAAGTACAATACAAAAAAAGGCAAAAGTGTTGACCCACAAGTTCTCTCAACTTAGATATGGATCGTCCCTTAGGTGAAATATTTACAAACTCTGTTTACAACAGTAGCATAAACATAACTATAATATAGTTTATCATATTGATTTATTTAAAGACGATCGCTAGATTTGATTTGATTTGATTTGATGAGGATTTTAACAAGGTCTGTTCAAAAGAGCACTTATGTTAGCTTGATATCTGGATGAGACCCTGGCATGTCTCCTGTCATGCCTAAAAAACTAAATTTTGAAGCCAGAAATAGGAGAAATTTACCTGACTGCAATTTCCAGCTAGTATAGCCAAAGGTTGAATTTGATTGCTTACCAAAGAGAAGGCCAATCACTGCGACCAATGAGAACTAAGTGTGATTGACCTAAAGACGATCGCTACAGTTTAATTCTTGGATATATAGCAAATATCTTTATATTTTGATGTTTTTTAAGTAAATGTCACAAACAATTACTTTTGAATAAAAACACATACAAAAGGATTATTTTGAGCAATAATATCACTTTAACACTTTTAAACATATAACTATAGCAAAAAAAATCAGTATATCAAGAAAACTTATTACCTCCCTTTAAAAGCACCCAAAAAGTCAGTGTTAAGCAAAGATGGACTTTTAAACTGTGTTAAATGCTTTCAGAAGGATACTTTTTTGTTACATATTACTTGTAAGTGTTTCACTTTACACAATTTGTCCAGTTAAAGTTTCATTTAGCTATCTGTATTACATCAGTGGTAATAAACACATGGCCTCCCCTCCAACACCACCCTCCCACCCGAGACAACAGCTCATTTTTCTCAATAAAAAGGCTGGTTACCTATCATTTTTAAACTAGTTCTCAATTAAGTGATGTTTGAACAATTCTACTGCAAAAAATTAAGAAATTCTCAATGCTTGAACATTAAGAAAAAAAACTTTGAAAAATGACTACAAATTTTACATATTTTTTTACAGAAACTAGTTTCTCTTTATGGTTTTTTTCAGTTTGAATACATTTTGAAATCTCAATTCATGTAGTTTCATAAAATAGGATCAATTGCTTAACATTTTAAATAAAAATCAATGGTGAGTTGCCAAATTTAGAGATTTATTATTGATAAACATGAGATAGGGGTCATTTTCACTGCTTTCGGGGGTATGCTACAAAAAGTGTCCATTACTTCTAAATAAGGATGGTGACCTACCTTTTTTTATTTTATATTCTGACTAAACAGGTATTACCCTAACAACAAATGAAATTTCATAAAATTCTCATTGCTTGAAAAAAATGATGAAACTGTAGCGATCGTCTTTAAGTGGCTACTAAAGAATGTTTATATTTCAGGAGGTGAAAGCAGTTCAACAACTTGCTGGAGATTTATTAAAGAGTGGCAAAGTTTCAGACAGCTGTAGGTTGTTGACAGAATTCAATGTCTACTCACAAGATCTTGCTGTCTTATTGGTAAGAATTTAAACTGCCAATTTCATTACTATGAAACTTGACACGAGTGGCTGGTTTATACAAGTGATTAAATACAAGGTTCACCTGTAAGAAAAAGATGTCCAAGTTAACATTATGGTGTATGTACATTGTCTATTTTAAATTATTTTACTGCCAGATGAAAAAATGACCCAGAATATTGTATCATTTAATGATAAAACTGCAACATTAACTAGTTGAGAGATATAATACTAATTGTGTGGATACAATGTTTACTTGCAGACATGTATTAGGCTAAGTATGGGAAGCCTGTCCCTGGATACAATGTCCCCGGATATGTTACATCTGCTCAGATCACGCCCTGGCGACATGCACAGACAGTCTATAGCAGCACCGGTTGCCCTTCTCAGAAATTCTAGTAGTAAGTAGCCATTATACCTGACCCTGCTAAACTTCTGAAATCAACTTGTCTGCCTATTAATTTGACAGTACCACTAGTGCATCAAAGGGGATCTCACTGAACATTTTCAGACTGCACAGTAAACAATGAAGATCATGATCAGACTGGGCAAATTAGCACTGGTGGCACGATCATTTTCCACCAGCAGTGTAAAAGTGAATCGAGAAACAATTATATGTTTATAACTGCCTTATATCAAAGACATAAATACCTTAATCAACTTAAAAAAACTCCCTTTCTCTTCATGATGTATTTTATTTCACAAAGATATACATGTATGTAGGATATGGATTGACCTTAAAAATTGTTCTTAAAAAATCATTGCCGTAATTCTTTATTGAGTCCCAACAAAAATTGATTGAAACATTCAGATGTCTTTGAGAGAGGTTTACTGTATTCGGAAAACTTCATGTAATATTCTCCTCATTAAAAGGTTGTTTAGGATAACTCAATCACAGACAGCTAAATGTATTTTGTTTCATTCTATGACAGCCATTAGCCTGATGAGTAACATCCAGCCTGTAATAGATTCTGTATCCATGGAGAATGAAGCAAAGATCTCTGCCATGGAATGTCTTCTGAACCATGTAATCAACGGCAGACCTACATGTATTCGAATCATCACAGCTTTCAAAATAGCTGCTGTGAGTACCAAATGTTGATTGAAATATAACATACGCAAAGAAAGTGTTTACATGCATAAAATATAAAGGGGAAAAGCAATTAGACTTTTAAAAAATAAAAAATTTCCACCATTGTCCAGTGTAGGTGATAACAGTTTGCAAACAGTTAAAAATTAATTTGGTTTTATTAGTGAGATTTTTGTTTTATTGCTATTTTTTGCAAGAAGTACATGTAGTTGTGAATTTACAATATCAGTTAAACTTTTAGACAAATCACTTCAGATGATTCTAGACACTGATACATGAATATTTGAGCTCACAAATGTATCATGTAGTAAACATTTTGTGAGGTATATTTTGCTTCAGAAATATAATTTTACTACTAGATAATGGACCTACCTTGCTTTGTTTCAGGTGTTATACATTGGTTATGATGATGTTATAACTAGTGATGACTATTTCATTCTGAAATCTCTGCTGAAAACCAACTGCTCGGCAAAGTTCCGACTGGCTGCTGATTTCCTGGGTACGAGTAGTTTATCTGCAGAACAGGTGAGAGTGTTGTGTCTTCTACCAATGATAAATCATCTCTTCAGTGCAACATGGTCATATATCCTTAACACGTTAATTGGAGTTACAACCTTGTTGCACTAAAGGGATGATTAATGTGCTCTAGAACTTTACTGTAAGAGACTGGTACATTTTGATCACAGAGGAATTTATCATTGTTTTTTTCAAAGACTTATATTTTGAAGCTAAATTTTAGGCATTTAAAGTTATGCAGTACTTTTTTGGTATGTAAGTAAATATACTGTTGTGTTGTAATACCATTTGCAAGGGAAATTTCTTAACATTTTATCGAGCCATTTATCCAGAATGTTATTGGCTACTAGTTGTTTGACTTTGAAACACTGGCCTTCACTGCTAAATGTTCAAACACAATCAGCACAGAAATTCATGAGAAAAAGCAAGTGAACATCCCCATAATGCTTCGAATGCGCAGAATGAGAAAATAGATTCTAAATTATTAACATGAATTTTTACGACATCAGCCAAAACTGTATTGGCCAAAGTAGGGACAGAATGTCAAAAACTCAGAAGAGGTTCTGACCCAGTATTTTTTTTTCTTTTTTTGTGTAAATGTAATTTAAAAAAAAGGAAACTGTTTGCACTGTTGGTATTTTAACTGTTCTAAATTATCTGTTTCTACAGGTTGCTGGATTTTTGTCAGATGCTATTCTCCAGTCGTACAAAGTGAGTCTGGGCGACAGACAAGGGGATCAGGAATTATTCTTTGATCCGGGAGAAAATTTTGCAGATTTCCACCAAATTGTTAGACTGTGTCAGGAACCTTCGTTGTTAGGCAACAGACTGGTTGACTGCGTAGCCTCCATGTCAGGGGATCTGGAACAAACTAATGACAAAGGTTGTATTATTTTTCTGATCCCCCTCCCATCTCTGAAGAGGCATATGGCAACCATATTATATGTCTTTCATCCATCAGTCCATTCTGATCATTTCTTGGTCACAGCTTTGTTACTTTTTATTCGATTTTGGACTTAACAGAATTATCAAGCAGCACATGAAGCTGTGAAGTTCTTAGCACTAAGGTTGAGGGAGACAGAGGGTAGTAGGTTAGAGAAATTGGAGTATCTTACAGTTACAGATTTTGTTCAATATTTAAATTTTTCTACTGTAAAGTAAGTTGACTGTGCCGGGTCATTATCATGCACAGATATGCAGACTGATCATGATCTGCACTGATAGCAAAGGCAGAATCACTTGTTGTCTGCAGGGTAAAGGTTTATCAGTCATTTTCACAACAAAAACACATTTAGATATGACATGAAACATTGGAATCTTTATTAACTTAATATTGGGTTGACATCACATGTAGTTGCTTTTCATATACAGATGTAAGCAGAGAAACAGTTCAACCCTCAAAATAATCAGTGATGACAGTACCTGTGATAGAGAATGCCATACAAAATCTGTCTCCTGCAAACTGTTGCTTCCTAGATACCACAAAGAGTACAAATCTTTATTGACAGGATCATTGCAGGGGAAATTTCAAGGATCTGTGAACAGTAGCTCTCAGTTACCAGAATGTTCTGATCCACCCAGCTTACAAATATAGCTTTAGATGAATTAATAAACAAAGTTTTATACTATTATTTCAGTGTTGACTCTACAAACAGAGCTGCTCATCCTAGCACACGAGTGTTACACGGCGTCATGTGACATGGAAGGAATATCAAACATACTTCGAGCGGCAAGAATTCTGACAGCCCATCTACAAGCTGCAGGAGAACACCAGTTGATGGTCAGTATTGTTATCTAGACATACAGTAGATGTGCCATAGTCACAGACATGATGGGCACCTTTTTTTCCAAGACATGTCTGTTAGAGCATAGAAAAGATGTAGTAAAGTCCGTATAGTTCACAAAACAAGGTTAAGCCTGAGCTCTTGCACACCTTTTAAGAATGTAGGACTATGTGAATTATGTATGAAGTTGCATTTTCTATGTCTTTTGCACTGATGTGACTTGTTTTGTGCAATTGGTGCAGTGGTCAGTGGGTCTTAGGCTTTCTAACTATGCATTGTTAGGTGATCTAACTGTATGATGCATGTTCAAATTTTGGCGTCTATCTTGAAATTTTATTCTGTTTTATTTTTAGACACGTTTGTTGACTGGTGTAGGAAGGTACAATGAGATGACCTATATATTTGATGCTCTTCAACAGAACCATCAGTTTGAATTACTGCTTGGGAAAGGCAAAGAAAGGGTAAGTCTGCTTAGATTTATAACAACAGTTAGAATTCAGGAGTTGTTAAATTACATGTATCGTGAGTATAATAGTTCAAAGTATATAAATTATGTACATGTATAATTAGATAGTGTGAAGGTCTCATCAACCATATACCTTGAACGAGGGTGATGGGCATTTAAATCATAAATATAATTAGATAGTGTGTATCTACTGTGTTAGTGTGTTTGTAAATATACATTACACAAAAGATTTGTCCTATGTAGTCATCAATTGTATTACCTGTCTTATTACTTAAAGTTTTGAAAGACAGCAAAGTTTTAATGTGTTCCTATAGAATGTTTCAAATTACATGTAATGAAGAATGTAAACGCGATACAACTTATACATGTATATACATCGTATTCATTACTGTCAGTCATTAGGACATCAGTACACATTTACTTTAAAGAAGGTGTATAAGTCATCAATATACATGAAGAGTACATTTTAAGGAGAGTAGCTATAGTAATTAAGTTATATAAGGGATCACAAGGCTGAGAAAAATGATACAGTGGTTCTGGTAACATGCTAGAATAAAATAAGGTATGTACATGTTGATTTATGACTGCTTAAAACTAATTTATGTATAATAGGATTACCAGGCAAGCAGCATTGATGTATATTGACCTAATTGTGCTTCATGTTTATACAAGTTCAACTTTAAATTCATCTACATGTCATTACTTTCAGAAAGCAAGTCCTTGTCAAGGCAGTGTTGCAGAATGCCACTTCTTTGTTGTGACTTATATTTTCTTGTACTTATCCCTTTATGATTTTGTTTAAACAGGAAACAAAGTTGAAGACTGCGATACTAGATTACTTGAAGCGTTACCACCCTGAAGACACAGATACATATACAATGGTTGCCTTGAAGTTTATGATGTACAGAGAAATTGCTCAATTACTTGAGGACAGTGCAAATAAACATCTTGATAAACTAAAAGGAAAACCTCTTGGTAAGTAAGCAGTATTCTAGAAAGTATAAATTGTTTTGTTTCTGTTTGATGAATTTTAAAAACCTAGAGATAAACACATGTCTGCATCTGAATCTTCTTCCAGTTTGAAATATGCTGGCATTGCCAGGATTTCATGTATACAGTGATTGTGTGTTGTGAGTAGTGAGTGTTTATATTTTACATGTATATTAAAGTTCCTTCATTGTTTTTCAGAAAATTCATCAGAAACCCAAGCATTGTTACAGAAGGTGGCACAGTTCCTGTCTGAGGCGGCAGAGAGTTACATCAAGGACAATTGTCTACGTCACGCCCAGGCTTGTGTCAGGAAAGCTCGGCTGGTAGCCCTCCAAGTGAAGTACCTAGCATCAAATCAACAGTTTATAAACCTTACCACAAAGGGAGCAAATCTTCTGATAGCAGATCACCCAGTTTTTACAGAGGTTTATATATACCATCTTCTTGTATCAGTTTTTGCTATTATGTATTTATCATACACATGAAATTTACATGGCTAATCAAGGCTTCTAATATATGTACCTGTTAAATCATAATAGTTTTAGTGCTTAAACATGTCAACTAAACAGTCACTGTAACTAAAATGTATTACACTGCTAAATTTGCTATAAATTATGATAAATTTATCTGTTTTAGATATACTACATAAAAAGCTGCTGTTGAGTTTCATGGCCAGTAGATCCAAATCAGTTAGTGCACCCTACTGTTTGCATAGCTATCTCTTGAAACATGAATTCCATCATAGTTGTATGCATTTGATTTGATGTTTTTATTATATTACTAGTGGACAAGACAGCAATGATTATAATACCCCCTCCCCCCCCCATGCACAACAAAGTTGTAAAGGTGGGATATACTAGATTCAGCTTGTTGGTCTGTCTGTCCATCTGTCTGTAGACACAATCTTGTGTTCGCACCATGTCCAAAACCCCAGGCCAGATTATTTTTCACAGACTTATGGCCCTTTGTTTCAGTTTACATACAGATTCATCAGATTTCATCTTCAAAACCCTTTGCCATAATTGAATGAAACTTTGCAGGAATGATTGGTACCAAGCCTAGTTGTGTTATAATATAATCATAATGCTTTCCCATTCAAAAGCCTTATAATTACATCAAGGTTCATGTCCTATGTGCAAGTAGGGGTGGGGGTGAATTCATGTTCTAGTTAAACATGTACATGTATTGCCATCGATAATTTATTTTCAACATGTGTTGGTTTCAGGCTTATATTATTAGTGAGGCATACAAGCAGAAAGAGAGCTGGGCACTAGCATTGAGTAACAATGTGATAAAGCTTGGCAATCTGAAATATCTTCAGGAGTTTAGAACTCATATCAGACTTACCCCAGCTCTCATAGAGGATGCTGTAGACAGGTGAGTGTGCTCTGACTGTATCAGGCTTAGAGGCTGCAGAAGACAGGTAAGTGTGCTCTGACTTCATCAGGCTTAGAGGATGCAGTAGACACGAGCGTGCTCGGACTATATCAGACTAAGAGGATGCAGTAGACACATGAGTGTGCTCTGACTATATCAGGCTGTGAGTGTGCTCTGACTATATCAGATTAAGAGGATGCAGTAGACACCTGAGTGTGCTTTGACTATATCAGACTAAGAGGATGCAGCAGACATGTGAGTTAGCTCTGACTCTAACTTGAGATGTCTTTAAAAGTATGCTAGGATGCAGTAGACTCTGTGTTATGGCTGTAATGTAAATACTGTGTCAATATTCAGCAGACAGGTGTACATGCATCTTAATATGAGGAGGTCTTACAAGTATTTAAGGATGCTGTAGGCATGAAAACAGATAAAGTGTATACAGACTTTCACCTGAGAGCTACAACGAAGACTCCTAATTCCATTTTATGTTTCAGATACCAGCAGTGTGCTGATAAATCCCAGCAAGCACCTGGCAACATAAAGAAATTACTTCAATATTGTAAGGATGTAAAAATTCAGTATCGTTTAGCTAAACAGCTCGGACTTAGAGATGTTATAATTAATCTAGAGAAAGGGGATGCTAAGAGTTACATTATGGACTTTGCAAAGTCAGTAACATGATGGAGTTTAGAGAGGAGATGAAAGCAAAAACTGCTGAAAATGTTTCGGTTCTTCCAGTTTTAACTTTACCCTAATGGTGGAACAGGGTTCTGACTTTACAACTAGACTATGTGCAGATCACGATATTCGTGCAGTCTGATCATGATCTGCATGGTTTGCTATGTAGTGAGCTAGTATTTTCATGCCTTTGAAAGTAAAAGGTTATGTGAAAGATGGACAAGTCCATTTTAGAAATTTAGAAGACTAAGGGTTATATGATGCTGCTTTATATACAAGACTGTCTAAAGTCTCTCTCACTGACACTGTGCATATTTATCTTATATAGCCTGCAAGCTGAGTGACAGGTCGGGATCACTTGATCATATGTCATACCTTTTCTCTGTTTGGCAATAACACTTTGTATCCCTCAAGCAGGACTGACATGGAACAGAAATAACTTGCAGTAAGAGGGTGGGGAACAAAACAGAAGAATTGTTACTCTTGTATTTTTAACGGTTATTTCTTTATTCAACTAGTATCTTAGTCACTAAATAAGCTATTACTATCACTTCACATTTGAACTGTGGACTAGTGAAAGTGGAGTAAACTAGAAGTCTCACATAACCTCAAGTAATGTGTGAAATATCTGCCTAAGTTGTATTTTGAGTGATAATCCTGCAACATTACTAAATGTATTCCAGCAAAACTTGATATATGCATTTATTACCCTTCCATAAAATTTGCGGTCTTCTGATAGGTCAACGATCCGTAAATATATATTGATATTTACGGGCAACCCAGTAATATACACTCGACATATCCCGTTACTGTACCCCATGCTAAATGTGAGAGTGTTCGCATACAGTACGTCAAATGTATTAGTCCGTGCTGATTTGTGATGTCAAAAAGTGACATTGAGGTATAGTAAGGGGATTTGAAGGTCTGCTTATGTTCAGCTGTTAAATAAATAAAAAATGAACGGAATCTTTCAAAATTTAAGAAAGGGAAGGGTAATGAAATTGTTATTTGGTTTTTGACATGATATATGGGGATATATTACCTGCCTCGACATAATATAACCCTCGAATAACGGCTCAGGTAATATAAGTCTAGGGGGGTAATATATCCTAATATACAACTTCAAAAACCAAATAACATATAATATTAAACACATATAAATTAGTATGTGTGTGAAGCACATGTGCAAGACAGAAACATACTTACATTTGTACAGGAAAATTTGTTATGGAAATACATGTGTATATCTTAGAAGCCTAGACAATGTGTCTATCTTGGTAAGAATTGACGTGCAATAATATTCAATGCTGTTTTTGTTACCAGTTTTGTACTTAAAGAAATTTAATATATGAAGTTGATATGAAGTTTAAAATAAAATATTTATTGATAATTACCAGTACACTTTTCTTTCTTTTTAATATTCAACTGTTCTCCCTACATTTTATATAGAGAATCTAACATGTTCATGAGTTGTGGATAAGGAAATCCCACCGAGGGTTGAGATACGTCCCAAAAATGAGGCTCTGCCGAGTTTTTTTGGACGTATCTCAACCCGAGGGTGGGATTTCCTTATCCACATCTCAATGGACATGGTAGATTTATTTTCTCACCGTTTGAATCACATTTGCTCACAGGTAAGAAAAAATAAGTGTAAATACAGGATGGGGATGAAAAAATGAAGATCAACTTTTTCTCGAATTTTTCTCCAAAACTGCTATAGATGGATAGGAAATGATCTAACTAAGAAAATGAATACCCATAACCCTATGTTTATTTCAAAAATAAAAACTTAAGTCATTTTTCGATTTTTATTTGATGTGCACGCGGAGTGTGGGAGAACCCTATGCGAGATAAGATTTTCCATCACTGCTAAAAATAGAGATTTTTCTGTCCAGTAAGTGAGAAATACTTCTCTTGATGAACGACTACATGATGAACATTAAGACTTTTTACCACTTTGGACATGTATGGCTGCAATAAGTTTATTATACTCTTGGTAGACATACACACGGATGTCAGATAACCTTCAGTTGTAAACGAAAGTTAACGGGTGGAGTTTCCAGTTGAAAGCAGTATTTTCATTGTGTAGGAAGGTCACAGAGCAGGGGTCACAATGTAAAAATATCGGTTTTTAGTTCACCTGAGGTGAGATATTGTGATCGCCTGATGTCTGTCCACACATAACTTTGTGTATGCAATAGAGGCTACATTTTTCACTGGATCTTCATGAAACTTGGTAAGAAAGACTACTTTGATTAAATCAAAGATCTAGGGTCAAAAACTAGGTCACGTGGTCAAATCATAGAAAAACCTTTTGTATGCAATACAGTAGAGGTTGCATTTTTCATTTGATTTTCATGAACTTTGTCAGTACGATTGTCTTGATAAAATTTAGGTCTAGTATGAATATGGGTAATCCGAGGTCTAGGTCACACGGTTAAAACTCTTGTGTATGCCATACAGGTGACATTTACAACCAATACAGTAGTGAAAACGGAATATTTAAAGGGGGTTCCGACGATGTGTGCCCACATGCAGTACTCTTTTTTCCTTTACTGTGTAAATGCAGCTAGCAAAGGGTAAAATAACTGTCATGGAGGCCGTTTTGGGGTATTCATCACCTTCAATGACATATCTAGTCAATCTTGATACTAGGGAATGCCGAGAACGTCGGGTCCACAAATTTAGGTGTTTTTACATTATGGTTGTGGAAAGGATTTCCGGTCACTAACTATATCTTGTTATGCGATATGTGTTTTGAGGTTTGGTGAAGATCGCATGGGTTTCCAAGATATAGGCCAGTGCTGTTTGGTAAAACATTGTCAATTTTAATGTTTAGATTGTTTATAGACCTGTCCGACTGTGGGATTTCTCCCCTGGTGAACTTGCCAAGAACCCAGTATGATTCCCATGCATACTGGTACCTAACAAAATTTGAAAATCTAGGGAGTTTTGTGTTACCTGACGACAATACCTAGACCATAGCAATAGTTGCCATAGCAACCAGAGTTCTGCATGGAATGGAATTCTTTGAACACCTTTGTTACAGCTTCACACAAGAAACATCCCTGCCAAGTTTCATCAACATTAGCCCAGTGGTTTCAGAGATGTTGTTTGAAGGAAATGGTGGACAGATTGACTACGAATGCTGGATGGTCGTAATAGCTCATCCTGGCACTTTGTGCCAGTAGAGATAATAAAAACTAAGCATATTGGTTTTTTCAATTTTACTTCAGATTTTCATTGTGTCATACAAAAACACCTCTGACAAAGTAACAGTTAACATACTTTTAGCTTATTACAAGATCCTTGCAGCAAAAAATGCATGTTGATCAGCAATTTTTGCTCTATATCAAATAGTGTACATACGAATTATTGTTCATGAGATTTCAAAGCACTCATTTCTTTCTCCCCTGTCTTCCCCACCCCACCCCAGCACGACAGCTGAAATGTATTCCAATATAATGGTCCTTCAGACCCACTTGACTTTCATTTGTGACTAACTTATAGTGAAAATGAAATGATAAATACAATATGATATCTATGCATAATATTGGAGATTTGCCTTCTTCTTTGCTTGCACTTCTATTATACCATCCATATAGTCCTCATGCTGTAGCTCTGTGGCTCCACGACGTAATGCAATCATACCCTGAAATTTTAAACAATATTTGACAATTTAGCAACACGATTGTAGTACAGAATGTATCTTATACATGTATAATAGCACAAAGAGAAATCTTAAAATAGATACCATATAACATTATTGCAATACCATGTTACTGTTCGGTGTGTAATATAATTTTATACTAAAACTTTGGTGCCACTTTATCTCAAATGCAACAGAAAGTTTGCTCTATAAACCAGATCAAAGTGATGATTGCTGCAAGATTATTCGTTAATCCCTCGAGTATTTATGAAGAGACATTGCAAGCGTTTTGACACTGGCACCATTCACATTCTATTTAATGCAAGACGATCAGACGGGTTAAAGTCAAAACAATGCCTGTTCTTAATATAGAAATAATATTTACTGGGGAAAAACCCAAATATCATGAAATATGCATTATATTCTTCTTCGCTGATCGTGCTCTGGACCAATGAGATATTGTCTATTTATAGATAATATAATAATGGTTCTTACCGCCTCCACACAGACAGCTTTCAGCTGTGCACCATTGAAGTCATCTGTACATCTTGCCAGCTCCTCATAGTTCACTTCCTTGCTGACATTCATTTTCCTGGAGTGGATCTGTAAGATTCTCGCCCGTGCCTCCTCGTTCGGGTTGGGGAACTCAATCTTTCTGTCAAGACGACCTGACCTCAATAAAGCTGGATCCAAAATATCTACTCTGTTTGTGGCAGCAATAACCTACAATATAACAAGGACACTTTCAGGACAGTGCAAAAAGAAAAATACAGTACTCTGTATCCTTTAAATTTTGTCATCCAGACAACAAGGACACTGTGTACTTGTATGATACAGTCTGTGATTGTCTATTACAAATAGCACAATATCTAATACTAAATGGCAAGCAACCATTGGATTAATGCTAACAAAAATATTAGAACAAGAGCCATGTTAGACATGGCCATCCCCCCGCCAAGTGCTCTTTCTATGACCAAGAAATTTGAGGTGAGAGGAATGGAATGATACAGTTTCTAATTTCATAAAATATTAGTATTTGGCCAGGTATAATTAGACAAGGTAGAGTTATGGTTCTTGGGCATGTACTTCCCATCATTGTGCTCTATCACTGTATAAAAGTTTCAAGTAATTCCTTTCAGTACTTTTGGAATTATGCTCCGGACAAGAAAAATCAAGAAAATGTAACAAAGGGGAGTCATTCAAAAATTAGGCAAGATAGAGTTATGGTTCTTGGACACTGCACTTCCTCTTATTGTACTCTATCACTTTATTAAGTTTCAAGTAATTCCTTTCAGTACTTTTGGAGTCATGCTCCGGACAAGAAAAATCAAGAAAATGTAACAAAGGGGAGTCACTCAAAAATTAGGCAAGATAGAGTTATGGTTCTTGGGCACTGCACTTCCCCTCATTGTACTCTATCACTGTATTAAGTTTCAAGTAATTCCCTTCAGTACTTTTGAAGTTATGCTCCGGACAAGAAAAATCAAGAAAATGTAACAAAGGGGAATAATTTAAAAATTAGGCAAGGTAGAGTTATGGTTCTTAGGCACTGCACTACCTCTTTAATGTCCTCTGTCTGTGTGTAAAGTTTCAAGTAATTCCCTTCAGTATTTTTGGAGTTATGCTCCGTACAAAAGTGTGACGGACGGACGGAGCCCGTTTCTATATTCCCTCCGACATTCGTTCCATATGGACAAAATATTTTCAAAAATGTGTACATTACCTTAATCATAGAGCTGGGCTGGAAACCATCCATCTGGTTAAGTAACTCTAACATAGTTCTCTGAACTTCACGGTCTCCAGCTTTCTCACTGTCAAACCTCTTTGTACCTTAGAAAGTGAAAGATAAATGTATAAATGTCAAAGTCAGATTTAACAAGAAAACCGTATGTAAAGATACTTCTGACTGAAAAAAAAAAGTATTTTCCTCAGCAAAAGAATGAGAAGTAAAAAGAAACTTATCAGTCAGACATAAATGCAAAAGTAGGTCTGAAAAAGGGCCATAACTCACACAAGAATTTGACAAGTATCAAGATAAGTTAAAACACGAATTGAATCTGCCAAGCAGTTCAGTTGCTATACATTAAAAACAAACATGCACTGAGCCAAGAGACAATGGACGGATTGGGAAAATACCCTTTCAATAGTCTTTAAACATCTTGTGCTTCTGAAGGAACACGTCTTACATTTCTGATGCACCACAAATTGAAGGAGAAAGATCATTAATTTAAAAATGGGTAATGTGAATACCTACCAATAGCATCTAACTCATCAATAAATATAATAGCTGGTGATTTCTCCTTTGCCATTGCGAATGCGTCTCTAACAAGTTTAGCTCCATCTCCGATAAACATCTGTACAAGCTGAGGGCCTGCAAGCTAATTCAGAAAAGAATACAGTCAATACATGTTAAGTTGGAATCCCTTTGAACAAATAAAGGTCTACATTGAAAGATGGACAAGTCAATTTTAGAAATTAATCAGAGTAACAGTTAAAGACATTTGCATGCAGTGATTTATATCCTGATTGTTATTTCAAACAAAATTCTTTCACATTTTTCATCACTCATTCTTTAAAATATGTTTACTAAACCTTTCTGTAGGTTCACATTAAAATTTGTTCTAGGTTTGAACTGTTTACAAATAAAGAAAAATAAAGAACAATTTCAACAGGCTGTCAAACTAAAATATTTCAATATATTGCACTAGTTACTGCTTTCAGAAAAACACTACAAAAGGACTGCTGGAAAGGGACAGAATGTGCCTTTCAGACATTATTTCTAATGAAGGTGTGCACCTTCAAACATTATTTATGATGTAGGTATGCACCTTCAGACATTTCTGATGCAGGTATGCATCTTCCGGCATTATTTTTGATTCACGTAAATCGTATGTAGATGGAACTACTGAATTTTGCATTGATGCAGAATAGAAACACAGTAACCCTAGCAAAACTCAAAGTAATTGGGATCCACAGATACACCAGGTGATGTCCACATACTGGGCCCAAAGGCCCTAAATGCTAAGACACAAGCAACACCAACCTTTAAGAAAGTGGATTTGGTCTGTGCAGCACATGCTCTGGCCAGAAGTGTCTTCCCGGTGCCAGGAGGTCCATACAGAAGAACTCCCTTCGGTGGTTGTATACCAAGAGCTTCAAATCTCTCCTTGTGTGTCATTGGTAACACAACTGCTTCTATCAACTACAAAATACAACACACAATAATTAAGACCAAATAAACACACCAGAATAAAACTTAAGTTTTTTACTACTTTACACCAGCTACATTTTTCCAAGCATCAACACTCATTTCAATAGTATTTCAATTGTGTACTGCATTCATTGGATGAACAAGTATAAGATTCACATCCTCTGCGAAAAACGAAAAATGCAAACTTTCACACATAAAGACAAGTCTCAAGGCTAAAACCCATGACTGTCAATTTTTGAGAGGTATAGTGATAACACAGCAACCTAAGTATTTCAACCATGACCATAGAGGTGGGTCAACAGTTACATAATGATATTTGTACTTCTTCAGTTTTCTAAATATAGCCTATTTATTCATACCAGTCAGACATGCCCCCAACAAGAGACTTGATTAGGGCATTCAACTGATATAATTTTGGCCATATATTAAATGAAAGCATTAAGCATGTTAAGACAACAAAAATGACAAACATATATGGTAGATCATTTATTTTCAGCTGTACTTGTTATGAGTAAACTAATGTAGTTATTCCCACTGTTTTAAATCAAGTTATTTTATCCTTAAGATTTGGCAGCTAAAACACGTAAAATTGACAAATCGTCTAAAGTATCATGTCAGACTATAGGCTGTATAGAATCTACAAGTCTAAACTCCCATGGAAAACGTACCTCTTGAATTTGTTTATCAAGACCTCCAATATCACTGTATTGTTCTGTTGGACGTTCATCTACCTCCATGGCCTTCACCCTGGAGTCATACTCTGCTGGCAATGTCTCCAGTATCAAGTACGAGTCCTTATTTACACCCTGTATTGTAAAAAAGAAACACTTAAACAACATTGAGTGAACCATATATGAACTTTTTATGTTAATGGAATACAATGAAAAAGTCACTACCTTTGAAAATAGCTTGTAAACCACTTAAAATTCCCCAAAGATTTCCTCATGGAATAAGTGCTATTCAAAATGGAAGCAAAGTGATATGACCCCGGATTTGGCAATGAATATGAACGGGAGAGTGAAAATACATAACCCATAGTCTTATTTATAAATAGGAGTAGACAGAGACATATAAATACAGAGATTTGAAGTCAGTCCATTTCACGTATAATCTTGTAAAGGTAACAAGAATGGCTTGGCCATAGTTTATTTATAAACATGTTTGCTAAATACAATTAACGGACTAACCAAAGACAATTATTTGCTAATTGCTGTAAAAACAAGGAGAAAGCTGCTTTTAGTAAAGCTAGATTGTCACAGGGCTCTTATTAACAGGCGTACGGCTGTAAATTACGACTAAAAACTTTTTATGTTAATGGAATACAATGAAAAAGTCAAGGAGAATGCAAGTTAAGTTTCATACTTAATAATTATTTAAAAGCATGAAACAAAGTATTTTTAACCATAAATCTCTCATCAAGCATGATTTTGACAGCATCCTTGGATAATATTTAGCATTATATGTACTGGATAGGAAACAGTCAAAACTTAAATTTCAGTCATCAGAATTCTCACTGACAGTGTGAGACCTTTTTGTCTTACAGAAACCTCCCATGTCATTCACTAATGTCCTAAAATGCAACAAATTTTTCAAAGTGTAACTGATGACAGTAATTTTAACCATATAATCCTTGCAATAAAATGACAACATTAACAGCACATATTTAATAATGATACAAAGAAATCCCACAAGTATCCAACAATCTGGAGGGGTAGAAGTATAAACAGAGACAAACGCTGTCTTACATACCACAAGATCACCAGGTGTGAGTTTTTCAGCATCTACCAGACCTATCACAGGCAGGAAGTATGTCTGAAAATACCAAAGTAAGACAATATAAATATATACATGGTAACCATAATAATTTTAAATAACTAAGCTTACTGAGAGCTAAGATGAGCTAAGAATTGTGTCCTTTCCTTTCAGTTATTTATATTTTCAGCAAACTTAAAAATATTGAGGCATAATTATATTGTATATTCTAACCTACTTTTACTGGTTTGCTACATGCAAGTACAGTTGACTCTCAGTATCTCAAACTCGCTAACTTGAATTTCCGTTTAAGTCGAAGAAATTCTAAAGTCCCGTCAAATTATTTTTTTTTTATCTACGTACTTTAACTCCTTTTAAGACAAAATTTGACATATCGAGACTCCCGATGTGTTGAAGGGATTTTTTGGTCCCGACAATCAAATTCCAGTGTATTGTCAACTCGTTAAGTCGAAGTGCGAAAGTCGCCGACGGATCAAAGGTGCGGTGGGTCAAAGCAAGGGCGAGACGTTGTCATGCCAGTTCACATGTGTCGTAATGATTGTTGTTTGTTTTTCAAGGATTTACTTTAATTGCTGGTGACTACGTGTAAGTAATGATGAAAAATGCGGTAATTACTTTAAAGACTTAATTTATTTGAGAGGTTAAACGATAATAGTGATTGGGTTTTATAAAAAAGATGATTTCTTAACGAATTTATCAGTCTGTAAATATTTTGTTTTGTAGTTAGTTGCTGTTCTTATGTTTATTATATACGAATGTTCTGACTTCCGGTTCAATAATGCTACTTTCACTTTCGCCCGACGTGTACTTTTGTTTTCAATCGGGCCGATACAAGTTTGTAGATGTGCTGGATATTTATTACTAAGGGCTGTTTGGGTATATGCACAAATAAAATGTAATTAAAATTGAATTTGTGTTCCAATGTTTCAGGGAAAATTTGCATCAATAAAATAAATACAAATAGTTGTCTGTCTTGAAAACAGGGAATTTTGTGCACTATTCGTCCATATACGTCCAAAAAACAACAACTAAAAGCCCCTCCTCTTACCTCGAACTTCGTTTATCTCGAAGTAAAAGGTCTGGTCCCTTGAAATTCGAGATAACGAGAGTCAACTGTATCTCATTTCAAAGAGTTGAAAGATAATTCCATTAAGCCTTAAGTTCAATCCATTATGGCAAATGTAATGACAATATTTTCCAAAATGCTTAGTAATCTTAAGAAAACGTAATACCACAAAGCAAATGCCTCATACTTAAACCTACTGCTGCAGATTGCATACACACCTGTCTTGTAGAAGTTTTGATGACAGCACACTTGCCCTTTCTTTGTGCATCAAGATCTACATTGGCACCATCCTCCTCTCCCTGATCCTGTGGGTCCATGTCTAACAACTAGCAAAGATACACAAATCAAAATATATAGCAAGAGGACTATGATAGCCTTATAGCACTCACCTGAGTGAACTGAAAACATCTGCAATATATGATCAGATCTGCACAATTCCTTATAATAAAGATAATAATTGTGTGGTGGAGGACCATCCAAGAAACTATCTTGTAAAGTTTAGCTGAAATTGCCCCAGTGGTTAAGGAGGTGTCGTTTGAAGGTTTTTTCTGCTTTTAGCTCTGTCAGTCATTAAGACGATTTGAGCAATTTTGGTAGAGGACCACCCAAGAAACAATCCTGTAATGTTTGGCTGAAATTAGCCCAGTGGTTAAGGAGAGATGTTTGAACTGTCGACGACTCAAACCAGTGAACAACATACAGTCAATATAACACTTTGTGCTCATGAATGTGAGTGAAAAACGGATGGAAGGTAATGGGGCTTTACATTTAATCCACACCAGCTTTTACCCGGTACATTGAGATCGCTTTGATGATAATGTGAAAAGAATATACCGCCATACACCAGCGCGGATGAAATGTACAGCCCCAATTTTAAAGATGTCACCTTCTGACAACTAAGGTAGAGTAAGGCGCTATTTAAAGTTTAATATCCTAACATTATTCCTGGAAGTACTAGAATCTTATTGTCTGATGAGTCATCCTCCATAAGGAACTGCCAACTTCCTCACATAAAAAGTCAAGGTTCAAACTAGGTTCAAACTCACTCATGACCTTCAATGAGTCATGACTAAACCTGATATACCAACAACCAACAAGAGCTGTCAGTAGGACAGCGTGCTCGACTTTTTTAGTGCTTGCCAATAAAACAAAACTTTGACAGTTAAGGGCACACAAGACTTTAACTAGGAATTTGTAAGTACAAATCAAGAAAATTTTTCACAGAGTTATCTTCTTTGCTTACAGATAGGTCTTATGATGGTACATAAGTACTCCAACTTTCAAAGTAATATGTCAAATGGTTAAGTTAACAAGTGGACAAGAATGAAAATTTTAACTGAGTTTCTAAGTCAAAAGGGGCCATAATTCAAATAAAATCCTTGACAGAATTACCTTCTCCTGCCCATGTTTGGGAATCATGATGGTAAACAAGTATTCCAACTTTCAAATTAATATCTCAAACAGTTCAGTCAAAAAGGATGGACTATAAAAAACTTAACCAAGATTCTAAGTCGATAAAAGGCCTTAATTTTTAAAACAAAGCCCTCTAAGAGTTACCTTCTCTTGCGTACAGATGGGGGTAATGATGTGAAATAGCATTAAAAGTTTCAAAGCAGTATCTCAAAGGGTTAAGGTAATAAGTGGATTTTACCCATATTCAATGTATTTTCTAAGTAAAAAGGGGCATAATTCTGTCAAAAACCGTGACAGAGTTATGTCCTCTTGTCTGTTGATGAAGGTCGTGATGGTAAACAAGTATGGTTAGTTGCAAAGCAATACCTCCAATGGTTTTGAAATAAAGTGAGGTGGTACGAAAAACTTAACCAAGCTCAATACACTTTCTAAGTAAAAAAGGGCCATAATTCTGTCAAAAACCTTGACAGAGTTATGTACTCTTGTCTGTAGATGGAGGTTATGATGGTAAACAAGTATGGTAAGTTTCAAAGCCATACCTCTAATACTTCTGAGATAAAGTGGGGTGGTATGAAAAACTTAACCAAGGTGTGACGCCAACGCGACGCTGCGAAGTTAGGATAGCTCCCCTTTTCATAGAAAAGTCGAGCTAAAAATGAACATAGATCTAACTAAACATATATCTCTTCAACTGTGGTACATGTGACCTACAAAATTCTTTTCCACTCAATACTATCCCTTACCTCAATAACATTTGAAACTAAGTAAGGTAAGGTCTTGTTGACTTTGATTTTCTCTGTATTCTCCTTAATTTTCTCTTTTTGTGCCTGAAGCTCATGTGAAATTCTCATGATTTCTGATTTCATGATCTGAAAGTGAAAAGAAAAGATAAACTTGTATAAACTTGATATCTCCTCAAAATAACGGTTAAATTAGTTTTGTAGTGCTGACATTGAGACTCTGTCCGACTTTGTGTAAAAAATGGACAGACACTGTGATTCTGTACTTGAAAATTATTACCATGACTACATGTAAATATTGGTATAATCATATGGTTGCTAATAATATGCAAACATGTTTAACTTAATTTATAACTGTTGAGTTCTAGGAGTAAAATTTAAATTACCTTAATTTCATTGTCCAAAAGTCTAGTTCTGCTAACAATTTCATCATTTGACATACGCAGCACCTCTTCACCAAGTGATTCCTGTAAAAATAGTAACATAAATATATTAAAGTGTTTATTTACCATGTTTACTGAATTGAAAATGTTTTCCTCTACATGTTACTACTGATATGTACATACCAACAGTATAAGAAATGCTTTCTTAATATTTCTTTACATAGTTTTGGACAAACATTGGTTTACATGTTTATTGAAATATTTTCATGTGGTTATGGTGCTCTAGCAACCGCTCTCCACCATCTGGCATAATAACAGAATTGCTAGAGGATACCAGTGCTACAAGTTCGAGAAACCATAATCAGCGGGGAAAAAATGTAAACCAACATCTGACTTTACTAAGTTAGAATTTTAGTTAACTTAGACAAAGAAATATTATGAAACACACTGTTTAAACCATAGGTATCTCTGCAAGTGAGAAGCAAAATGTAGAGGACAAAGATTCCAGTTCACTAATATTGTTGTTAATATATGTACATGTTTTGGTGAAATATTTATTTAATCACAGTTTCATCCCATTTACGATGTTCTACTACCAAAACTGACAATAAAAGCATCAGTTTTTCAAATCTACATCATTTGTATTAACAACGGAAAAATAAATTTCTTCAAACTGTATGAAAATAATATATCTTAGAACATAGTCAAATAAAAAGGTTCCAGTGTAAATTCCTGTAACTAAGTGAAGGGTTTGACACCTTATGCTTTCGCTGCCTATTTCAATATTAAATAAACTGTCCTAGTGACCTCAATCACAACAGTGGGCAGAGATCTTTCTCTAAAGCTACATGGGAATGGTCACGTGACAATGCATCAATTGTCAAATCGTCAAGATGGCAGCCAAGTGGTGAAAATTCCAACCTGCCTGAAACCTTAAATGTACGTTACTTTAAAAAGAGACATTCTGACAGTTAAATGTGGCAAATAAAAAGATTATTGTTTGATTTATTAAATAATTTATTGTTTTTACACATTTCAGTTCAAAAAGCGAGCATGTCAGATTTATAAATTTGTACGATTGTCCTTCGGAGTAAGATTCAGCGTACCCGTCCTGTCAAGCATATTAACCAGGTACGCTAAAGTTATTTTGCTTACTGCTGTGTTGTTGCTCCAAAACCGGCAACTTACCCCACCCACAACTTTTTGCAAGGATGATTCAGCACGACAAAAGATTCGGCAAGTTCAATTTCAATTCTAGCCGTTTATGGTTTTTTAGATTCATCGCTCAAATTCTATACGAAAAACTGTTTAATCTGAATAAATGATACCTCTCCATCATCCCAAATTGCTTTATCTTCCAGCGTCGGCATTTTCGTGAAAAAATCTTTGTAATAACTGCCAAATCGTGAAAATCGCAATTCAATACATGGGACAAAACTCTTGCTTAAATGGGAGATACTAATAGCCGGTCCCGGTCTTAGTTAGTTACGGATACTGGTGAAATAAACCTCCGTCCGAATCAATGCAGGGATCGATAATCCAATGAATTCCTATCATTGCAATGATTGACAAATACATCTTTCTTAGACTTGATCTCAGACGTATCGGCAGCAGGCTTTCCCCATATGTATAAGATAGTAATAGTTGTTATGCCTAAAGATATAGCCATCCATTGTGCTGCAGGTTGATTTCAGCTACCAATGACTACGTCAATGTTTCCTTTTTTCCAAGGACAACATATCATTGGAACAGCCTTCCCCCTGACATTCTATAGCATGCGCACACTTTATAACCAGTAGCTGTAAAAATGTGAGATTTCTCATATACGTACCTCCTAACACCAGAGCAGTTCAGTGCAGCCGTTGCCTGCTGATAGAACATGCCTCATCCCAGTCAGTCCGCTGGCTTTGTATTTTTTTTATCTTTTAACCAAAAATCTTCTCCAATATACATTACTTTTTATAGTATTTCTTTTAAACATATCTTCAATGATATTTCTTTTTTTCTCGTGGCTTATGATTCAACCCCCACGACTGAATACGGAGCCTCGGTATCTAAATATGAGGTTATTAAAGGATTTATTCAACTACATCCCAAATAAGATTTTTTTAAAGTTTATTTAGGTTTAATTAATTTTATGACATTATTATCAGTTTAACCAATTCGACAAAATTTAGTCTATTATTGATGTACATTGCATTTCCATTGAATTCATGGCACGTTTCTCTGACAATTTTCATATTAATTTCCAGTTTGCTTTCAAACCATTTCTCCAAATGTTTAATGTCTACTCAACAATAGCACATTTGACAGATAATCAATGCACTACAATGGTAGGTGAACTGACTTTTTTAAATGTCTAGGGGTGAAAAGTCTTGACACGCCAAAGTACTATAGACTTGATATGAAACCAGATTTAAAGAACAAAAGCTTAACATCAAATATATTTATATTCAGGAAAGTAATTAAGTTTTCCAATGATTCATTACGATGGTTCATATTACATTGTGCACGATAGAACATAAATAACTGTAAACGATGTGCATGATAGCATTTTCAAAAGTCATGGACTACGAGACACTGATGAAATATTATCAGATGACGATAGGTTTGATTTGAAAAAGTACATATCAACTATTGCAATGATGGCATATTTCTGCACAAGATGGATAGCCATCTAGATATTTTTCTTACCTTCCCAGAAAATATGTGCTGCATACACAGCCTAGACATACGGAACTTTATTATTACCTGTACAAACGTGCCTAGTTATGATGTCGTCACCTGTATGCAATTCCTCAGCCATGAGAACTGGATCAACAAAAGTAAAAATTAGAAGAGGGTATAATAGGGTCATGTTACATAATTATGCAGACAGTCGATAGAGGCCACCATTGCCGAACAAGAGCATCGGCACATTGTACAAAATAAGTGTAATGCATACATAAAGGATGTCATGATACTTTATCTCATCACGACATTCAAGTTAGTAACTGTTAATGCTTTGGCGTTAAATATCCAAAATTTATAACACGTCATTGATCTTGAACATGACCTTGAAAACGTTGTGTTTTTAGTATTTTCTAAGAGAGAATTTCCTTTGTACCAGTAGTTGTTGTATGATTTTAACGCCTGTTTCAACCGTAAATTTTGGTCATATTTACCGGCGGACAGTTTCCCATTAACCATACTTCCTGGGAAGAACCAGTACTAGACCTATTTCCTCCGTAAGAATCTGCCAACTTTCTCACATAAAGATGATTGTCGACAGCAGGTCTCGAATCCATGACCCTCAGTCTGTATGAGAGGTTACGGTGATTTCAAGTCAGCGACTCTATAACCGCCCCGACCAAGGAGGTTGACTCATTTGTTTTGCACCAGTACCTATTTTATTCAATAAGTCTTTTATACAGGAACTTTCAAATAACCTTCTGGAGCAGAGCAACGACAGTTATTATACTAGTATTGGATACCATT
Source organism: Saxidomus purpurata (assembly GCA_022818135.1). NCBI lineage: Eukaryota > Metazoa > Mollusca > Bivalvia > Venerida > Veneridae > Saxidomus > Saxidomus purpurata. Next base: position 39,881,186 of record JAFMSR010000018.1, read on the forward strand.
GTTTAGATTTTCAGCCCGCACAAGAATATTTTATGCCCGCCGCCCGATAAGCTCAACACTGTCCCAAAATAGATTGGTGATATTGGTATAAAATTATTCAGTCAATGTCACTTTTCAAAAAGAGCTGCGCGCACTACTCGTTTTTGCCAAGATAGTTTTACCGTTTCTAACTAACAATACTTAGTTCCGTTAAAAAACTCTGGCGAAGCCGTTATCAGCTCTTATGTTCCAGAACATATTTAGTTCCTCTTATGTTCGAGTTATTCAGCACAACGTGAAAATCGCTTTCAGATGTACACGTTGTAAACGACAAATTTTAATATGTAACACTGGTAGGCTATTAACCAGTACACTTGCGTTTCCAGACCACTGTATTTGAAAGGCTTAGTTTGAAAATGAATTAAGACGACAGCCATCAAGTAACAGCAATATCTCGTCATTTTTATAAATCAGACGAGTAAAACAACAACAACGGGGACAGTAAATTGGCTTGAATAACAATTCTTCATCAAGCTTTCAATGTGTTGATCGTCAATGAAAAGGAAGATCAAGGATATGGGCAATTAAAAACTATCATGAAGGTCCCACATAGAAAAAACACTACTATGTTTTGTATTTGTCAGAAACTGCATAAGACAGTATTTGATTATTCGATAAGTTTCATTCGTGTATTACAAGCTCACTTGGTTGCTGTCAGATGAAAACTGCACAGCAATGTGAAGGAAAACAGTCACCTCCATGCAAGAAACGGCGAGCACACTCGCTACACAATTTGGATTTCAGCATTAGCAACATATTGTGTAGGCCCTAAACATGTTGCTGTGGTGGTATCTTTAGGTTTGTTTCCTCAAGTTGTCATAGAAAATAAAGTGCCGTATTGTTATCTCGAGAGACGATTACCTTTTGTCTTGGACAAAATGTTTCTATTCGTGCATTGTAACAATAAATTGTTATACTATATGTATGAGTGTTCTTCTGTTAAAAACAACTCATTTATTATAATTTTCGGCAATATTGCCTTTTTCAAAAACTTTCATTGAAATTGTTTTTTGTTCTAAGCTTGACATAAAGATGGACAATATGTAGGTTCCAAAAGTGCTTAACAGGTTTTTTTTAAAGGGCAATATTGATAGCCTATTTGTTTGCTTTTCATAGCTTTTCCAGAGTTTTTTTCCATCACACGAGTTTTAATATAAGCATTTCGCTTGAGCTACTTGATTTTGATTATCCATAGAAGCTCGGAGTCATACTTTTGTATGACATAAGAAGCAAACTGAATGAATATGGCCTTATTTTACCTAAATATTAAAGTCACAGTAACACTTTTACAAGTGGCTCATATTTTACAAAGAAAGATGTCTTACTGACAGAAATGACTTTTATTTATACCAAACATATTCCCAACTTTGCTATTTAAATCGATAAATACATATTAGAAATACTGCACAGTATTTTTTCAATGATATTGCAAAAATAAGAAAAGCTTTCTGACAACTCTTTTTCGTGAAGAAACAACTTGAATACAAAAGACAGGCATATCCCAACATTGTTTAGAGTGAATAGAACATGGTTCTATCATTATCCTAATAATAATAAATTAAATTGACTATCAATAAATTTATGTTACTATATCAGTAAATTCAACATGATCCTGGGACTTTAACTTTTAGATATTACAACCAAAATATCCAGAAGGTTGAAAAAATAGCCTTTGTCTCGGTAAACGGACATTACTTTCTCGGACATTACCCGCTAAGTTCAATGTTGTATAGGTGGACATCAGCCGTTTCAATGACATGAATCTGTTCATCTTTTTTTTTCTGAATGCATTAAATTTTACCCTGCTGACGGCTTGTCAACAATGCAGATCATGATCGGCCTGTATATCCGTGCAATCTGATCATGATCTCCACTGTTCGCTAATTATCAGTCAGTAAATTTACATTGGTCACCCCTTTTAGGTAGTAATGATACCATTCGGACTGAAAGTTAGGCAAGTCTATTTGGGGTATGGGTAATACTGATTATAATACTGATTATAATACTTAATATCTACCTCTGGCCCCCAAAAAACTAATTAAAGAAAATATTCAATGTATTATTAAATCAAATACTCTGATGCAAATATCCGCCTTAGCAAAGTAATGAAGAGCTAATATTCGCCTATGCAATATTGAACTTAGGGGCTAATGTTCAGTGTATATCGTGACTAGCCTACAAATCACTACACTCTGATCATGATCTGCACTGTTCGCTATTATTCAAGAAATTTTGAATGATTATCCCTATAAACAATTAATGGTATTGTCCAAATTGAAATATACTAGATAGGCAATTCTGCTTGATCAAGGCTTACAGTTGTAAAAAACATACCTAAAGTAATTCCTTGCGTCACGCGCAGTACTGTGCTTCAGTTATTTCTTACGTTGGGAAATCTGGTGAATGCAAGATTACCGCGAGGGAAATGTTGGTGGGGAATCTGGTGAATGCAAGATTACTGCGAGTGAAATGTGGGTGGCGAATCTGGTGAATGCAAGATTACTGCGAGTGAAATGTGGGTGGGGAATCTGTAATGCAAGATTCGCGAGTGAAGTGGGTGGCTGGTTGAAGTTCGCAGTGAAATGTGGGTGGGGAATCTGGTGAATGCAAGATTACTGCGAGTGAAATGTGGGTGAGGAAACCATAAATATAATTTTGTGTTTCTTATGAAAAACATCAATAATATGACAATAGTTTTGAAACTGTATTAAATATTTATTTACAATTTACAAACACAATTTCAGCAGAAACATATTTACATAACACATACTTATTAAATATATTTTATAAATCTATTCACAAGCACTTCCTTCCAAATTTAAACTATTCTTCCTTACATGCATTTTGATAATAAGCACTGCATTCAATGCGCGTTGAGGGGTGTACATGTACTTAGATCAACATTTGTACAAAACAAACATTTTTTATCATTTTGTGTAGTGAATCATTTGTTATCCAAATTTCACAGTTCTGTGGGCGGAATATTGTAATAAGAATTTCCAAGAGTAGGCGGAGCATACATGTCACTTCCGGTGTAACACGGCATGGAACTTATCATGTTATAACGTGAAAGGGAGGAGTCCATATATGTTGGTACTGGGTAGGCGGGTTTCATTGGATCAGAATATGGATCACTGTGGCTGAGACTGCTCGTGAAACCTCCTTGCATGTGAGAAACTCCACCATGTAATCCACTATATCCGGTTGGAATGGAACTTCCCATAGTTCCTGGCGCACTTCCGGAAACCTGTCCTGGTAAACGATGGCTTCCGATTTGAGGCATGCTGTGATTATCTAGTTGTGATGATGGATCAGGATAGAAACTTGGATGAGGGTGAGTTCCGGGTCCTGTTCTGTTTGTTTGGTCAATCATAGGTTGAACAATACGTCTCCTTGCATTAATAAACCAATTATTCACTTGAAGAATTGTAAGTCCAGTTTCAGCACCAAGTTGTTTCTTTTGCTCCTCGGAAGGATATGGATGCTGGAGATGTTGAAACAACCAAGCACGAAGAATGTTTGTAGCAGTTTTAGAAAATATACCACGTTTCTTTTGCCGTTTTGATCCTTTACCAGCGGGTTTGCTGGTGCCCTCACCTTCATCCAACGTGCTCTCCTCAGACCCCCGGCTACTGTCATCAGCATCTGGTTCTCGCTCTCTCTTGACGCCTCTACCTTTCGTCTGCTTAGGTTCCTTCTTAACAGGCGCCTCAGCTACTTGCCTGGATGCTGGTACCTCACTAGCTTGCAGTGATGCCGCGTCGTCAAGGTCAGCGAGCTGCGTCGAACCAGTGGATGAGGGTCTGTGGTCAGAGCCGCTGTCGGTGTCATCTGTAGGATCAAAATTACTGTTTGAAAGTTTACAGGAAGCATCGTCATCGTCTCCTTGAGAATCTACGTTAAGATCATTGGGCATTTTGCCCTTTAAGCAAGTTATGTATCTCTCACAGAAGTTATCACAAAGTTCATGAACTTTTTCCAATTCTAGCAAATGAAATCTAAAGTTTTGAATAGCTTGCACCATTATATTGTCAATTTCTTGATTGTTTGTAAAAATCGAACCTTCGTTTCTTTCTGCAAACTGTTTACTGAACATGAGAAGATCTTCATTAAATGAATCAGAGGAACAAATTGGATCGCCTGCAACTTTTCTAGCACAAGTAGCAAGTTCACATTTTTCGAAAATAATTGCCAACAGAGGAAACAAAGGGTGTCCGTATAACGATTCTTTGTCACGTGATGGATCATTTAATTGATTTCCCATACCTGACATAGATGGCACTGCACTCAGTTGTGGATACTGAGACATCGACGACGAAGTTGGAATAGTTTGTCCATATCCGCTCACAACCGGAAGTGGACCTGCGTTGCCCATGGTTGCTAGATGAGAATCGAACATTGAATCTAAAGCATCTGGTGGCAAACCCAGTGAAGATATACTGTGTGGGGATGGTCCGAGAGAGGACATCATTGAACCGCTGTCGTAGGTTGGTGGTGGAAGAACCTCTTCAAATCTATCAGCCATTATATCTAAAATATAAGAATTACATTGTTAAAAATAAATCTTTGTAAACCTAAACAAGATCTGTGATAGTTCAGTTCCTTTCTAATTTGCATTAGCTGGACTTTGTTAAGTAAACTGTAAAGTAAACTGTGTACAGTATTAAAATCAGTATTAATAAAGCTAATCACAAACACCTGAATTAAAGAAATACATACATGAACGATAATCCAGCAACTTAATCACTTTGCCTTTGTTTTCTTTAGAATTTCTACGTTAATGAACACATGAATAACATGAATATTAATTTTTTTTTTACCACATCTTTATCATTCACGCATATTTATTTCACCAGTTCAGAGAGATATGACCTCGGTTTCAAGCACGAATAAATAGTTTTCCTTTATTTTAACAGCTTCCGTGTGTAAGTAGAAATGTGGTCAGTTTTTATTGTAATTCGTGGTATATGAAGTTATAGTTGTGGGTTGGCCTGACTCTACCTTATTAACAATTTCGCCCGTAGCTCTCTGTTGCGGAGTCAAACCACTATAAGAGACAATTTAATTAATTGTGTAGTTTTCGTATCATTACCTAAAACTAATTTCACATTGAAATCGTAATTTTTTTTTTCGAAAGATGTTAGATGCAATTTTTTATCTAATCATTGTTTTATACCTTTAAATGTTTACGTCTTGAAGTTAAACATGAAAACGTGCAAACTGCAATTGAGGCGATTCAAAAAATAACTAATGGCTATCAAAACAAAAACTACGCATATTTCCTTATCATTCTTTCAAAATACTGACGATAACGATGATGAAATAAGAAATGAAACAAGAAATAAAATATGCATACATTGTCAACAGAAATTTAAGGGCACATACATACGTATAAGTCATTTTTAGTTAAAAGATACCGAACTGTTAATTTATCAAAAATGTGAATTATGAATAATGTTTATCGTTAAAATGTACGTTTATCAAGTAATATATAACAAATGACACGTTGATGAAAATTGCTTCAATAACGAAGATCTTCAGAAATTATTTTGTAATGTTATATACATTTTCATTTTCATGTAACGTAAGTTACTGCATGTATAATCGCAACGTAAGTTACTATTCGTGTAATTATTATACTGAGACAAAATCAAATGAAGTTAATAAATGTCAGTAGTTTTAATTTAACGCTCTTTAAACATTGCAAGATGAATAATGTAAAAGAAATTCAGGTAGTGAAAATTATTGAGAGAAAAAAACTGACAATCAAAATACGTTACAGGTTAGACGCTTCCGTTAGATAGGTGTGGGTTATAATGTAATAAAGAACGGCAAAATAAAAATAATGAGCCATGAAACTGTACATTTGAAATGTATAAAGTAGCTTTTAATTGATATGGAAACTGTCCAGAAAGTGATATAATAAAGGTTTACCATTACTATCCAAGTCAAACATTTTTAATCCTGATTTTGAGCTAAATATATTCTAAAACTTCCGGTTAAAATATTTTTTCCTCTCCTTAGTCACCCTCTTAGAAGCGTATTCCCATTTTAAGTTAGCAATTCACTAAACTGACGTATTTCAAACAAGCATACAACAAAACTGAGTCATGTCAAGAAATGACTATATACATGTAGTTTGATTACCTACCTGTATAAGTAATCCAATGTGGTGTTATATTATAACTCTTGTCAGCTCCTGTCTGAATTTGACAGTGGAATGACGGGTCAAAACACCTTGACCCTTTATATAACTAGACCCTTACAGTAAAAACTTGTATCTTTACATCAGTCACGGTCCCTTAAGATTCAACAACCCTTATCTCAATAAATTTAAATGAATAAATTATATTTTGTGTCCGGTTATTGAAATATAAGATCTAATACTGATGAAAATCAGTTTAATTTTGATGAGTATCTTTTGAATCATTGGCTCAAATCTTTAAATTACCTGGCCCGCGCACTTATCTCACCAAGCGCATCGCTGACCATGGACCCTAAGGGGCCAGAAGAAAGTTTTATTGGAGAAGTAAACTAGGGCCTGCCAGCCTCGTAGGGTCAGCTACGTTGATGACATTTATAAATGAGGTGGCCCTTAGGGGTCAATAGAAACATTAACTTATCTAATCAAACGTAATTGTAAGATATGAATCTGTCAACTTTCTTGCTATTGTTAGAATTGAAATTAAGGCGTGCATGGGAGGTTAACTTATAATAGGAAATTGAGAAGGATAAAAAAAATTTAATGACTCGATTATTGCTGTTTAATGGACATTAAACACATGTACATACTTCAAATTCAATCTGACATGTGCCAAAAATTAAAGCATTACGTACGACAATATTTTCGTAAATTCTTAGAAAATAACCTTGATATTCAAATTTCCCCTTCCACTTTACCACATAAATCTATTTCTAAATTTAAAAGATACTTTGGCAAAACTCAGCTTTTGCAAATTTGAATTAGACAGAAATTATATTAGCTGACGTTGTTAAATGAAGTTTGCATAATTTTGTAAGAAATAATTATCATCATATATTCATTCAATATAAACGTTTTAATGGAAATCACTATCACCTGTTTGGATTGATATTGTATAACAGGCAATTCTTTACATTTACATGTAATAACATGGATGGATTTCTGGTAAAGCTTTGCAAGGCTAAATCTGAGATAGTTTTCAAATTCGATAGTTTAATCATAATTTATTGCCAGTAAGATGCACAGCAAATAATTTGAGCCCCAAGTGCTTACCAAATTATAAAACGTCCCCCCCCCAACAAAAAAAATCAAATTTGATAAATGGCCATTTTTCCGGATCACACCGATTATTCTGTTTCATTGTAAATAAGATTTGATACATATGCTTTTAACTAACTAATAATTGTTTTTACGATGAGCTTATAAAGATTTGATGTGTGAAACAGGAGGGCTATAGAGGGCAATGAAGAAACCTTAGTCACACCTGTAATGTTTCCATAAGTATGCCTAGTAGTTTGCTTTCTGTACATGACAATACAAATACATAATTTACACTGAACTGAAAAATGCATTGTGCAGATTATAATTATGCTAACGGATGTACATGTTGATCATGATCTACACTGATCGCTTGCCCCAGCAGGATGAAGGTTAAACAGACCACTGAACGTGTTGACATGTGTTTATAGCTAATGCAATTAAAGCAATAAAGAGCAGCTTCATGAAGTATTTCAAAACTGTAACTATTATGAGAATTTCGCCTTGAAATTAAATTTTTAATTAATTAATTCTTCATTAATAGTTTAACGGAGCAGCTAAGTAATCATCTTTCCAAAATGACATTTGTGGTCAAGAAAGTTGTCAACATTTTACTGGCTATATGATATTGACATGATTTTCACAGATATAGAAATTTTCCTGTCACAGACTGTCAGGTCAACATGGCCCATGTCAAACCTCCTGTGTGCGTGTTGACGTTCAACTGACCCTTGTGTATTCAGAAGCGATTGTATTGATTGTCTGTTATTGATTTTTAGTATCTTAGTCCTTTCCACACGGACTTGTCCAAAGTATCATTAATAACAGTTCATACATAGTGTGGGCCTCGATAGCTCAGTATTCGCCTCCGGAAAGGGGGGTCCCGGGTTAGAATCCTAGCCCGAGTCCGAGGTGTGTCCTTGGGCAAAGACACGTGTCTCAGTCCACCCAGCTGTAAATGGGTAGCAGTGATGGAATGAGTGTTCGAGAGCGATTCAATAAGCTACAGGGCTTTCTTCGTAATCGAACTAACATAAATTCGTATAAAAATAGGTTATAGGAACTCTTATCGAAACTTTATGGATTGACGAAAGCGAGCAGAATCAGATGTTGCTACCAGGGTAAGGATAAAAGCATATACGTGGGTTGAATAAAATACAAACATTCTTTGTTTTACTTCAGTTTTGTCACGATAGCCGACGGAGAGCATACTCTTAAGTTTGAACTCGCCGGTACGTGCAAACAATCATGTTAGTTCATACTAACTTATTTTAGCTCGATTGTGAAGAAAGCTTTAAGCTCCCGAGTCTGCTTCCTGGAATTACCAGTACTGGTGTCATATGAGGAGGTAGGGTCGTGTCCCCAGTGCGGCTCGAACCTGCAACCTCCGGGGTGAGCGGCAGACACCACCGCTCCCCTCAATCATGCTACTCAGACATTTGTGGTACTGCATGTATGATAGATGCAATTTTATAAATGACACATATATAAATGACACATATATAGGCACAGAAACAAACAATCTATGTAGGATGTTCAGTTCTCTCTTTTACTATATATACATGAAATATTTTGCCATGTTTTCAGTACAACTATCATATGACTGTTTTTACCTACACATGCTATATCATAAGATAAGTTAACTACGGTCATATATTTGCGTTAAGTATGCACGATGGTAGAAAATGCATATACAATTACCTAGACTAGACTAGTTTATTGCAGCTAAATGAGTTCATATGGGGAAACTATGGTCATTTAAATAAAGGGAAGAACCATAAATAATACTGGTGTATAATAGCATAGACTTCAACTTGTCTCTCTGTGTTAATAATCAGCATTGTTCTCGTATTTAATCAATACCAGCTGAAATCAGTAAACCTGTTTCAGTGGTCACCTCTATCTAGCAGCTTTCTGCTTAAAGGCCCAATACTAAACCGCTGATAGGTATAATTTTCCATGACTACATGATTACATGTTGTATCTAATAATTGGCCGGAACACGTATATAATCAAGACTTTGGCAAGAATGGTCTTTCGGATGAGACCTTAAAACCGAGGTCCCATGTATCGGTGCTGTACACCGGGCATGTTAAAGAACCAGAGGTATATCTGGAACGGGACACGTTCTGTATCTTGCACTATCTCCCGAAACCTAAAATAACTAGAACTCTTCTGGGGGCATTGGTCACACGGATGATAAAACCATTCATCCATCCATCCATCCATCCATCCATCCATCCATACATGAAGAGCCACTTTTGCAAGACTGCAGAGATATACATTAAACTTTTGACTGTTATCAGCAAAACAGCAAAAAGTTTTATTTTCTATATACCTTTGTAAATTATTTTACAATGGTCGTTAAAAATTTGAGAAAAAAATTGCTTGCCAATCACCATGTTTTTACATGGCATATTTTAAGATATGAGTTGACTTTTGAAAAATTTGACACGTCATTTTCTTTGATATTGTATCTTTAAGAAGCAAACACTGAATTATACCTAATGGCCAGCTTTAACTTAAACACACTCACTTGCTTTAAAGCCAAATTAATTTTAAAAGAGAATATGCACAGTGTACTAAACTAAACTAAATATTCAGATTGAACTACATTTCAAAACCGCTTTTCTTCAAAGTAAAACAGAATGTTATCTGCCTTAATATGTATGTATCTGTCTTACATAGCCACAATTTTAACCACTAACACACAATACTACATGTAAATCATTCAGGAGAACGATAGAAATTAAGAGCTATTGTTTAACATTCAAAGTCTCATTGATACATCTGTCTCAGGAAATAAAGGCCAGAATTTGAATAATTTGCATACTTACAAATACGATCTCATATAGAAATGGCATGCGTTCAGTTTCCAAACAGAAAGAGAACGACATTGTCAAAAAACCGTTTAAGGCCTAGATAAAATTAAAATAAGATTTTTAAGTTATAATTCCGTATAACCACAGAGAAAACCATAATCTATACTGAAGAAATATATCATAATATTATATTATAAGTACAAGTTTTGCCGTATATAAACCCGAAAGACGAAAGTACGAAAGCGGTGCCACGGTATCTTTTGAAGAAAATGGTTAATAAGTATTTGCCCTGAAATACTTTGTGCAGCCTTGAAAAGAGCCTCTGATATTTTATGTGACGGACTAATTTGCTCGTTCTCACAGTAATTAACCTTTGTCCGCGGTTAAATATTTCTGGTTTACAAACAAAAACAACGTCAGTCACACATGAAATAACGGACTGTGGTTTACGTGTATATAAAATGCAAAGTATTATGTGAAATATCCTTTCTAATATCATGAATTTTCATGATTTACATTTGTCTCTGGACAGGCATGATGGATGACCGCTCCATAAATTCGGGTTTGATTACGGAGACGTTATGTAATACGGCGTTTATCCTCCCCGGGCACATCTGACTCTCATTTGTCACCTGTCAGCGGCAGATCCCAGTCAATAAAAAACAATGGCTTACCTTTGCATTATCAGATGAGGCTGTCTGACTCTTTAATTGTTTGTTTCAACAAGATCTACCGATTACAAAGAAAATATCACAACAATAAAAAAACAAGTAAGACTGATTACTAACGCAACAAACCACACTGTCGTCTGATGTGACATCAAAAACCTAAATAAAAAAAATAAATGTTTTTTTCCCTAACATGATAAGATAATGACCACATTTACAGAAACTATCAGGTCCCTGAGAACAAGTATTTTTGCTTTGTCTTGTATTCCTTTATGGGCTAAGTGAAAAATGTATCATTGTTTGCTTAAAGAGATAAAATATATTTATAATTATATTCCTAAACACCATCAATCGCAGCATTCATCAACAGCCATACTGACACATAGAAGAAAGTAACCCCAACAGTATTCCCAACACTGAGAAAATACAGTAGACCAGTAGACAAGGTACACACTGAAGCTCCCAACACTGAGAACATATAGTAGACCAGTAGACAAGGTACACACTGAAGCACCCAACACTGAGAACATATAGTAGACCAGTAGACAAGGTACACACTGAAGCACCCAACACTGAGAACATACAGTAGACCAGTAGACAAGGTACACACTGAAGCTCCCAACACTGAGAAAATACAGTAGACCAGTAGACAAGGTACACACTGAAGCTCCCAACACTGAGAACATACAGTAGACCAGTAGACAAGGTACACACTGAAGCTCCCAACACTGAGAACATATAGTAGACCAGTAGACAAGGTACACACTGAAGCTCCCAACACTGAGAACATATAGTAGACCAGTGGACAAGGTACGCACTGAAGCTCCCAACACTGAGAACATACAGTAGACCAGTAGACAAGGTACACACTGAAGCACCCAACACTGAGAACATATAGTAGACCAGTAGACAAGGTACGCACTGAAGCTCCCAACACTGAGAACATACAGTAGACCAGTAGACAAGGTACGCACTGAAGCTTCCAACACTGAGAACATACAGTAGACCAGTAGACAAGGTACACACTGAAGCTCCCAACACTGAGAACATACAGTAGACCAGTAGACAAGGTACACACTGAAGCTTATATATCATCTATATAAAGGAAACCCTTGTACACTGCACTGTAACACCGAAGCTACAGCTCCTTTCGAATACAGCCCCCAGGGAGCTGTATTCGCCGGTGCACGTTAACGAATACAGCTCCCTGGGGAGCTGTATTCGGTACGCATCAACGACTACAGCTCCCCTAATCAAATGGGAGCTGTATTCGGGGTTCTTGTACCCTTTTTTCGAATAGAGCGCTCCAGTGACCCGATGCAACAGACGTATCATTCGTTCATACAAATACACGGCAAATAATTTATCATAAAATAATAAGGAACTATACCGCTATTCAGGATGCAGTACTTAGCCCTGGTATTTCTGTCTTTTTGTCTGTACGTGTTGGGCGGACAGTTGAATGAAAATTTGAATTTTAATGACTTTTTTGCTGATATTGAAGAAATATTTTCTTTCAATAAACCTTCATTGTTTTCATATGACGGTAGAACAAAAGGCAAAAAACTTGTTGACGCAATGAAGCTCATACACATCAGGGTGTACGGCCTGTCAGACGGACGGATAAGACAACAGACAGTGTAGGACAACAGACAGATGCAGGGACAAATAGACGGAAGGAAAAGATGTAGCATGCAGTATTTTGAATAGGTGTTAGATGTTTTTAGGCAACTTAGGTTTCTAATTTCTATTTGTGGACATTTTAACATAGGGATCATGGCTCTTTACATGTATATATTTAAATAAAGCAAACATAGGGAGCTTTATTCGAATTTGCATATGCTTTGGTTCGAATACAGCTCCGTTAAACCAAGGGAGCTGTATTCGTTAATGTGCATCGAATACAGCTCCACGGGGAGCTGTTTCGAAAGGAGCTGTATCCGGTGTTACACGGCACTCCAGCTGCAAATAAAATCCAAAGGGAAGCACGGGTTGTGGGGTTCTGTTACGGCGTGCACGGATGTTTGATATAATAAGTGGGATCTTGCGGCTCTATCCTGTATATTGCACGATGAAACGTGTTTATCGGTTATCTCTGACCTATAACCGTCACGTGCTATCAAAAGGCTAAAAGAAACTGGAAAATATCGATGCTAGAGAAACAGGCTTTTCGCTGCATTTGAAATTGAGTTGTGGCAAATGATAGAAAACTAGCCTAAACGGATCACTTAAATACTGGCAATTTCTCTATCGTCATTGACTAATAGTCACGAAGCTCGTGTTGCGTGTCTGAGTGTTTATTTCTTATGATGCATTTAAAGAACGAAAATAAACTTCTTGAATTTGTATACTGTAGGCCAAGTGATAACTTGCTTTTAACAGTCACAAACCATGTCGTGGATAATGACACTGCTTATTACCATTTTTAAAAACTCTAAACATGATCTGGTGACCCTTGCATGATTACGAGTTGAGTTACGAATTATACGTCTGACCTTTATCAATATTATTACGACGTCACATATTTGTGAACAAGATATTGTAAGTACGGTTTCTTTCAGGAAATGTATGGGTAATGACAAGTTGACTTTCATCGAAGCACTTTCAGCCACCAGTGTTATATACTCTGGTCGCTGATTTCTAGTTTATCCATCCGCCCAACATATCGCAGACCTGACGAGGCTTATACTTGGTTCGGTATAAAAACCAACACAAGACAGTGATGCTTCATTACAGGGTTTCTTTTAAGACACCTAATACAAAATTTGTCGATTTCGCTATTTCTTATTTAACTTTTGTATAAAAGGTAATTTGTAAATTCGAAGAATCTTATATCCGTAAAGTTGGTTTGCAGTTCGCAGTTCGCGATGCGAACTGGCAACTAAGAAATCAGTTTGCAGTTTGCGATTCGAATCGCGAACTGCGAACTGGCAACTAGTCTGCGGTTCGCAGTTCGCAATTCGAATCGCGAACTGCGAACTGGCAACTTGTCTGTAGTTCACAGTTCGAATTGCAAGCTACGAACATGTTTGCAGTTCACAATTTGAACCGAAAACTTGCAACTAATCTTCATTTGAAGGGCTAATGGGAATAAGTTGTTTGTATTTAGTAATTCAGTTAGGAAACTCATGTTAGGTTTGCAGTTCGCAAAGTTGTCTGCAGTTCGCAACTTGAATCGCGAACTGCGACATGCAGACAAGTTTCCAGTTCACATTGTGCACTGCAAACCAGTTCGCAGTATGCAGTTCGCGATTGAAGAACTGCAGGCAACTTTGCGAACTGCAAACCTTTCATGAGTTTCCTAATCGAATAGCGAAATACAAACTACTTCTCATTCCCAATTAGCCGTTCAAATGAAGATTAGTTGCCAGTTCGCAGTTCACGATTCGAATTGCGAACTGCGAACTACAGACGAGTTGCCAGTTCGCAGTTCGCGATTCGAATTGCGAACTGCGAATTGCGAACTGCAGCCAGTTCGCAGTTCGCGATTCGAATCGCGAACTGCAAACTGATTTCTTAGTTGCCAGTTCGCGATTCGAATCGCGAACTGCGAACTGCGAACTGCGAACCATCTTTACGGACATAAGAATCTTAGGTAATTGTGTGTATACTTCCAACATGTACTTTGATATCAAATTGGTTCATCCTGGTAACCTTTCAAATATCAAGGGAAGTAATCACTGCATGCGAACGCTGGATGACTTGTATCCGTGATTTGAGTGAGAAAGTTCAAATAACACATTTATAAACATTATTTTTTACGAACTACTTTTACATTTTAGTCAGACATCATCTACAAATTTTACAATGCCGCACAAGAATTTCTAACAACGGACCGTCATTTTTACGCTGAAGTTTTAAAATGGTTTTGTTTTGTTAGACGCTTGCTCTACATTTTATGCAACGCTGTTAAACATTTGTTTACACACAAATGTCTACGTCACTATCACATTGTCCCAAGAGTGCTGTACATCACGAACAACTTAGACATTCTTTACAGTAGGGGAGATAATGGCCTTTTTATATATCCGTATAAATATAATTTGACAATATCAAATTTAACATTTATTACCATTATTACAATGATACATTGTATGAATAATTCTTCAACAATAATAGTAGGGCAAGAAAAGTGTAAGTACATGTTAGTTAGTGATCACCACAATCAAGCAGGCACCTGTCTCATGCAGTCAGAATTGACAATTTGTGTGTTGAATACTGAAACCCCTATATTATGCAGCCACCTGCTTTGATTGGACACGTGTAATGTATGTCATACTCATAGGTCACGATGGGTGTCCGCTTTTATATTTAAAAGACAGATTTGACTGTATTACTCGTGTTGACTTGAACATCGCTTACATACATGCGGTTATTTGAGTATTTATATCATAGATATTGTTAAATGATGTACCAAAGCAACTGTCACATTTAATATACGTAACAAATATTAGCAAGGCAGTATATTAAATGCATACAATGTACTTGAAATTAAGTTATAACACCCACAGCCTTTACTCGCAGTGATTTAGACTGACTGATTTGCACAACCTTTCCAAATCTTTAAATACGTGGAGAAATGCAAAAACAGTATTTTGAAAAAGTAATGAAACTAGAAAATGTAACGACAAAATAATGAACATAACTATATACTACAGTTGAGGTATGATACATGATGATCTTACTGTTTAACACAGACGTTACAGTCAGTAGGTGACAGTATTTTATGTCATACTAAAACGCAATTTTATACTTATAAAAATGTTTGTGTGAATGCTTTGACTGGTGGCCTGCTCATACATTGGAAATATAAGGTTTATCAACAGATCATAAAAATAATCTTGTACCCTTTATGATTTCTGTTGTTTAAAGTGTTAACCTGACCTGGCACAGGTGACCATAGAAACTTTTTTTCTTTGGGGCTACGTCGTAATTTTGCATGATTGTAAATGTTGTATTTTGTGCCGGTGGCCTCTATGTACGAAAGAAATAAACTAGACTTGTTAACTAAACTTGTATACACTTTGTGGTGGTAGTTCAGTTCTTAACTGGTGGTCAGTGTACCTATCCATCGTTGTAAGGAAGGACTGGTCTAGGCTCCCATCCTGCGTATAACACAGCCAACCTTCTACCATCAAGTATCAGGCTTACACCTGGGCTCTTTATCAATTTAGCGACCATAATCACATGACCACGGAGGCGGTTCTTAGAATTAATAATAACCAAAGCCAAGGTCTAAGGTTAGAGCAGAAATGCTTTGTTACTTTATACAATTTTTGACATAATTTTCCGTGTGGACTTGGTCACGATGTCGGTGCCACAGGACTGTCAACTGTAAAGTCTGCTGTCCGGTTTGCATTTAAGGTTAGTCTATGGAATAATCCGATTAGTAAAAAAATAGTCATGCAGATCAGCAGAGACGAAAGTTTATATGCAAATTTAAGCATCATATAGTTATAATACAGACGAAATGTGAACATTTTCCTCTGATCAGCAAACTGTCTTGACCAACTAGTTCACACTGCTTTTGAAATAAGAATTTCATGCGGCATACTGTAAATGTCGAGTAACGTGATAGTGAAGTAACAGAAGAGTCCACTTTTTGTGGTGTAAAACACTCCAGATATATTTAAGGATTGAAACCTTTTTTGTACACAAGTGATCTACCTTTTACTGCAATGGTTTCAACTTCTGTGTACACATATATCTGCTACGTCACTTTCACATTAACCTAAATGTAATGTAACAAAAATGTCACTTTTACAAACATTGCAATATGAATGACAGCGTGGTAATAACTGTTACTAGCAGGTAAAGTATCAGAAATACTCTGTCTAAAATGTTTGAAAGATCCCTCCACTCGGAATTCACATCATCTTCCTGGTGTTGCTGGCTATAATGTTCTGCAATGCTTTTCACGTATGTCGTCTGCTCGCGAATCGCTTCAATTGTAGGATCACGAATCACGAAGCTTGGTAAAACACCGTTCCGCTTCACGGTTTTGTTCACTGATTGTTTATGTTCAGAACTTTCAGTAGTGTAATCAGAAGTTTCCCGCATCTGAAGTTCAGTATCAGTGCTGTTCGCATACGGTTCAAAGGTAGAGTCCAGTTTTGCTGGATGTTCTTCTGATGGCGTCTGCAACAAAGGATATAAAGGGTAATGTCGTAAAAGTGTCTTTTGACACATAAAAAAAAATAAAATATTGGTCTACAAAGACAGCCATACAGTCGCAAAAATGAACGACAACTGTGTTATTCTTGACAAAAAACTGAATTTAAATAGGTAAACTCTTCAACCGATTGTGTCTAATCGAAACAAAAATACATGGATCTTCGTATCCTCGACTCAACTCATGCTTCGAACAAAAGGGGCTAGGCACGTGTGACTTGTTTTTAACGTTATATTATATACAGACATATACTATGTTAAAAAAATTCAAGCGTGCCTGGCCTCTTTGCTTCCAACTCTGCAGTATATTACCTTCATAGTTAGATTTCTAAAATGGACTTGTCTGTCTTTCAATCATATTTCAATAGTACAACATGTATTGTTAATTGTTCAAAGAGAACATAGATAAGCTGGCTGACCATGGCGACGATAGACTTATTTGCCGCCAGCAGCTTTAGAGTTTAACAGTTCATTGATGAACTCCAGTCAGGACGCTTTGGGTAGTTTGATTCTGTTGAAGTGGTACTAATTTCTATAAAGACGTAGAGCGAGCATGTGTACCCAAAATGATATTTGTTTCGATATAAACATTTTGCCCAAACAAACAGTCTACCGTATGGAAGCATCTGGCCAAAATGTATTAAGGGATCTCGCGTGTGGAATACATACAAGAAAGCCTATTATTTCATATATATAATAATGTGACAAATTAACAAATACAATGTACCAAGCATTTCATAGCGATCACACTTAGTAAACAGGTCCTCAAGTTTCTTTTACAATATAGAAAGCCCATGCTGAAAATCTATTGAGGACGCTGAGTTACTAGACTTGTTAGGGTTGCTTGTAATTCCAGATTGTTTACACCTCAATGTCGACTATTATCCACAGTACGACTACTTATATTGTGTATGTAGACATGTGGTGGTTTCCCTTACCTTGCCGTCACTAACTTTAAAGAAGTCACCCTTGTTTGATTTAATGCACAGAAATCTTGCCATATACTGGAAACAGATCTTTCTTAACCAGCTGAAAATAATAAGTTTATGTTAATTGAATTCTATTATCGTACTAGAGATACCGTTATCTAATATTCTAACGCTATTGAAATTTTATCCTATATCCTTTGAACGGCCATAACGTAATATACCGTAAACGCGGGTTAAGACGGGTTTGGCCTTCCATAGAAGTGACAGTTACCGTAACACGTTCTGTGTATATGAATTTAAAGGCTACAGCGCCTTAATGTTGAAAACTCAGACGTCCGAGGCAAATGCTGACACTTTAAGACAACCTTGAAAATGTTCATTTTACCAACGTTCGCGTACAGGCCCCTGTGGGATAGTGTTTTGAGCGCGTACAAATATTTTTTCATAGACATAAAGCAGACTCACACCCAGGTATATTGTCATCTTGTGAGAACGCTTAAAATTGACCTCTCGTTAGCAAAATAAAAGTCCATGCGCAGGTTAGCAGACAGGGTGACCCCTGCGCGTGACCTCTGTAGGTGGGCCAATGGAAATTTTACTTTCATGTTACAGCTCAATCTATTTGTGACGTTACACAGGCGTAAACCGAAAATGCAAAACGTGATGTACAAAAACACAGATTGGTAACAAAATATGGGTGAATGGATATAGGCAATAGAAGGGGGGGGTCCGGAACTTTTGTTTGGTGAAATTGTGGGGGGGGGTGGGTAATATGGGGCGGTGGGTGTGTGTGTTTGGGTTGGGGTTTGGTTGGATTTGGTTGAATTGTTATGAATGAAGTCACGTGATTTTAACAAATAGAAGTAAATTAAAAAATTACTACACTTCCGGTATCACCTGTAAGATCAGCAACAACAAAATAATAAGAATAGTGTTTTAATGGAGGAGTAAAAAGAGCAGTCAAACTTCAACGGAATGCACGGAATGATACGAGTTCAAATCACCGAGTTCATTTTAGCGCATTAAATATTACCCCTCCAAACGTTTTTTGCTAAACTTTACGTGTTAGAATGGAAATTAATTTTATTTTTCAGTGATATACCGGTGAGTATATCACTGTCTGTCGTTTAGATGCTTCGTAATAAATCACCCTGGCCTTCGGCCTTCGTGATTAGAATACTACGCATCTAAACTACGGAATATCACTCAAAAGTAAAATCTATTTCCTAAGTATATCACTATCATTGACTATGTGGAGTTTAGCGGCTGAGTGATTAGATGAACGAAGAGAGCCTGAGTGGTTAGGTGTCATCATCCCGGAGTGCGGGTTCAGCATCTAGGACGAGCATATACCAGAGACTCGGAGTAGGGTTTTTTGCACATTTCTTCCAGCTAAAAAATAGTAAAACAAACAAATAGTGATATACCAGCCAATATGTTCCTTGTATCATACGTACGAATGCGTCATTAAATATTCAGCTATAGATTATGTTCCTGTTAGTTTCACAGAGACGATTTTATCATCTTCGTGTATTCTTGTCGTTTAGAACAGGTATTTACGTTATCTTTTTATCTTAATCAGGTATTTCTATTAGCTCAAGGACCAGTGATGATATACATTGTTTCACGTCCATCTATCACAATTGTCATTGAACATAATAACCTGTAGCATTCCTAAACTTATGCTATAAAATCTTTATTTAAAGTTAGGTTTAATAAAGGTTAAAATTAACGCTCGAAGTTAAGTAGTTAAATTAAGTAGCAAGTTAACTAGATATACAGTAAACTCCGTTTATAACGAAATCTGTAGGACCATTTAGATATGTTCCTTATAAGGATTATGTTATATCTGTATTACATTTTCATATAAAATAAAGAGAAGAAAAAACTCGGACAGAGAACATTTGTTCCTTATATCCGGATGTTTGCTATATCCGGAGTCGTTATATTCGGAATTTACTATATAATTTACAAATCGAAAACAGAAATAACTCTCTACATGGTGTTTAATGTCAGTTGTTATAACTGTACTTGTATCTCAGTTATTTACAGGCAGACACACCTTCCTGGGAGGATTGGTATAGAATCTAACACTCTGCAAGAACTGTCAAGTTTTTCTCACATAAACAGTTAAGATTAGGACTAGGACTCGAAACCATAGCCCTAAATCAGTGACATACATTACTGTTACAATGTAATGTAACTCAATTCGTCTCCTTATCTATAGGTATATTTGGCAATACAGTAAACTCCGTTTATAACAAACTCTTTGGGACCATTTAAATTAACTGCTTAAATCCGGAGTTTGTTATACGCATATAACATTTTCATATATAAAAGAAAGAAAAAAAAGGCAGAGAAAATGTGTGCCTTATATCCGGATGTTCGCTATATCCGGAGACGTTATATACGGAGAGTTTACTGTACATGAACTTGACGTACTTTGGCACTTTTCGTCCGTTCGTTCCTCTGTAGAACACATTGATTACCAGCACAGTTTGCAGGAGAGAAAATGACACCAGAACCATAGAGCTAGCAAAGTACGAGCCTGAAACAAGGCAATGAATCATAGGCTGGAGAAGTGGTAACGTAACGTTTCTATTTACTTATTCAATAGCTTCGCATTGATTTTCCGGGTAATGGGCGAGCTCCATTAAATGTTCTAATGCGTGTAGAATTTTAAATGAGTAGTATTATAACAATTTCTTTAGCACGCTTTATTTGAACAGCAATTTAAAAGGCTTCTAAATTATCTAAATTATTATATTTTATGAAAGCAATGAAATAGCAGAATAAAAATAGACATCGTTAAATCGTTGTTGTGTAAAGAAGTCGACGGCACGCTTCGGCAAACTTGGTCACCAAATATTGAAATATGTGCTTGTTTGCCGCATGGCATAAATTCCGTGAGAAGGTAAGCTGTAAATAAATTCCTTAGCTAGACCACAATTACACGCTGGACCTCTCACGGAAAATGTCGATTTTACACGAAGATTTCCGACTAAGTCTGTAACAAGATTACTCATACCCCATACCTATGATCGGAAAGTTGTCCGAAGATGGCGGTAAAGATTCAGACACCAGTAACAAGAACACCGCCAAGGACAGTAGCACTGTGATCTCAAGCGACACCTTTTCTCCAGACTCTGTCGGTAGTAGAAATCCAAGGGCTGCAACGCATGAGGTTAGTATGCATGGAAAAATCATTGTTAGTAAGTAAAATGCAGGACGCCGCTTCATGACGATGTAAAACGTGACGTCGGGATATGGTTCCGGACAGCAGTTATAGTACAGCACATGCCGTTCCACAGGAATACTGTCGACCGTCCACTCAGAGTTTTCAATATAGCTGGCAAGGTCACCTGAAAGGTCAACTATTTTAAACTGCATTTTAAGGTAACTTGTCCAAAACAAAATGGCCACCAGTGAATAAATGATGCTATTACTAAAATGCAGTCTGGTGGTCTTCTGACATAATACGCAATCAAATTACTGTTATATAAGCTTTTAGAACCTGTTTTAGTGTGTTTTGTTGCAAATATTGTTAAAACATGTCATTTCAGTTCTTGGGTTACTTACATGAAAAAATATCCAATTTTTGTGCAAGTTTCCTGACAAAGTCAAATGATGAAATTATTCAATCTGGCACTTATTTACTAGTTTAATGTCTCCTCCAGATGCTCGACCATAGAAATAGTTGAAAAGTTCCTTCAATCTAACACATCAACAGTTTATTACACATCACTAAATTGAAAATTCAACTGAAATTCACATGCTTGATTTATGGTTTAAGGTAGAGCACTATTGTCTTTAGCGGGTGGGGTGCATTTTTTGTCTATTTTCATTTTTTCCTTTCATGTAAACTGTGTTTCTTTTGGTCGGGATGTCATAATATTGTAGTATACTGACACTAATAATTCATGTAAAGAGAACTATAAATTAGTGAATTGTTATGAAGAACGGATAAATTTTGAAACATAGTCTTGCTAGTTGACAAACAAAGACTCAAAGTGACAGATTCAGTGGAAATAAAGACACTAAAACGTAGTTAACACCATTATCAAGATAATATTGTTTGATGTTTCTGTATCAAATGCATAATTTGAAAAATACCTGTAAAAACAATAAGAGCGTCTTGCAGTATTTTATTTGGCTTGGTAAACAATATTTTTTACAACAAAGGTATGTTGATAATGGTGTAAACTATGTTTTAGTGTCTTTATTCTACTGCATCTGCCACTCTGAGTCTTTTTTGTCAACTAGCAAGAATATGTTTCAAAATGTATCCGCTCTTTATCATAATTCACTGATTTATAGTTCTCTTTACATGAATTATTAGTGTCAGTATACTACAATATTATGACATCCCGACCAAAAGAAACATAGTTTACATTAAAGGAAAAAATGAAAATAGACAAAAAATGCACCCCACCCACTAAAAACAATAGTGCTCTATCTTAAGCCATAACTCAAGCACGTGGACTTCAAAATGTAGTGATGTGTTATAAACTGTTAATGTGTAAGATGAAAGAACTGTTCAACTATTTCTATGGTCGAGCATCTGGAAGAGACATTAAACTAGTAAATAAGTGCCAGTTTGAATATTTTCATCATTTGACTTTGTCAGGAAACTTGCACAAAAATTGGATATTTTTTCATGTAAGTAACCCAAGAACTGAAATGACATGTTTTAACAATATTTGCAACAAAACACACTAAAACAGGTTCTAAAAGCTTATATAACAGTAATTTGTTTGTGTATTATATCAAAAGACCACCAGACTACATTTTAGTAATAGCATCATTTTTTCACTGGTGGCCATTTTGTTTTGGACAAGTTACCTTAAACAATATGGACTAGATCTTGTATATGATATACAACGCTACTGAAAAATGTCAGCAAAACAAACGTTTGCTTATTCATGGAAATAAAATCTGCTTTATTTATAATTAAGTCTTATAAGGTAAATTAATACAAAAAGAAATGTATGAGAATAGTAAATAAAGAACAATGGAATGTGACAACAACAACAACAGCAACAAAAGAAAGCTGTTGGTGCTTTATGATTAAATAGGAACTAGCATTAAATTTACCTGCGGAATTTCTGTTGACGATATCCAGCTCGAAGCCATGATGTGACCAGGAACCAAACTGCAGTGAACACTCCTGGGTATCGAACGGGAAATACTTAACATTGACTCTACATATGGATTTAGCTACTGTCGGAAAGTTGTACGTCACGGAACCGGAAGAGGAAACAGATGCTCGGAAACTTTCCACTCCCGGAAACATTACTTCTTCTGCTGCGCTGTTAAATATATTATGATTTATTTATGTTTAGGTTTTTGACTTAATAGCTATTCAATTAAGAAGTAACAAATATACGACTAGAGATGATAATGATTATTTTCACATATTTGCTAATCTCTTTTCGGAACAAAAAATATTTTCTTAGCAGGAACTACTAGTATTTAAAAGTCATACGTGTTATATTGTCACCTTTTGTCCAACCGATATCAAACAATATGGTGATCTACGTTTGAAAATTCAACAAAGTAGCAGTAAACCACATTTTGAACGATTTCGCAATCTAAAACAAAACCAAAAACACCAAAAGCAACGTTTATACAATTATGTAGAATTCCTACAAGTTAGATGCTTTCTTCTAGTGTCATACGGATTAATGCGCTGGGGACAGATGTCATAAAGGCTACCGTTACTGTCCGTCATTCACTTACCTGTCGTAAAGTGTGATGTCTGGAAGCCAGATGTCGTTATATGTAAGCATCATATACGTGAGGTTGTTGTATACGGACGTGTTCCATTCGAGCCGACAGTCATTCCATCGCTGAAAGTGAAAACACTATATTCTACAAATCACGGACCTATATACAAACTATGTATATACACTCAGTTCCAAAAGAAAGTGTGCACTTCTTTATTTTAAATATTTTAACACCCCGTCCTTTCTCGTTTAAAAACAACCACTTAAAACGAGCGCAACTCAAAATCTAAAATGTTCGCCGTATTGTAGTAAACAGATCTCAATTTTGGTACCAAATATATAGGGTTTCAGAAAAGTAGTCGATGAAAAATCACAGAAAACAAAATGCACACTTTCTTTTGGAAGTGAGTGTAGGTCCGTGTCCAAATATACGACGTGCAATTTCGAGAGGAAGGCATCGTGATTGTCATGATTAATGTAATTTACGAATTGTCCTACTGTCTCGTCAAATCAGGTAGGTGGATTTTGCTATTTGAAAAAGATATCGCACAAAATGCAAGTGAATCGATTGATGTCCGAAATAAAATCTTATCTGATATCTGATAGACGTCAACTCTTTGAGTTAAAATTTTCCAACAAATTTCTTCACCACAAACTGTCGGCAAATATTGATTTTAGAATTTGATTTAACACAAAACACCGGAGCAAGCTTGAGATACTTCAAAGGGCTCTGTCGCATGTGTACGTAACTTTTTACGGAACAACTGTTTATTGGGCGTATTGCGACTTTTGCAATAGAATTCCATAACATTTGATATATGAACGATAACTTATACATAATGCTGTGACTTTAATCTTTACTTGTTAAAAGTTGTGAAACTGGGACATCATAAATAAAACATTTCTGCACTCAAGTTTGTTTAGTTTTCGTCGATTAGTAGCTCACCAGAGCCTGAAGTATTGTGATCCCCCTGTATCCGTCGTGCGTCATGTGTCGTCAACAATTTCATTCAGACATTTCCTCCAAAACCACTTGGCTAAATTCAACCAAACTTCACAGGAATGTTCCATGCATGGTCCTCTGTCAAACTTGTTTAAAGAATTACATTCCATGCAGAATTTAGGTTGCCATGGCACAGAAAACCAAACTCTTCAAGAACCGCTAGGCATAGAGCTTATATATATGATTTACACGTGGTCTTTGAAAAGTTTTTAGCAGACCCTGGGGCCAAAACTACCCTGCTCTGGTCATTTTTTTAAAAGTATAGAGTTTATATAGTGAAATTTTTCAAATATCTTATTGTCTTTAACCGCAGGTCACAGAGTTTCGATATTTGGTATGTGGCATTGTCTCATTTATCTCTACCAAGTTAGTGCAAAGTAAGCCCCAGAGGTAAATACTGAAAGCTTTAAAAATCTCCTTGTCAAAACCCGCGAGTAGATAATATTTTGTATGGAGCATTATCAGGCTAGTGGTCTTATCTCGAGCTTGTTCAAATCATGTCCCAGGGGTCAAAATTGACCACACTCTGGTTGTCACATATTTTACTTCGACTAAATGGGAAAAACTGTAAATATATTTTGTTTGAAAGGATTGTCCAAAGTTTTCAAAATATTTCGCAATCTGGGGTCAAGGCGTGTAGGGCAAGGGTCAGGTGAGCGATATAAGGCCATCATGAACCTCTTGTTTTATAACTTCGACGTCTTTTGTTGTGACGGTGAATGTATGTCGATTGTGCTAATAAAGATTGCCATATATATGATTTCAGAATCTGATGAATAAATGAAGCCTGGACAAAAATATGAAACACTAGCTACGTCAGAAAATATTTATATAATACTGCGAACTGCATTTAATGAGGAATATGATATTCTATCAATTTGTCAATCACATGTGTAAAGTTATGATGTAGAATTCGAACACTGCGATGAAATGCATTTAAAATTTAATTACATCATAAGTTGTCATGGTGAATAAATTAAAACATCATTTTTGTAAATGTTCAGTGATCAATAACCCAACAGGAATTTATCTGAACAGAGAAGGATATCATAAATGTATCAAAATATTTGCTCAAACGTATTTATAACATAAAAGCATAAAGAACGAATTCTCTTATGGGCTTTTGTCGTTTTATTAAAAAAAGTAATAGACAATAATACACTTAGTATGTCAACTTTTACGAACCTGTTTTTAAAGGTTTTGAAATCATAAAACAAAATATAAAGAAATGAAATCTAACTTACCAGTCGTAGCCAAATATTTGTTGTAAGTATTTGTTCTCTTTCGTTCTGTAAAATAAATTGGATAGCCCAGACGATAATAGGCCAAGGACCATAAAATCATTTGTTAGGTATCTGTGTGGGCACGTTGGCAACAAGTAAATAAAAGAAATGAAAAGTTTGTGACAGTGTGTTAAAATGAAACTTCATTTGTTCAGGTATCGAGAAGAGCAATAAAATGGTATGAATAACATCTCTTTAAATCATGCGCTCTATGTAGTAAAGATAGCAACTTTTTTATTTCACTATAGAATTCAGTGTACGTGTATCGGCACATATACAAAAGGCCTACACGGTGCGTTAAAGTCCCACGATCACATTTACAAGTAGCTCTCATTTGATCAAGAAAGATGTCTTACTGGCAGAAATGGTCATTATTTGTACCAAAAACATTCCTAACTTTGCTTTTTAAATTGATGAGTTCATATTAGAAACATAGCGTAGTATCTTTTTTTTCAATGATATTGCAAAAATAAGAAAGGCATTCTGACAACTCTTTTACATGAAGAAACGACTTGAATACGAAAGAAATGCATATTTATGCATTTCAACATTGTTTTACTAGGAGTAAATAGAACATGGTTCTATCATTAAACTATCAATTTTATGTTACTATATCAGTAAATTCAAAGTGATCCTGGGACTTTAAGCTACAAGTCGGCATGTTCATATTTTGTAGTGCATGAAACATTGATCATCATGAGATATATTCATGACTTTTAGGATAGATGTAGCTTTTTTTCCATAGTGATTCCCAAAATATGGAAGACCAGGAGCAATAACATGTTGTACATCAGTAAATTGCAAGTGAGGCGTGCGTGTTTCTACTGCAATTATTAGCAGTGGCGTCTTGTTCTTCAAATAAATGTGTAAATTAATGTATGTAATATTTCCTTACCAGGTCCATTATTTGTCGGAGAGCCAAGTCCATATTTAAAGTGACATTGGAATCCGTGCTGCAGATGGGTATAAGGTTCGGGTCGTAATCCGTCATCAGATCATCATGCAATGTTTTAGCGAGTACTTGCTGGGACACACAGTTGACGCTAACGAAGTCTGAAATACAAGTTGTATAGTAAAATTTTATTCAATAACGTAGATTTTGTGTATCCAGTTGTAACTGTTGTTGTATGAGTTTAAAACGTGCGTTTCCAAACGTATTTCGGTCATCTATACAGGCGGGTAGTTTACCTGACCACCGTTCCTGGGAAGAACCAGTACTAGATTCCTATCCTCCGTAAGAAACTGCCAATTTTTTCAGAAAGAAACATAGTCGGTAGTAGGGCTCGAACCCTTGACCATCAATCTATGAAATGTTACAGTGGTTTCAAGTCGGCGACTCTAGCCACTCGCCCAGAGAGGCGGACTTGTCACTTCTGACAGACTGGTTGGATTTGTTTACCCTCGGTACAGAGTATGGTCATACGACCGAGCGTTTTATGTAATACAATGTATCATATTTTACTAAAAAGTTAAATGACAAGCGTGCCATTTTGCCACGTGTGGAGGTGCTTTATATGTTCTATATGTCATCGAGTCTGCAGTTAAGTGAGAGCCTGCCTGGTGGTTTATGAAACCGAATAATGAACGTTTTACTATTCATCTATCATAAAATACGTATAACTTTATTACTGTGTGTATATATTTATTGTTTATGTCTAATGTAAAGAGTTTTCATTTTCTTATTACTTAATTTACTAGTCACTTGTGAAAGACAGAGAGGTCCTTACATGGCGGCAAAATTTACCGCGAATTTAGACCACTCGGAAGCATTAAAGTAGTTTATTTCGTACTGAAAAAAACCTTACGCCCTTTAGAAAGAGGCTAATATCTATGAGCGTCAATTTGGTAGGTAGTTGGTAGTTGGATATTCGAAACTACCAACTACCTATTTGTTTAAGAAAAAGTGATATCTGTAACGCTCTTTCTCTCACTTTAAGGTATAACTAATATCTTTAGACTGTATCCTGCTCTCTCCATTGCAAGGAAAGATATCTCTCTAGAAAAAGAGCTACCAGTCACAGGGCAGATGCAACCGTATCTCTATAACTAAAGTGATATCTTTCTGAATACAAATGAACCACCGTGTAATAAATAATCATTTCATGTTGTCATTGAATAAATAGTAAAACGACTCGCCGTTTCAAAGGAGGTGAAGGTGTGGTATAGTTTGGAAACATTTTTGATAATTACAGTGATTATCCATTTGTCATTCCCGCTCAGATGTAACCGAATATCCGTCTTGTATCACATTTCGGGACAAAACGGGACACTTCGCCGATTTTGAATATAGTTTTGCAATTATTCATGCTTCAAGTATCAATAAAAACACAAATTTCTGTACGGTTTGACACATGAAATAAGATATATGAAGCAGTTTTTAAACAGACATCCTTATTTAAGTTGAGGAAAATTTTCCACTATGTTTAGATGAAATGTGTGCTTTTTAACCCCGTCTCCCGCTCAAAAGCCATATTTTAAGTGAAACCTAATAGACCAATATCAGTAGCTATTAAAAATATTGACAGATAATCTTTGTCAATACTAGACCTTTAGAACCTGTATTTATCGTGTGCTAGATAAATAAAAAAATGTTTAAATAAATTGTTAGGTTACAGTCATCCCTGGCATAGATTGATAGCTTTATTTGAAATATCAAAAAATGATAAAGATGGCACTATACACACCGATATATTCACAAGTAATAGTACAGAAATATCAAAACAATAACTACATTGTTTAATTATTAAAATATTCATTTTTGTAAAATTTATCATAAAAAATTATATCGACCACGTATATAGATTCACACGTGATATTGAATTTCCTTTACGATCTGTTTTACTTCTGTTCAAAGGTTCTTCAAAGAAAAATCATATATTAGCTTCAAGGTGACCATTTATAATTTCAAGGAAGACATCAAGTAGAAACGAATATTTCGGCAGTGTACCAGTTTACTTAATGGATGAGGTGCCTGTTGGTCTGATTTTTCATTTTTTCCTTTATTTTTATCAAATGTGTTTCACTTGGTTGTGATGGTATACTTGCAATTATAATTCATGTAAAGAAACATTTAAACAAGTGAATTATTATGAAGAACGTTTACATTTTGAAACATGTTCTTGCTCGTTAATGAACCAAGACAGTGTGACAGAATCAGTGGAAATAAAGGAACTTAAAAAGTGTTTACACCACTACCAATATCTTGTGGTAAAAATGTTTGGTTGTCAAGGTATTTCAAAGAAAAAAAAATTTCAGAGATTTGCAGCAAGTTTATGTAACTGATACACTAAAACGCAACAGGAGTTTGAACTATGTTTTCAGTTCCTTTATTTTCGCTGATTCTGTCAGACAGTATTTGTTCGTGAACGAGCAAGCGTATCCGCTTTTCATTATAATTCGCTCATTTCTATTTTTCTTTACATGAACTACTAGTGCAAGAATACTACAATATTATGACATCCCAACAAAGATAAAAGGTTTGATATTAAAAGGAAACCATGCACCCCACCTGCTAAGAAAAATGGTGCAAGTCGTTCTTTAAATGTTGATTTGAATCTGTCTTATTTATCATCGCCACGACCTTGACATTTGACCTACTGACCTCAAAATCAAAATCTGCTAGTCGTAATTATCATGCCCAGTAAGTTTGATTATCATAGAACCAACTGTTCTTCGGTAATTGGCAGGAAACTTTTATAAAATCAATAGGGATCATTCACTGTTCATGTCTAATAATTATACAAAGTTTGATGATATTTAAGTTACATATAAACTAAAGAAAGAAATAAAAACTTTGGTAGGGAATATTTTTTCCCCATATCCGGAATGTCGCTATATCCGGAGTCGATATATGCGAAGTTTACTGTACTGAATAGACGATTCTCTAAAGGAAAGCAATCCTAGAAGGTAACAAAGCGGAGTTTATAGTTACATACGTTAAGACTCATCATCAGTTACAAGTTAACATTGACTAAAAGGAAGCAACTCTTTACATTTTATAGATAATTTCAAAGCAAAACAAATATTGAATGACTGATGCCTTTGTCAACATAAATGAACACGTAGACTTTATAATGAAAGCAAACGTAACACATCGGAATCGATGCACCTACCCGATTAATTACTGAATGAAAATCAAGTGTGATAAAGCAGCATTAATCATGTGACAATGCATTTGAAAGCTTCGGACTTCTTTGCTTGTTTTAAATAGAAAACCTATCAGAATATCATACCGTCGTGTTGGGCTGGATAATGCGATTTTTATCCTGCTTTGAAGTATTTTCATGGATTTTAACTGAAAATAATTACTATGCTGGTTAATCAAAGCTCTTCGGACGTTATATGTGAGCATCTAAATTATGGTACATAATATATCGATCATCCACTATCATTCGTCACCCAGTTAGTGAAGCAGCACGTTGAATTCCTTTGAATAAAGAATGTAACAACAGAAACTACTTTATCATAACTGAGTAATGAATAATGAAGAGTTTAGTACCAATGGAATGTATGTAACTGTAGACTTGTAGAAATTTATGTGTAACAGTTGGACCATAATAAGCAAAAACAAAAAACAAAACAAAAGGGCTGAATTATGCATCAGCCAAATACAATGTAGTACCTTCTTACTGAAAATGAACAGTTTTTAGGTGTCCTGTTAAGGACAACTAATACTGGCGTTTTGAAGCTTGATTCTTAAACAGAATACTGATTATTCTCATCTGAAAATCGTCCGACACAAAATAGTTCAACGGTCAGAATCAAACATTTGAGAATGTACGTATATTCCCGAAAACACTTCATGCTTGTTGAATAATTCATGCTAAACTCTTTATATATTTATCATACAGAACCATTTTTGTGATATTTTGATATATTTTTTCTACACATAGTATGCTCGGAGACAGATTGTTTTATTTATACTGTAAACAGGGCCCCTTCACATATTATCCGCCATTGAAGAAAATAGTTAAGGCAAATAAATTCCCGATCGGAGGTTCTCGGCAGATTCCGTTACCCCTCATTAAAAAGCAATCTGCCGAGGTGTTCCGATTGATAAATTCTGTGATACGGATTATTTTTTCTGCCATATTGGATAGTTGTAACGAAAACAAATTGACAGTCATTGTTTAATATATGACAATGACAGAAAATGACAATAAGTCCGATGTGTTATACGAAGAAATTACGAAATGATACATATATCAAGATGATTTTATCAGTTTTCGTAAAATTAAAGGCATAATTCTCGAGTGTCATAAATCAAAAACAACAACAAGTTGTCAAGTTTACAACATGTACGACTATCGGAATCTAAGAATTGTTGGCGCCACCGATGACGGCGGCGGCCTATTATGGAATAGTTTTTCCGGAAGTACATGCTAGGAGCGGTTATTAGAATGCGAAGAAAAATGGTTTTAACTGTATGCTAAAATAATACGAAATAGACATTAAAATATTGATTATACACATTTCCTTCATTAAAACGTAATTGTTTAATTGTAATGTTCCTTTTCATATCTTTTAGAAAAAATACGAAAACGTAAAACAACTTCTCCCTTATCGGTTTTGCAAAATTATAATATCAGCTTATTTTTTACCAGGTTATTAGATTGAGGTACGTCGGCGGGCGGCGGGCGGGCGGGTCGGCGTAAACAATTTCTTCTGTGCGCAACTCCTCCTACATTTCTCAACGGATTTCAACCAAACTTTCACAGAAGTATTGTCATGAAGTGCCCTGGCGCATATTGTCGGGTTTTGTGATTTGTTCATTATTGACAGAATTATGGGCCTTTGTTTTTTCCACATAATGTAATATATATAGAGAAATACTCTTCTGTGTGCAACTCCTAAATTTCTCAAGGGATTTCAACCAAACTTTCACAGAACTATAATTCACTGTGGGGAATCACGTGACTTTGTTTTGATAGATTTCACGGACAATGGCGGATGATAAACACCGGTAAGTGCCTGATTTTCGTACCTTTTCGTTCATATTACTTTCCACTCATATTTATGATATTCAAGACATATACTATACCCTGGCCATTAAAATTCCGCGTGTTTTGGTTCCTTTCCCTCCGCTGAAGTATGCATAGATTGTTTGGAATGCATTCAAATGTAATCGTGGAAAAGAATTTTGTTGGGCTAAATTTCACGGACTATCTAGTATTTTTCCAAACAAAGGCATACAAACTTACCATGTGACGTGTGTTTTTAGCCAAAATTAATGCAAAATATTCTCTTTACATCGTATGGGTGTGAGCAGATTTCATTTCTTGAATTTTAAGGAATTATCACCATTTTGATAAAAATGCTAGAATACACGTGATACAATTTTAGGCTAGATTACACGGAACTGGATGTGCTAAACATGTGTGCAAAGTTATTTTCAAATTAATCAATGCATGCCAAAGTTATAGTCCGGATACGAATGTGTGCATATATACAGGATTGCATTACCTTCAAACTGTCAGTGTGATCTTGACCTTTGAAGTAGGGACGTGGGTCTTGCACGCGACACATCATCCTGATGTACTTGATATTTGTGCCAAGTTATTCTACAATCCTTCAAT
The DNA here is from genome assembly GCA_022818135.1 of Saxidomus purpurata. NCBI lineage: Eukaryota > Metazoa > Mollusca > Bivalvia > Venerida > Veneridae > Saxidomus > Saxidomus purpurata. The sequence goes on from JAFMSR010000018.1 coordinate 39,913,642, forward strand.
GCATGACAAAGTTACAGCCTGGACAGGAATGTATGCATATAATCAGGATTCCATTATAGTCAAGGCTGTTGAGCCTCAAAATAGGCTGAACCCGGACACAATTTATACAGAAATAAAACTTATGTTTTCTGAAAGTTCAATATCTGTAGTATCCATAAACACAAAGTTCCCAAAAGTTCCCGCCTGGGAAACTCTACAATCCAAGATGGCCGCCAAGATGGCCGCCAAACTTTTGAAAAATACCCTATCACATGCAAGTGCTTACAAGTATCGCATATTCTATCAATGTTGCTAACTATCACTACTATATCAAAATTTATGGGCATATCTCTTGTTCTGATATAGTTTCCATTTCTGTAAAATTATCAGGAATTTGTACTAAAAATACCTGTTTTTTACTCTTTTGCAAAATACTTATATTTTGTTTCCATTCTTTAAAATATTTATAGCAAAAATGCATGTGAAAGGATATCATTTGTTTAACCAATTCTACATGTGTAAATTTTGATATGTTTCGGAAAGTTCTGAAACTACTAAAACAACAGTGACTTGTACAAGAAGGTATACTGCGCAAGGTGGATGGGGACATGTTACAGGCAGTTCAATATTCAAACAACACATAACTTTTAATCGCATTGTCCCTAAACGTGTGTATAATTAATACTAAACTATTGAATTATGATTTACTTAATATATGGAAAGTAGCAAATTTCCAATGTCAATCCATAGACTGTCTAGGCCATCGTAAATATCCAGAGTGGTTCTCTATGTACAAACAACCATTTGAAGATGTAAATAGAACTTCAGAAAATAATTATTGTAAAATTCACTTAAAATAGTCTGATTGCTTTTAGTTTGCATTGGATTGTGCATAAGTCTTAGATATGAAACTGAATTATTGAAAGAGTGACTGCCCTTTGTTACAAAGGGCACGACCCGTTATGTATATAAATGTGCCAGAAATTTTAATTTCCAATATATGGTGAAAAAATATTAATAGACACCTTACAACATTTACCGTGCCGTCAGAACGTCAAAAACGTCGACCATGTACAGTGTGACGTCATGCGTGAAAACGTCAAGGAAATAGACAAAAAATCGTCATTTCAACCGAAAATTTGAAGGTATTTCTCTACGTCGCCAACCACGTCATTTTCATCAGTTATGCTTTCAATTTAAAAACAAAACAAAACAAAAACAGATACCATCTGCAGTAAATTGCTCGTAGTGTCACTCTTAAACACGGGAAATTATAGAATGCGTATCATTTGCACAGCCATTTTTTACGTCGAATCGGCGCGTACAAAGTATATAAATTTCATTCGTGTGTTTAGATATTCTAAATGTCTTATATCGTAATTTTTTTGACAGCAATAACATTTGGTCTTCAGCATGCATGCAGGTCTTTCTCCATCGTAACAAAATCTCGACACTAGATATCAGCGTCTTGTTGGAAAACTGTTTGAGTTTTAATATTCCCTTAGGCTACCCTTCTTTCAAAATATATTTTCGCCAGCCGTCGGGTCTACGAAGAATTAACTTAAAATGTTGCGTTACAATGGTGTCCTAATTGTATTCATGCCTGTTTCTTCTGAAAAAAAAAAAACACTTTAATTTTCCAAGTGTTTTCTTGATCAAAATTAATGTACATTTGCTTACGGGATATATTATAGTCTCTACGAATATGTTATAGGTGATCTACGCATTTTCTTTAACATACGTTATATAAAAATGCGTGAAACTAATTTTCCATGTTATGTATTAACAGGGAGTTACGTTTTATTATGAAATGAACTGATTATATACATATACTTGGCAATATTCATTAAAACCTAGTTTTTGGACTTGGCATTCAAGGCGTGATGATACTTTATTAATTCTCTATAACTTGACATAACACTTTATTTTTGTCGTTTTTCGTAAAATATGTAATTTTTAGCCATTTGTTTGGTTTTGTCAAATGTTTTGATTAATTCCCGGGCAGAGATGAAAATGTGCAGACTGAAGTAATTAATAATAACACACTATTTTAGGACGGTGATGTATGCGAAAGTACGCTTTTTGCAAATTTCAAATAAACATTGCATTTTATTTCATGCATATCCCAATTAATAAGGATAACCACATTCGTCTTCAATGTGGCAAATGTTTTTACTTGCAAATGCATGAGATTGTATCAATAAGATATCCTGGTACGCAAATTTGAATTTTATTCGCTCGGATAATTTTTATTAGTGTAAAGTTATCACCAACTAAATTGGCAGGTAACAAAATAATTCTTTTTCCGCATGTCATTGCTAACATCGTTATGTAAATTCATAGTCTGCACTTCTTTTGAAAACCGCTCAAGCTTATTCGCTTGATTATTTTAAGTCTTATGATTCATCACAAACACGTTGAAAACATAAGTGAAACACACTTTTATGCTATGGTTTGTGAAATACACAGTGAACATAATACTTGCATGATTCACCGAGTTTTCGATTAAGTTGAATCACGACTTCAGGTGTGGTGTTTGCTTAATTTTATAAGAAATATGTTAGTTTGATTACGAAGATATCATCCGTGGCTTAATGAGTAGCTTTGAACAGTCAGTCAAATCAAAGCAAACATTCAATTCAATTCATTTATTTAAAGTCGACTCAAAGTTGGCAGACTTTGAAATTCATTGATGTACGAATACAGAAGTGTATTGTTCCACCCGACTTTTAAATACACGTGTAAGACGTGTGGAGCCGCCGTGGCGCAATGGTAGCGTGTTCGCCTCAGGATCGAAGGGCCCCGGGTTCGATCCCTACCATCGCCATGTCGGTAGTGTTCTTAGGCAAGACACAATTAAATCCACATTGCCTCTCTCTCTTCGAGGTTAATTCCATCTGGAATGAGTCTCGAGAGCGATTAATATAAGTTGTAAGAACTTGTTTCGCAATCGAGAATAAATAAATTAGCATAAATAAATTTGTAAGAATGTTTTTGTTATCGACTTAGGGCCCCTGAGTATACATCAATGGTAAGCAACCTCCAGGCACTAGAATCATCAGTGTCAATTCCTTTTCCTCACTCTTTTCACGATTATATAAAATAACATTCAGTATCCGATGATATTTATGTTTCTGAACACAATTCGTGCTGTTAACTAATAGCTATTTAATTCTATTAGAGGTTTGTATTCATGTCAAAATACATTTTGTTCACTATTCGTTTTTCACGTTCATGTAAACAAATCAAAAGCATTTCTGCTAGACGTAGACGTTTTTCTTATCGCAAGCCATTTTAATATTTATTCCGAAAAAAGATATCTCTCTAATTTCAAAGAGATATCTTTCGTTTTAATAATGATATCTTTTTCACGTTGAGAGGTGTCCTTGTATCACAGACATATATCTCCTGTACAGAGACAGAGATATCTCTGTAAGTAGAAGAGATATCATTTCTTGGAAGATATCTTGTTACGCAATAGAGATATCTCTGGAACTGAAACAGATATCTCTTAAAGATGATCGCGGTTTTGATTTGATTTGAAGCAAATTTTATAAAGGTCCGTCCATAAGAGCAAATATGTTAGCTTGAATTTGTGGATGAGACCTCGGCATGTCTCCCATCATGCCTATACCTATCAAAAGTGTTTTTCTGTTTCCAAAATAGGAGAGATTTACCTGACTGCAATTTCCAGCCAGTATAGCCCAAGGTTGAATTTGATTGTTGCCAAAGAGTAGGCCAATCACGGCGACCAATGAGATCTAAGTGTGATTGACCTAGTTCTCCCTAAATATTTTGATTTGAATTGAAAGAGATTTTATCAAGGTCCGTCCAAAAGCTAAATTTCTAGCTTATGTTTTGGATGAGACCCCGGCATGTCTCCCTTCATGCCTAGAAAAGTAGAATTTTGAAACGAAAAGAGGAGAGATTTACCTGATCGCGGTTTGATTTGTATTACGTCAGTGACAATATACACATGGCCTCCCCTCCAACACCACCCTCCCACCCGAGACAACAGCTCATTTTTCTTAATAAAAAGACTGGTGACCTATCATTTTTAAATTAGTTTTCAATAAAGTGATGTTTGAACAATTCGTCTGCAAAACATTAAGAAATTCTCATTGCTTGAACATTAAGAAAATAAACTTTGACAAATGACTACAAATTTTACATTTTGTTTTTCAGAAACTAATTCTCTTCATATTTTTATTTCAGTTTGAAAACATTTTGAAATCTCAATTCATGTAGTTTCGTGAAACAGGATCAATTGCTTAACATTTTATATAAAAAAACAATGGTGAGTTTCCAACTTTAGAGTTTTATGATTGATAAACATGAGATAGGGGTCATTTTCACTGCTTTCAGGGGTATACTTAAAAAAGTGTCCATTACTTATAAATAAGGCTGGTGACCTACCTTTTTTATTTTATTTTCTGACTTATTAGGTATTACCCTAACAACAAACCAAATTTCATAAAGTTCTCATTGCTTGAAAAATATGATGAAACTGTAGCGAGCGTCTTTAAAAGACAAGAGATATAGTTCAAAAACTATTTGTGAGAGATATCTTTCAAAGCAACAAACACATAATAACTGATCCCCGTACTTTATTTCGTACTCGAAATTGTTCGTCTAGGGTCAGTGCATAACCAGGCTGGTAACATTGCCCAATCTGGCTCCCAAAAGCGTCTTCTTAAAAACTGAAAGCAGTTGTATTTATTGTCATACAGATTGTATTATATGACATAGACAAACAAATCATATACTATGAGAAGTCAAAATTACGATAAATCGCGAATGTGAATGGCTTGGTATTTTCACAGAGAGTTATGAAAGGTCTTAGAGATATAAATAATGACAATAGAGTGTGAATAAACTAATTTCACAAACAATACATAGCCACAGTCACCTGAAGTTTGGATCCCCACCCCCATGATCCATCCCAGTAAATACAAGCAGTGAATATAAACAAATAAAAGAAACTACAATGGGTAACTGGAGATGTAGAAGAGGCTACTTTACATGCTTACATCATATAGACAGTCAGATGGAAGATATATATTACCATTACTTAACAAACATGGCAGTCCAGTTTTGATGGACAAAGAAAATGTGAAATACTTAGACACATTCGTTGGAAGAGCGCACATAGCAAATGAAAGATGATGAAGTCATGGTAGACATGTTCTCGTTTTTGACCTTTGACCTCTTCATTTGACATTGACCTTTGATTTAACTACCAGATTCATGTGCGTATGCGTTCATCAAATAATGATGGACATACCTGTAAAATAATTTGAAAATCGATTGAATGGTTACAGAGTTATGTGGGTATTCCAGAAATTCTCATTGAAATTATCAAAAAATGCAGAAAATGCCCCAACAATCATTTTCCCGACCTGAAATCTTCGGGAACTTTATGATTCGTGCCTAAGCAAGCCATTTCCAGCCTGCATGCAAAAAATAATTTCTGTATGAATTTTGTCCGGGTCAAAAGTTCAACAGCCTGGACTATAACCTTCAAACCCTTGACCTTTGAGGTGGGGACATAGTTCTTGCACGCGACACGTCGTCTGAACATTTGTGCCAAGTTATTTCAAAAGCTTTCAATTAATGACAAAGTTACAGCCCGGACACAAAGAAATGTAAGGCAGGATATACAGACGGACAGACAGACGGTGCGATTTTAATATGCCACCCTTCGGGAGCATAAAAAGATGATATCTATCAACCAAGATGAAAAAAACGTTAAAACAGCAGTTTAATCTATTATTACCTGGAAGTTGAACTGCCTAAACAATTACAAATTGTCTATCTAAAATTGAATTTAGATTAAATGAATACATAAAATAACCACGAGTCTTTTGTTTGGTTTTTGGGGGGTTTTACAAATACATATGTTACACAAGATTATTATGCACAGAATATCGGAAAAGGTACACCATAATTTCATGCGTGTAGTGTATCATACCAGCGCCGTGAAATCTAGCCTAAAATTGTATCACGTGTAATCTAGCATTTTTATCAAAATGGTGATAATTCCTTAAAATTCAAGAAATGAAATCTGCTCACACCCATACGATGTAACAATAATATCTAGCATTTATTTTGGCTAAAAAACACGTCACATGGTAAGTTTGTATGCCTTTGTTTGGAAAAATACTAGATAGTCCGTGAAATTTAGCCCAACAAAATTCTTTTCCACGATTACATTTGAATGCATTCCAAACAATCTATGCATACTTCAGCGGAGGGAAAGGAACCAAAACACGCGGAATTTTAATGGCCAGGGTATAGGATATGTCTTGAACATCATCAATATGTGTGGATAGTATAATGAACGAAAAAGTACGAAAATCAGACACTTACCGGTGTTTATCATCCGCCATTATCCGTGAAATCTATCAAAACAAAGTCACGTGATTCCCCACAGTGTAATTGTGAACTAAAGAATTTTGAATATATAATGTTATGCCCCTGGTCGTCCGTCCGTTAGCAATTTTGTGTCTCCTTATTTAAGTATATATAAAAGGGAGAATACTCTGTTATTATAAAAGGGAGAATACTCTGTTATTACTGTCTATTTTTAGAATAGATTACCAGTCCTGTATACTTTGGAGTATTCTGTTACAGTAAGATGACAAAATTTCTCATGAGACCAGCGGTTCAAACCCCACACAGAGCAAGTTTTGTTTGTTTGTTTTTTTTCTTTCTTTTTTTATAATTTTTGCCTGAATTATGGCCCTTTGCTTTTTTTCCACATATGTTATATATAGAAGAATACTGTCACGTGCCCACTTCCTCCTACATTTCTCAAGCAGACTGGAAAATGAAAACCTGGTTTTGTGACAATCTCCTGTCACTTGTTTACCACGTGCTTTAAAGTCAGTCTCCGTGGTGTAGTGGGTAAGCTGATGACCGCCTAATTTTACGAGTGGAGTTCAAATCCCGGCCAAACCCAATTTTTAAAAATAATTTTTCTTCCGTTTTTTTTTTCAGCTTTAAAACCACCATGATTTTAAATGTTTTCTGCAAATATTCATAATTTTTTTCATTCAAATCAAACTAATAATGATTGCTTATCAAAAAGCTAATTTTAGCTATTTAACGCCACACATGTACAAAACTATTTTCGGCGCCCTTTGATGCTTTGCATCAATGGTATTCTTGTTGATTAAATGTTCTATTTTGGGCTGTTCAAACAGAAAAGATCGCGAGACTGACCTTGAATATTATCGTCTTCCCCAGCGATTATTACAAACCAGGAAGAATGTGAAAATATCTGTTAAGAAAGAAGGGTCTGGTTAGCAAAAGTCACGTATGCGCATTTCGTTAGCGGTAAGTTAACCTTGGGTGATTCGTGAATAGATTAGAATGTAAATAAACTCTTTTCAAAGGAGAATTTCTCTTTTACCGGAAGCAATTATTTATAAATTCAAAGTCACTTCTGTACATATAAAAGTGAGTATGTTAGACCTCAGACATACGGGTTAGTGTCAAGTTATGTTCTCTGTGATAGATCTGCTTGTATATATAATAAAGATAACTGTTTCTTTACTTATCATATTTCTTAATTCTGTCAAGCATAACTTGTAAAGACTCTTACATTCTTTCTTTCAGGGAAAAAGGCATACTTGTATGATAGACTGAATCCAGACTGGGTCCCGTCAGTAAGCTTAAGCTGTACTTGTCAGCCGATGGCCAGAAGATGAAACATTCCAAAAAACTGTGCCAATGGAATTTCACAAATACTTTGGCTACAAATGTACAATGATTAATGACTGTTTCAAGATGTTCATTGAAAAGCCATCTGGACTTAACCGTTAAGTTAACGTCTTAAGCCACGTTTGACAAAATCGTTTATGTTTATATGTTTAGTTTACCTTTTGAGATAGAATTATAGTCAGCATATTTACTAAGTTCCTGTGTTATTGTAGTCACGGTAAAAACACTTAACTCGTTCTAATTCGGAGTATAAACATGATAAATGACAGGGAAATTGAGTTTTATATTTATAGTATGCCACGGTACAGAGTGAAACTATACCGGTATAATCCACCATGCTGGATCACGTCACTATACTATTAACCCTATTATATCATTGCAAAAGTTTTCAATTAGTAGATACGAATAGGGTTTTCACATGCTTTAGGAATAGCTTATGCCCTTGGTTTTGTTGAGGAGAAAAGTTTATTTATACATACTATTGATACAAAGATATGTCCTCAATTGCTATATGGTTCAAAATTTGGGGTCTTGATAAATTTGATGAACTCGAACGCATTCAGTACTACGCATGTAAGCGTTTTATGTGCACCAAACAAGATTCTTCGAACGAGGCTATACTTGGTGACTGTGGTCGATTCCCAATGTATATCGAATCCCGCAAAAGGTGTGTCAAATACTGGTTAAAATACTCAAAATGCCATATACTAGATTCGTTAAAAATGTTATTTTATTATGTATAATGATGATGTTAATGGTCATATAAACTGGGTTTCATCTTTGAGACAATGTCTCCAGATACATGGTTTTTGAAATGTATGGGCAAACCAGTCTATTAACTCAGAGCAAGTAGGACCGGCATGAAGCAGTAAATTAAACAGAAAGCTTTCTTATTACATACTTTTTAAAAAAGAATTTACATACGAATATTATCTGGATATGTTAGATATTAAGAAATTTAGGTATGCTTTTGTAAATTTTAGGGTAGGTTCGCATAAACTAGAAATTGAGACAGGTCGGCATCGGGTTCAAGGCAAAACAGGTTATGTAAGGCATGTAATAAAAATTCAATTGAGGACGAATACCATATTTGTTATGTTGTGAATTTTATTCGGATTTAAGAGTAGTGTATTTACCTAGAACAAATCTTATATGCCCTTCTCAAAATAAATTCTGTATTTTAATGTCTAGAAAAAATAAAACATTAGTAAAATCGATTGCAACATATCTTTAATATGCTTTCGACAAAAGAAAAAAAACAAATTTATACCACTTAGATGTACATTAAAATTATGATAAAATATTTTGTTAAAGCTGTAGCTTGTATCAATATGCATTGTTTCAACATACTTAAGAGCTATACTCTATGTTATGACAAATGATAGTTATGTACACATACATGTACTCATGTACTTCGGATTCATTCATTCACTTTAATATTATGAATAGGAAATCTATTTTATTTAACAAGATTGTAGAGTATTGTTGTCAAACCGCTTGCGAAAGCTCGATATAGCTGTCCAAATGGCGGTTCGGTGTATGTGCGTGCGTCCGTGAGTGCGCCCGTCCGTCCGTCCGTCCGAGTTTAGTTTGTCCTGTTACTTATCCATGGATCAAGACATTCTTTAATAACTTGGCACAAATGTTAACCACTATGAGACAGAGTGTCATGCGCAAGAACCAGGTCCCTAGGTCTAAGGTCAAGGTCACACTTAGAGGTTAAAGGTCAAATTCAATAATATCTTTGTCCGGAGGATTTCTTCTTCATGCATAAAGGGATTTTGATGTAACTTGGCACAAATGTTCACCACTATGAGCTACCCTTGTTTTTAGAATTACTTCCCTTTGTTGTTACTATAAATAGCTTATATTGTAACTTTTTTATTACTGGCCATTGAGAAAAATCTAGACCACTTTTTCTGTGGTAAAACATGCATGTTACATCCAATATTTAGGTTTTTGTTTACCTATCTCTACTCGGTATGGAGTTAGCCCTTTTTACAGCTGGCGGCTCAACATGTTGCATGTGGGCATCTAGTTTTTGAATGTATACAAGTGTACGCCAGTCCTGTGCAGGCTCTAATATATTATTAGGAAACTTAAGTATGATTCATATTTGGAGGAAATATTAAACATAAATACATAAAAGATGTACAATATATGTAAGAGCCACATTTATAAATGTAGGAAAAAATGATGTCGCATTAAAGACAGTTTGATTTACAGACCACTAGGGCCGTCCTGATTTGATACTTCATGCAATGATTGAAGACATTTAGGGGGAGAACTGTAACTTAAGATAACTTAATTATTCAATAAATCTCCCTTTCTGTTAAAACCTTGTCAGGAATGTAAGTTGGATAGTATTGAACACTAGGGTTGAATGGATACTTAAATCACACCATCAGGGAGTGCTGTGACCGAGAACCATAACTCTAGCTAATCCCATAATTGATGTATTTGTTACCCTTCCATGAAATTGCCAGCCGTTTGATTGGTCAATGACACGTAAATAGATATTGATATTAATTTGCAAGCAGGTAATATACACTTGCCATATCCCGTCATTGTACCCCACACTAAACGTGAGTGTTCGCATTAAGTACATCAATGGAGCAATTATATTCAAACTAGGATACAGCTCTGCAGTATAGAATCATCACTGTCCTCTTGTTAAAATGTACCATTTAGATATGTATGCAATGGGAAGTGGTCACCATATTGTATAATGGACACCTCCAGTGCCTTCAGCGCTTTGATTCCTCAATGTAATGTATCGGTCCTGTGGGTGTTTTGTCGCTAGTTTTTGCGTTATGTCTATGTTATGAGTGGGTGGTGTAACCGTTATGTATATAGCATTGTTGAACCGTATATGTCCCGGAACGTATATATCACACGTGTGTGATATATTCGACCGTAAATATAACACGTGTTTAATGTGACATATTCGTTTGGTCATTTTTGACAGTTTACACCGAAACGTATATGTCTCATAGGATGTGAAATTAAAGTGCATGAAAGTACAAATTATACTTTTGCTTAAGTCATTCCAGGAAGAGGATCGGAACTGATCAACAGGAGCCGGCCATGCAGATATATCAAATTTACTCTGTGTTTAAGTTCCAATAAGTGTTGATCGCATGTCGTTTACCTTGGACTTTCTTGGATAATCATGTCATTGCATTTCGGCTCTCCACATTACACGTATATACATGTACATTCCTATATGGATGCCTCCCAAACATCGTTACATTACGTTTTTATTTGCCCTTTTCTGCATGTGAGATATTCGTTTTCGTGTTCCTATAAAATTCGAAGTCAAACGTATACATATTATGTGCCATATACGTTTCACGCGAAGACTATTTTCGACCGAATATATCACACGTGTGACATATGCGGTCGAATTTTTTCTCTCGTGTGATATATACGTTCCGGGACATATACGGTTCAACATAGCATGTTCTTTGTTGATCAAGATAGTCAGTATGGGTCATGTAGTTTTGACGGTGGTATGCGAGGGTCATGACGGCGGTTATGTAAGCATTGTGACCGTGTCGAGTATATGAGTTTGTGTTATGTCAATACGTTGTTACGAATTATCTTGTTTTGCATTTTGCGAATTATGTGTTGGTAGATTACAGCACTATGTTGATGGTTTATGTTGTGCATATGTTACCGTTTTATTACTTGACTGTCGGAGTGGTGTAAAATGATCTTTGCATCGATGTTATTTTGTGGTACATGTAATGAAAGTGTTTTGCCAATTTGTTTTACAGATTTCCTCTATATTCAATGTGAATGAAACTGTATAAGCAGATCGTCATTTCTGGGTTATAACTATGGCAATGTTTATTATTCTAGGAGTATAAATCACTGATTAATGTTTTATTTAAAATTATGATGGTCACTTTGAACGGTCATATCACTTTAAATTCCACGTGTTTTTGCCATTCTCGAAGAGTTCCTGATTTGCGATAATAGGTCATGTATTATTGTTACCGTAGCCAAATTTCATAATATCGACCATCATCCGTTCAAATAATACCAACATGAGCTCATAATTTATGTGACTGGTATAGATATTTGTCAGAATTCAAGATCATTCTCTTTCCCGACAAGACCTGTCTTTATTATTACATGTTCATGTATAGACATGTATTTAGAAAACTTTCGTATTCATGTCGATACCGCTTTGAAAGTTGATGCATCACAGAGTTATTGCGACCTTAATCAATAAAAATGTTTGAGTCAGAAAAAAGCGCCCTATTTACGACTAATGAGATCGCTAATAGAATATGACTATGAACAAAACATTCATTTCAGAATTGATATCAAAATCTGTCTGCACGAGTGACAGTTTCATTAAAGATTAAAGATGCCTTCTCTTGTACAATGGCCCTTGTTCAGTGTCTGTATTGTGAAACTTGATAATCAGATCTATTTATAGTCATAGTGTTTAATGTACACCATATTTTTATTGTTTGTGATCTTCACAATGTAAAAATATGAGATTTAGACAAATTACCAAGCAGAAGTGTTAACTTTTGATTTATTTTAAGTTATTTGTTACACTTCGATGAGAAACGGTACAATCCGAAGCTGTGTAGATAGAAAATGATAAACTGAGACGTGAATTTAAATGTTTTCGACTGCATTTTTGCAAATTCATAATTCTGTAGGTGGTAAGTAGTGCAGCGGACCGTGTAAAAAGATTTAAATTATTCATTAAATACATATTGCTAAAAAGATAAGAAAAAAACCCTGACAGAATCCTGTTACTTCCTTATTCTGTCGGCTGCCTTTCATAAACCCGTGGCCATGAGACGATTTACTATTGCGCATGAAATTTACCATTGTGAAGGAAAATCTTTCTTTTTGTATAGAATACAATACTCTTATACTTAAGGTTTAAATTTTCCTTATTTCGGTGCGTTTTGAACAATTCAATACTGCAATAAATCAAAATGTTTATACAGACTTTAGAAACCTGTATCAAATTATGCTATAATCATATAACTGTAATTTGAAACACGTTAACTCCCTTAACAAATACCATAGGGTCCGATTATTATTTTTATCGAAAAAACTGTCAGTTATATTGATCATTCAAATAAAAGGTAAATCTATTATTGAACTTATATTAATATCAGAGTTTTCGTATCATAAGGCACTAGGCACGAGGAATATAATGATGTATCTGATCTTGAAAGGAGGTGCAGTGTGCCTTAAATAGTCGTGATTGAGATACCACTCATATATGTTTATAACTATTTATGCAGCTCTCATATTTCGCATTATGAATATGGGTAAGTACGAACTTGTAAGGAAAATAAATAACAAGTTGGTATACATGGGCATTTATTGAATAAATACCAGGACTAAACGTATTTCTTATAAAATGCCAGTATAGAATTAACTGTACTATTTTCCTTATCTAGGTGTAAAAAGTCCGCCCTTGGCATGCTTTTATTCTCTTGCACTCTCTCTCTCAATAGTTTAACCAACGTACGTGTAACGCAGTATATTCATGTTAGCAAAACAAACTTTAAAATGTACGGATGTACGAGTCATGATCACGCATCTGATTGAGCTGTGACTCAGGCGTCACGCGAAATACATGGAGCTAGCTTCAAAATTGAGACAAAAAGAATAAATTAAACAAATCGTCTACTAAAATTAAAATAATGTCTTCTGCGGACGCGAGGAGTTTGTATCTAATAGTGATAGCAATCACTCAAATTCACTAGATAGCCCTGGTTTGGAAATCAAATATAAACAAATCCATTAATTATCCTGGGACAGGGGGTGAAAATGATCGCTAAAATATACGTACTCCGTCAGTTTCAAGGTAATTCATGTACATGTATGCTGTATGAACATACAACTTACCAAGGTTTAACGTATTCCCATACTAAATAAAAATGTATAATTAACATCATTAAAACGACAGAAAATATAAATAATGGATATATTTTACTTACTAGCACTGACAAGGAAAACCGTAAGAATCAGCCTCCGTTGCCTAGATAATAGATAATCCATCTTTGTTATGCAAAATATTACTCCTCGAAGAAAACTCCACTTCATTTGATTTACTGGAAAGTTTTATCGAACTGTTTAACTCTCAGCAGATTACTATGCCCTGTACAGTATGTTAATTGATATTCCCTATTCGTTGTTATCTCAACGACGCACGCATCCTGTTTAAGTTAAATATTCAAGAATTTAATGTATCTATTTTATTTTTTGTTCGTACACGAACGATGCAGTACTTTGTTGAATTTAAAAAAAAACGTCATAAAAGTTTATGGAGCATATAAATTGTAAAATTCGCTTCAATACCCATCTTATAACATTCTAATCACATTCTTATATCAAAGTGCAAATTTTATTGACATCCATTTTGTATTATTTTATTGTTAAAGTATTCACGTTTTTAAAAGAAAAGACGTGTGATCCTCATATCCAATTATTTTCCATTTTCAAATAACTGTAGAAGAAATCTATCTCTATTATGTACGTATATATTGGCCGCGTTTAACGTTACTTTTAAACAACGATGATACATAAGATAGTTTCAATAATACCATTAAATCCCCAATGTAAATTAAATTGACCAATTCTTGTTTAATGGTCCGTTTGTCTAAATAATGGGCTAATAGTTTCAAACCCAAAGTCACCAAGGTCCCTCGTAACAAATACAACTAAAGATGTGTACGTGTTGTGGTTAGTTATGAAATACTTCGTAATCAGTTAAATCAAAATAAATGCTAACAATTTCACGTTATCCAGTAGATTATTTGACTTATTAAATTCTTTGAAGTGGTTAATTGACGACACTTCCGGTATGAATACTGGCAGATTTGCTTAATACTATTTACAAACGAACTAAAAAGTATGTACAATAACTAGTAATATTACAGTCGCAAGTAAATACCTAATGAAAACTGGTAAGTAGTGCGAGATGTGTCTGGTCTCACCACATACTATATCGTTTAACATATCTTACATAATTATGAGATGGTCATGGTTTTTTCACATAACCGGTGTGTAGCACCGATACATAGAAAACCTCAGTTTAGATAGCATGACAATGTTACATGTAAATAAATGGAGCCGGGATGCAACCAATGCTCTCTTCTTTACCAACCCTGCGTGTGACCACTAGATCACATTGTGTCAGTATATTGAGTCTGAGACTTGAGGTTAAACGCTGAGATCTATGTTAATTGCCGTCTCGTACATTTCGTATATACATGTATGACTGTAATGAAAAGTCGAAATGTCATGAATGGCAAGTATATAATACCATATCTATCATGCAAGTGAAGTACTAAACAATGATAATTATGTACAATAGAAAATGAATGTATAACGTATCTATACTACGCATCACAAATCACTGTAATTATATCACGTGACTGCTATAAAAGCTTTCATACTTTTAAATGAACTTTTAAACTTGAAACTCGTCTCATTAGTTGGAAAAGGCCCGAGGACAGCTAGTTAAGAGACAAATTACCTGATTGAGACAAACAGACTGTAGTCTTATGCGTTCAGTTTATTTCAGTTATCATGTTAATGTGTTATCGGTTACCTCTATCTAGCAATCACCTGTCGTAGACAGTCAATACTGATGTATCAAAGATGGCTATTTCATATACCAAATAACACTGTTACTGTATTTAAGCACCCACTTACTTTTAGAGGCCACTTATAATTCATGCGAAGACAGGTTTGCCCATTGTATAGGAGTTTTTCAGTTAAGAGCATTTATTGAAAAAAAAATGTTGAAAAGATATTTATCACGATACAGAGAAAACTATTGGGGGAAAAAAAAAAAAAGAGAAATTAAGTTACATCATTGAAAAAAGAGGGTTCTAATGAAAGAATATAAAAAAAATTATGAAAGACATAGTTAATACATGGAGATGTACATGTATTTTAAATCTTTATTTGAAAGCACTATTTTAGCCGTATGATTTACTCTAATTTAAAGCATTTTTTGCAAAGTTAGATATGACAAAATAAGACAAAATTTAATATCCTCAAAGATTTGATTTTAAGACTAACCTACTGGGCACAAAAGAGAAAAAGAGAAATTGAAGACAGAACTCAAATTAGGGGGGGGGGGGGGGGGGGGGGGGGGGGGGGGGGGGACCAAATAAATAAAAAAGTTACTAATTCTGCAACTAATATGGAACTTATGGCCTTCAACAAATAAAAGAAGAATAAAAGAAACATACCGTCTAAGCATTATGAAAAAAAAAAAATTTTTTTTTTTTATATAATTTTAATTTAATAAAAAATTTTTTCAAATAATATATTTGTTTGCCAAAGTTAGATGCAAAAGTGAGACAAAAATGTAAATGTGATTTAACTTCGATACGACAGACACTCAAAATTTAGCAAACTGTAGGTAAGTGTCTAGTAGTCTGTTGTGTTTGAGTTCAGGAATTCCTCTAGGGGGGGGGGGGGGGGGGGGGGGGGGGGGGGGGGGGGGGGGGGGGGGGATATCAAACAATATGATTACGTACTGGCAGTTTCACTAAAATACGAGAAAGAATCTTTATAAAAATTTTTTTTTTTTTTTTTTTTTTTTTTTTTTTTTTTTTTTTTTTTTTTTTTTTTTTTTTTTTTTTTTTTTTTTTTTTTTTTTTTTTTTTTTTTTTTTTTTTTTTTTTTTTTTTTTTTTTTTTTTTTTTTTTTTTTTTTTTTTTTTTTTTTTTTTTTTTTTTTTTTTTTTTTTTTTTTTTTTTTTTTTTTTTTTTTTTTTTTTTTTTTTTTTTTTTTTTTTTTTTTTTTTTTTTTTTTTTTGGGGGGGGGATTTTTTTTTTTTTTTTTTTTTTTTTTTTTTTTTTTTTTTTTTTTTTTTTTTTTTTGTTTTTTTTTTTTTTTTTTTTTTTTTTTTTTATTTTTTTTTTTTTTTTTTTTTTTTTTTTTTAAAAAATTTTATTTTTATTTTTATTTTTTGTTTTTTTTTTTTATATTTAATCAAAATACACTTTGTCTTTAACGGATGTAAAGACATATTATTGTTTGCGCACCAGTCAATGATATTATTTAGATTTACTTGCAGTTTCTCTTCAATTTCTTTAAGATGGAATCCGGATTCATATAAAGTGGAGTCATCAGCATACAAATCTATGTTTGAATCTTGACATAAATCTTATCATATTTTCGATAAAGCACTCCAAGTCATAGATTATTTCTTAATTAAAAGTTCCTACGAGAGGAAAATAATGGGAAACATATAATACAGTAATCGACATGAAGATTCCCATAGTTCTGAAGTTCATATACTGGCATTCAGTCTATATGTGATTATCTGCCCGCTTACTTCTTACAAGTTCTCTCCCTTTGCCACCAAAAATGATCCGGCCCTGTTAGCAAAAAGGCTGAAAGTACTTTGCTTGGAGTTTTAATGAAATACACATGTATTATCATCTAGCCTGGTGGCCAGGCTAGGTGTTAAACAGAAGTTAGGGAAACAAGATGACTGAAAACCCGCTTAAAAACCTCTGAAAGAAGAGGGATGAGGTAAATGGTGTAGTGGGGTTTCAGTGTAGTATAAAATCAATTTGTATTATACAACGGAAATATGCTTTTGTGTAAGTATATAAAGTTGTCAATTGAGCTAACTTTAAACATGCCATGTAAATAACAGAAATTTACACGGCACCTTTTGCGTTGCATATCAGGGTTAAGAATATAAATGTTATGGAAGGGAGATATTATATACCTGACTGTGTCTGCTTCGATTTTGTGTCATGTGTTACAAATGTTTTGAGAAACATATGCGTGAAGTTGGCTCTGAGATCGAAGATCGACATTCAATGTACAGCTGTGAGATCGAAATTCAGCTGTGCATTTGTTTTTCATTAACAGTTTTTAATGCACAGCTGTGAGATCGAAATTCAGCTGTGCATTTGCGAATGTACAGCTCTGGGATCGATATTCAGCTGTGCATTAGTTTTTCATTAACAGTTTTTAATGCACAGCTGTGAGATCGAAATTCAGCTGTGCATTCGTTTTTCTTTGATAGTTTTGAATGCATAGCTGTGAGATCGAAATACAGCTCTGCATTCACGAATGTACAGCTGTGAGAGCGATATTCAGGCAGCTACATGTACTAGATCTAATGATCTAAAGGGATGCTTTTTTACCATTTTACATAATATAATCAAATTACTCAAAGGCATGTTTTAAGTTCCATTAAAAGATAATAAAAACTGCACTGGCATAAAAAAGTTTCCCTTTTCGTACAAAAATAAGTTGATTTTCCTGCATTTACACGAGTATGACAGCATAAACCACTCTATACCGTGTCTGCTGAACTTTGCCATTGTTAATTGAATGTCACTGTCAATATTGCTACATTCATACACTAATGGTGTAAAAATGCAGCTTTTAGATATAATACGTAGTTTAAAGTTACTCTTTCTTTGAAGAAATTACCATTTGGACTAAGCAAATGACATTGACTACGATCTTGCTCGAGTAAAATGGTAACAAAAAAAAGTTGGGGCCTGAGTGAAAGGCCATAGCTCTGTTTTTAGTTGGTTTTAACGAAAAACAAACCATTCATGAATACTGAAAAATGACAAGGTAATATACTTGTGGAGAAACTCATGTCAAATTACTAAATAAAACCTACTTACGGTTGGACTATTATAAACATATATGACCCAACTTTGTATGCGTTTAAGTCGAGGCATACTAAAGCCATTTTTTTTTCATTTTTACGTAGCACAATTTGTGGAGTACTCTGAACAACAGAACTATTTTAAACTGTTTTAAGAACCGGTCCGACAGGGTCAGATAAATGATGACAATTTGGCATTGAACTTGAAACTGTTTTTCAAACCGTTTCAAAAACTTTATAAAATTACATTTTAATTAAAAGACGATTATACGTTCTACAGTTTTAGAAATATAATACGACCGAATATTTTTGTTGTTTAAGTTTGCACGCAAACGTCCTACTGAGAGGTATACTTATAATGTGGTGCATTAACCATTGTTCCAAAAAGTAAACCAGTCAGTTATTGGATCATATATTTGAAATACCCTTATAAAGTCGACTATATTGTTTTATTCGTATAAATAGTTGAAAGGTTATATACTTTGACCGCAGACAAACTAAACGCCACTGCGTTTTGATTCCTTATAGGATTCTTGGTGGTAGCCCTAATTTCTTTTATTTATTTCTTCTACATTTCACCTTTAATATTAATTTTCTGTGACACATACGTTTGTGTCACTTAGTCATAAAAATATAAACTAATCCAGAAGAGTAAATCGAACGAAGATTAACTGCTAGTTTTAAACAACTTTATCCTTGATGCAACTAGAGGTCACCCATGCATTGTAACAGGAATGTCAGAGTTGTAATCAACGTAACAAGTGTGTATGAGATCAGAAATATTCTGTCTAAAACATTGGCGAGATCTCGCCACTCTGATTCAACATTTTCTGTAGTTTGTTTATGATCTATAAAAGGTGCAGTCATTTTCCTCGTACAATTTGACCGTTCCTTCATTCCGTCACCTTTTGGTTGGACAAAGAAGTTATTCATCTTTTTTTGCGGTGTTCTTACTTTTGTCTGTTTATTAATATAATTGATATTGTTGTACTTCTCAGTGGAAACCAGTTCAACTTGATCGCTGTAGTCTTGAGAATCAGCACTTATATTACTCCGCATCTTAAAAAAAGAAACCAAATTGAAACCATAACATTCATGACGGCTATATAACATAAGCATTTCTTAGGTATAAGAACATGTTTATATGGTTTAAATGACAAATTTTACTTATCTTATTTAAGTTTTTCTAACAAAGGATGGCAGTGTTTTAACTATATAATAAATGCGAGATAACTCTTTTAATGCCCAGAATTATCAAATACATTGTCTCACCTTTTCCATTGGTTTTACTGTGTTCAAATTCTTATATCGGACACATAATACCCTTCCAATGAAGCGGAGGAAAATTAACCTTGCCCATCTGAAATGATCGAAGATGTAAAAAGCAATAAACAGATTATTTCAAATAACTGAAACAAGTTTATTTTCTAAAATATATTTTTGAAAGGATTGTTCAATTCAATTTACTAGGACACGTATGTAGGTTTTCAATATCTTACTTTCTAAGTATGATTCTTAAAGAGATTTTAGAAGAATGGATGGCTTTCGATACTTTTCTCACGGTGCTTTATTCTAGCGACATTCTCTTCTGTTTTGTCATGATAAATTTGTCACTATTCTCTTATTTGGAGGCTGAACTGCTTTAAAGATAATTTGGAAATCCAGTACCACATGTAACTTTTAAAGATTAAAAACTGTTTTTATTTTATATTTAGGTTATTTTATTTGGTACCTGGGAACAGTTCTACCATTTGTTCCTCTGTAGAAGACATTGAGCACGATCACTGTTTGAACGAGCGAAACAGACACAAGAACCATGGAGCACGCGAAGTATGTCCCTACAATAAATGAAATGGTACGTAGAGTGAATAAAGATGGTTTTTGTTTGAAGACATTTTACCACTTAATTTATTTTAGAAATAGTATGCACATCTATGATGACAATAAATAAAAATAAAAAAATAGAATAATTATTCTTATTCTTACTAGATAACTAGATGTTTTAATACTAGATGTCTTATCCTATTACCACAAAGTATTACATAATAACAATATAGCAAAGGAAGTTGAATTACCAATTATTGGAAAATTGTCCGAAGAAGGTGGTAGAGATTCTGATATAAGAAGAAAGAACACTGCCAGAGATAACAGTACGGTTATTTGGAGTGACACCTTTTCTCCTGACTCCACTGGCAGTATAAACCCAAGCGCTGACACACTAGCTGTCAAAAAACTTGGACAAATCACGGTAATAATGTAGAATGTAGGTCGCCGATTCATTATGACGTAAAATGTGACGTCAGGGTATGGCTCCGGACAGCAGTTGTAATACAGTACATGTCTTGTGATCGGAAAGCTACTGATTGACCATTCTGTGTTTTCAACGTAATTGTCGACATCACCTATAAACAGGAGTACATATTAGCTGGCATGGTACTCCGAATATTACTCAAATATAAATTAATAGGGCAGGTATCTAGGACTGACTAGAGATCTAAAGTATTATTATGTGGTGAAACAATCGTAACATTGCATAAGAATTGGAATTAGGATATCGTGTCATTATTCTCAGAATGAGTGTAAAGGTTACGAATAGGTGATAACAGTTTGATTGAAATTAGGAAATTAGAACGAACAAAAAGGCGGACACGATCCATCTACAAGACGCAGGGCGTAAATATATATATAGATCTAGATCTACTCGATTTAAGTGCAGCAATGATTGTGCAAAGCATACTGTTTTGAACATAACTTTGGTGGACCATAAGATGAGATTTTACCTTTTGGATTTCTATTAACCACGTCCAATTCAGCGCCATTGTGCGACCAGGAACCAAACTGTAGAGGACATTCCTGCCTGTCAAATGGGAAATATCTGACATTTACACGGCATATTGATTTAGCCACTGTAGGAAAGTTATACGTCACAGAACCCGTATACGATATGTATGCCCGGTTATTTTTTAGTCCCGGGAGCATGTCGCCGTCTGCTGCACTGATAAAAATAAAGCAGTTTGTTAAATATTGAAATTAGGATATAATATGAAATTTCTGACCGCACAAAACCTCATTAAAGATAAAATTTCAGAAAAGAACCATTTGTTTTTTTAATTCAAATGCACGACGAAGTGTTATGTGCTATGGATTATGTTCACCTGTTCTTTATTATTAAGATATTGAAGATGCTGGTAAACAATATTTTGTTAGTTATATTTAAATTGTATGCCTAATTTCTTGTTGTGTATTGTTTCAAAACTGAATAAGGGAAAATTTCTTTCAAACAGTAAATTTCACCTTTTGTTTGAAAGTGATACACACCTGTCATACAAACTAATATCGGGCAGCCAGACGTCAGCATATGTCACCATCAGTGATGTCAAATTGTTATAAGCGGCCGGATCCCATGTCAATCTACAGTCATTCCATCTCTGGAACAAAGCAGACGATGCAGCCTATGTAAGACGAGCATGTCAAGAAACAGTCGTAGCGCTCATTACGGCGTTTGCTTCTTGATAACACCGAAAGTTCTCACGTGAACATGTTAACAGATAGTCGTGGTGTCAAAAATGGAGTTTCTAAAGAATAAAGGCCTATAATTCTACCAAGCGATATTGACTTATATGTTGTACTGTGGATCACTTTGTCAGGCAAAGCATCTGGTGATCCTGACTGTGAAATATGAACATATAATCTAATAATTCAATTAGCCTCACAAGCTGAGAATCATACAACTTTGACCTTAAACACACCCTTTGTTTGACGTTCTGTCCATCAAAGAATTCTACACCAGTTGAAAGTTTAAATCAAATGATGATGTTGCGAAGGGACACAGGTTTCTGTCTTTTACCTAGAGTTGTTAATCGGATACAACAAAATGAGTGCCAAATATTCCACTTTCTGTGGCATTTGTTGTAAACTTTTATTCACCTGGGCAATAGATTTTATGCGTACTGTGTGCAATATTTTCATAAAAAACATAAATTGTCAATGACTCAAGAGCAGCACACGGGATTCATGACGAGGTCACCAAAGGCTGTGTCTGATACAGACTATACAGATCTGAGTTTAATACGTCTAGTTTTGGTATTTTTTATCATGTATAAAAGCGAAAAGGAAAAATGTAGTACATATAATGTCAACTTGTTGAATGAGTACATGTACATGAAAGTCCTTACCAGTCGTAGCCATAGATTTGTTGTCAATATTTGTTCTCTTTCATTCTGAAATGTAAAATAAATGGAAAAACGCCTACTTTTTTGAGCTTTCAAAGAAAGTTTAGCCGTCAGACAGATTAAACATTTTATACAACAAACGTAACTGAAATGTGACATACCCTATGCAACTTCAAATAAACATAGGAGCACATGGAACGGTGTTTTAATGTTGTTTTTTTTCAGAGTTTTATCGTTCATACCGGGTAATCTATATGACCAAAGCCACAGAAAAGGCCAGTTATTTTAGTTTTCGGGTGTTAGTGCAAGACGCAGAATGCGTCCCAGTTCCAGAGACTCCTCCTGGTACTTTTACATGCCCGGTGTACATAACCGATACATAGTACCACGGTTTTAGGTCTCCTCCGTAAGTTATGTTAGTGGAGGAGTCTGAGATCTAACCTGCGAACCCTGGATTATAAGTTCAGCGCGTTAACCACTAGACCACTGATCCTATGGATTGGAAGATAATTTGCGATGGTTTATACTTACGAATATATGCAGTTATGACTTATCTACAACAATAGTGATAAATTCAACAGACAAAATTCTGTAACTAAACACGCCAACAAGGTTGTGCACAGCGCAACTTTAAGCTCTTTGGAAAACTGGAGAAGGCTTTGGCGCCAAAACACTAGAGTTCTACCTGTATCCAGGAATTTCTTCAAGAGAGTAGTACAAGTTCAAGACGATATAACTTTGCAATGCCAGGACATAGACACAACCAACATATGTTTATTCATCTCCCTTCATAGTATCTACTTTTTGCCATACTTTGAAATTTGAAAAAAGTACACTTGTGTATTACGCGCCACAGACTACAAACAGTTACATAAGCTAATTCAGGCTTAAAGCTATTCTCAGCAGTCCCTTAAAACTGAAGAAGATCCCCCCCTGTATATAGAGACAACCAGGCAACTCTATAACCCTCGTTAGAAAGTCTTAGACTGAAAAAAATTGTCATAAATTGTATGTAACTCAAGTTGATATCGATATTGTAACATTGCGTAGTACGTAAATATTTGAAATTGCCACAAGTATACTTTTGTGATGCAAATAATGTTTTAATGTTTTTATACATGTAATTTCCGAGTTAGACCACATAGAGACACAACTAATAAGCTTTATAAATAGAGATCGGCTGCATTGGTCATAAAGCATGAAATGAATGTTTCAAACTAGAAATGAATATATCAATCGAAAAAAAGAATTCTGTGTGACAGAAATACGCACAGCTTGCTACTGATATCTTTTATATTTTCCCCTTTTCTACGTTCATATTTGATTTAATGCAATTGAAGGAATCAGCATGTCTACCTGTACTTATAACATATTGTTTATGGTATGTCATTGTAAAAGGTGTTAGCCATGCCATGCAAACCTCAACGTTATTAGACATTTAACAGCTCTTTTTGTTTTCAAACGCAGCGCAGTAATCGCTGCACTTTTACTTAGGGAAATCAATATTTATATACCGAGTTAGTAAATGGGGGAATACTGCTGATTTACAAAAAATAATTTCAAATACTTAGTACGTAAATGTTCATTTTGATGCATTCACGTAAATAAGTTGGTCCGGCACGGCAGACCAATTTATATTCGTGAATGCATCAAAATGAACACTTAACCTATACATATAGTTTCTACAAATAAAATAGTTCTATTCTGTTCTAACAACTTTACTACCATGTCCATTATCTGTCTGAGAGCGATGTCCATGTTTAATGTCACTTTGGAATCACTGGTACAGAGAGGTATCAGACTCGAGTCGTAATCTGCCATCAAGTCATAATACAGGGTCTTAGCAAGTGCGTGTTGTGTCGTTGCTTCAACCGAACAGTCGTCTGAAATGAAACAATGAGATACATATTATATTCCGTTGTATTAATCAACAGCACTGCTATATGACAGTTTTCAAACGACACCACCTTTCGTAGTGGCGAAAGTCATTTTGAATTAGTTTATATTGTCACCACAGTAATCTAATCTTTAGATCTGTTTCTCTCTGTTTAGAACTTTTCTTACCTGTGATAGTCAATTAATTAATGTTAGATTTTTTTACGATGTTTAATTTCAGTTTACATCTGCCAATAAGAGATGTAATCCAGTATCAAATATTTCTTACATATTACCAAAACATGCAAATGTGTTTTAAGCAAAACAAGCGAGAGCATCGTCTAAAATGTTATTAAACAATTTTTATAAACGCTTTCAAAAGTATGGCATCAACCTTTTTTTCACTAAAGGTTACATATATGAAACTGAAAATTATGTACTAATTTTAAAACAACATATTTAAATGGATCAATAAATATAAGCCTACAATTTACCATACACTACTAAAAATTGAAGAAAAAAAACAAAAAAAAACTAAATGCTTACCATGTAGGCTGCAAATGAACATTATAGACAACAATAATCTTTCGAAGCAACTCAACACAGATTCTTTCAATTCCATGAGACTTTTCCCCGCTATTTTGTTATCACATCCAAACGCTCCGATAATGTCTTAAGGATTGTTGAAGGCGTACTCGTAATAGAATTGTTTTATACTATTACCTTTTGAACTAAATAAAAGGCATACTATCCTTATTTAGCGCTAGGATATTTATTTTGGTAACAACAACAAAAAGGGAATATCATTTCTTTTTGTCTTTACATTGACGTCAACAAATACCGGTACACTGTCCCACTAACACTGGGCACTTTGAACCGTCATGTTTCGGGTCAAACACCAGTTACATTGTATTATTAGTATTATCTGAAAAACGCAATTAAATGAACCAAGATGCGATGAAATGCAAAATGGCGACCTTCACGCGAACAATGTCAATGCAGACGTTCGTGGAAATCAATTAACAATTGATCTTCGAAAACATCTACTGTCTGACCTACACTTTAGAAGATACAAATCACATTTGAAAAAGCTAGCTACTGACACATGAACGGTAATAACAATTAGCCCTTTAGACCAACGCAAAATACAATACTGTTACAAATATTTTCACCTTTGCTTTCCTGTTACAATTGATTGAATATCAAGTTAACATTTCAGCACGTTATGATGTAATTTAAAACGTTGGTATGTTCGAAAATGTCTCAAGATATTGAACACATCTTATTAATTAGCGATATGCACTTTTTGCAAGACTGGTTTTTAAATAGGTCTACTAACTTTTGGCACTACTGGTATCTCACCTTTTAACATGATCAGTATACTTTAGTATA
Source organism: Saxidomus purpurata (assembly GCA_022818135.1). Taxonomy (NCBI): domain Eukaryota; kingdom Metazoa; phylum Mollusca; class Bivalvia; order Venerida; family Veneridae; genus Saxidomus; species Saxidomus purpurata. The sequence continues at coordinate 39,939,433 of JAFMSR010000018.1, forward strand.
GGGGAATGGAAATGTACTGTTAATTTGTTCATGATAGAACTTTCCATAATCTTTCGCACAAACAAGTTTAAAAGACATCTTAATAAATGTATTTACAATTCGAAATATGTAGATATGTTATTGCCATTATTTTACTTGCCAGAGAAATTCCTTCCTTTTTTGTGAAGTAAAATTTTAAGTGTTTTAATCAACCTAAATTATTCTCTGTTTTTTTTAAAAGATATTCTGGTTAATCATCAATTATGTCAACCATTACTTCTTTCACATCATCCTCGCGTAATGCAAAGTCATTTAACGACCCAGATGTGCAATATCAAAGACATATAGTCACCAGCTCAAAGCAGTTGCATTACCAAGACAGATGTCTTACAGGCGAAACTGACCGTTATTTGTACAAATACATTCACAATATTGTATTTTAAGTCACAAGTAATGCTTGAAATAGAGCTTAGGATTTTTTCATCTTATATTTCCGATGTTGTTCTTTTCGACAGCAAAGTTTCGTGAAGGATATAATTGAAGTGACATTGATTTAAGAATTCTTTCATTTTTAATACCGAACTTGTCTTAATGTCTTTGATTCCCCCGATTGGCAGCTTTGATTGGAAACATTAACACCTAATTTAATGTATTTGAAACAACCATGATTTCTTTTTGTCCAGTTATGATAAGAGTATCTTCTAAATTAATTGAAACAAGAGACTTTTCACTGATTGTCCTCAATAAATACAGGAAGTATCAATTCATTCTCTTCAATGCTTGAGTTACGCTCCGCGCAAGAAGAAATAATTATGGACAGTAACTCATGATTGTCCTATAAAAGTTGTAGAAAGTCAAAAGATACTTGGTGTTTACCTTGATCAACACTTAAAATGGAATCTACAGACAGAAAAATTATGTATAAAACTGTCAAGTAAATTTACACTACTTCGTAGAATATCCAAATACAATATACCTCACTCTAGAAATGAAACAGATGTTTTATAATGCATATATTCTTCCTGTTCTTGACTATGGGTCAATCACATGGGTAATTGTACAAAACACCGCCTTTTTAAACTAGCCAGTATTCAAAAAGTATCATAAGTTGGATATTAACAAAGCCTTTGCGTACACCGTCGGCTCCGCTGTTTAAAGAATTAAAGTGGTTAACTGTTCAAGATCGTCACACGTTTCACATTGCTACTATGACTTATAAAGCTCTTCACAATATGGCACCTTCGTACATATGTGAATTTATTCGTTTTTCCCCGTATTCACATTAACTCAGCCTCGTGTCCTGTAGTATCATTGCAGCCCTGGTAAAACCGTTTCAATTAGTATCATCCCCGCGTCACGAACTCCGTGTCCCTTGCTATCAATATAGCACTTCTTACACTACTCTCTAGCTTTCAAACCACCTTTTTCTTTCCCCGCGTTCACATAAACATAGACCCGTGTCCTCTAGTATCACTGCAGCACTTATAACCCGTATCTTTAAGTATCAGCCCCGAGAAGTTAGTCCCGCAGCAACTAGTTACCCCGTATCCCCGTGAAGTTAGCCCCGTAGCATTTAGTTACCCCGCAGCCCCGTCAAGTTAGCCCCGTGGCACCTATTTATCCTGCAATCCCCGCCAAGTTAGCCCCGTAGCACCAATTTATCCCACCTCTATACGTCCACGCATTCACATAAATTCAGCCCCGTGACATGTAGTACAAATGTATCATTGCAGCCCTGGTAAAACCGTTTTCAATTAATATCTTCCCCGCCTCACGCACTCAGCCCCGTGTCCTCTGCTATTACTACAGTACTTCTCACACTGCTCTGTAGCTTTCATAGAACCCCTATGTGTCCATTAACTCAGCCCTGTCCTTAGTATCATGCAGCCCTTTAAAACGTTTTCCATTTGTATCATCCCCGCCTAGCCCCGTGTCCCCTGCAAGACAGTACTTCTTACATGCTCTCTAGCTTCTGCCCCCTATATGTCCCAGTGTCCTGTAGTATCATTGCAGCCCTGGTAAAACCGTTTCAATTAGTATCATCCCCGCCTCACGCACTCAGCCCCGTGTCCCCTGCTATTAGTACAGTACTTCTTACATTGCTCTCTAGCTTTCATAGCACCCCTATATGTCCCAGTGTCCTGTAGTATCATTGCAGCCCTGGTAAAACCGTTTCAATTAGTATCATCCCCGCCTCACGAACTCAGCTCCGTGTCCCCTGCTATCAATACGATACTTCTTACACAACTCTCTAGCTTTCATACCACCCTTTTGTTTGCCCGCGTTCACATAAAATCAGCACCGTTATTACCCAGTTTCTCTAATTATGATCCCCGCCCCATGTTCCGACTGTCAATACAGTTGTTCCTTCATTGCTACCAAGCGTTCATACCATCCCTTTGTGTTCCGTATTCACATGAAATCAGGCTCGTGTCTTCCTGTACCAATGCACCGTTTATATAAGTATCATCCCCGCCTTATATACCCTGCCCCGTGTCCCCTGCCCTCAAACCGGCAGACTTTCTTACAGTGCTCCTTAGCATCCCCGCCTCACGGACCTTGCCCCATGCCCTAAATATAGCACTTCTTACAGTGTTCCCTATCTTTCATGCCACCCATTTGTGTCCCCGCTTTCATATTTTCACAGCCACGTGTCCTCTGATATCATTGCAGCCCTTGTAACCCCGTATATCTTCACAGTCCCGTATGACCTAATTACCATGCGCCCCAAGAAGTTATCCCCGTAGCACTTAGTTACCCCGCAGCCCCGTGAAGATAGTCCGACGCACCTAGTTACCCGCAGCCCCGCGAAGTTAGTCCCATTACACCTATAGTTACCCCGCAGCCCCATAAAGTTAACCCCATGACACCTGGTTACTCCAGTGCCCCGTTGAAATAGCCAAGTGGCACCATTTTCCCTGCACCCCGTGGTATCTGCATTTCCCGAAGTAGCTAGTTAATTAACCTTTGCATATCACCACAGGACAACGTACAAACGAAGTGCATCCCCCACGATCGCATCTACATGAAGAAAGGCCCGTGTCCTCTAATACTTATGCAGCTCTGGTTACACCGTTTTAACACGTATCAGCCCCGCCTTGTGGTCTCAGCCCCGTGTCCCCGGCTATAAAATAAGTACTTGTTAGCTTTTAGACTTACCCTTTGTTTCCATCCATTCAGATAAATCAGCCCTGTGACTTCTTGTATCAATACAGCCCTGGTAACACCGCTTCTTTTAGTATCATAATAACCCCGTGGGGGTCAGCCCAGTATCCTTTTCAAATTTTAAAGCCCAAATAATGTTGCTCCTATAGGTATACCCGCAGCTTCGTTAAGCGAACTCAATGTTCCCACGTATCATCACAGCAAGCATGTAATATCGCCTTCTAAAATATCCATGGGCTGATGTCATGCAAGTGGACACGAGCCTTTGTATTTGCAAAGCTCAATTAAAGCAGTGTTTGCCATGGGGCGCAGGAAAACCGATGCAGCGGGGCTATCTTCACGTGTATGCGGGGAAACTAATTGCCATGGGGCTTACTTCGTGGGGCTGCGGGGTAACTTAGTGCCACGGAGCTAGATTCACGGGGCCAGGGGGTAACGAAGTGCCACGGAGGTAACTTCACGGGGCTGCGGGGTATCTAGGTGCTACGGGGCTGCGGGGTATCTACGTGCTACGGGGCTAACTTGACGGGGCTGCGTGGTATCTATGTGCTACGTGGCTAACTTGACGGGATGCGGGGTATCTAGGTGCCACGGGGCTAACTTGACGGGGATGCGGGTTATCTAGGTGCTACCGGGCTTACTTGACGGGGATGCGGGGTATCTAGGTGCTACGGGGCTAACTTGACGGGGATGCGGTAACTAGGTGCTACGGGGCTAACTTCACGGGCTGCGGGGTAACTAGGTGCTACGGGGCTAACTTGACGGGGCTGCGGGGTAACTATGTGCTACGGGGCTAACTTCACGGGGCTGCGGGGTAGCTTGGTGTTACGGGGCTATGGGGATAAACGGGGCTGCGGGTCTAACGTCCTACTCGTTTAAAATGAACATTAACCTACAGTTGTGAGTGATTTTAATTAACAAATTTGTTACAGCCTGATAAAAAAGTATACCTGTGCACTTCTCTGCTATAAACATTTTTTTTTTCGTTTTAGACTTTGGTAGTGATACATATTCTTAACTTCATTAACAAAGTACGGTAACAGTTATGTTATATAGAAAGTAATTTTCAAAGATTTTAAAAGTTCAACCGATTGGTAAGAATAAAAATGTTCAAGGAAGCTGCATTTTGTGTTATATCTTTGTAAACAAAATTATAATTCCCAACAACCTTCCTCAACAGTGTCACACAATTCTCTGAAAGGTCCAATACTAAGGAAAGCGAAAATTCAAATATACTGTTGAAAGCACAGAAATAAGTTATTTTTAATAAAAATTGAAAGTTGGTATGTAGAAATTCTAAATAAATCACAGTACATGTACAATTATTTTTCTATGCATTATGAAGAAAGTTAAAAAGACCTGGGTGGTCATTTTGTCGATTCACTGAGATTTCAACATAATACACATACTTTTCTATCGAGAATGAAGTTAGCCCCGCAGCCCAATTTATCCCCACAGCCCCGTGAAGTTAGCCCCGCAGCACCTAGTTACCCTGCATCCCCGTGAAGTTAGCCCCGCAGAACCTAGTTACCCCGCATCCCCGTGAAGTTAGCCCCGTGGCACCTAGTTACCCCGCATCCCCGTGAAGTCAGCCCCGTAGCACCTAGTTACCCCGCATCCCCGTGAAGTTAGCCCCGCAGCACTTAGTTACCCCGCAGCCCCACCATGTTATCCCTATGCTACCATGTCTCAACATGCCTCGTGGCATATGGTTTCCTGAAAGTACCGCTTGAATTAACCTATGCATACATCACCACAGGACAACGAACAAACGCAGTGGTGTTGATGGGTAAAGATGTCTGTTGCTTTTACTGGAGGTTTCGGGTTAGAACCCCACTGGGGTCACAACCGTACCTTCTCATATGTCATCAGTTCTATTTTCTCAGTCCCGTGCTCTCTATTATCAATGCAACCCCGGTGATATTGTTGATATAAGTATCATCCCCGCTTCACATACTCTGTCCCGTGTCCCCTGCACTCAATACAGTTCTACTTATAGTGCTACCAATCTTTGATAACACCCTGATTTACATGAACTCAGCCCTCAGCCCTGTGCCCTAAGCACTGAAAACACCGTTTGTAGAAGTAACATCCCCGCCTGAATGAGTTAGCCCCGTTTCCCCTGCTATCAATACACTTCCTGTAACAGTGATTTCTAGTTTTCAGACCGCCTCTATGTGCCCCGTGTCCTGTAGTATCATTGCAGCCCTGGTAAAATCGTTTTAAGTAGAACCATCCCCGCCTCAGAAACTCAGCCCCGTGTCCCCTGCTATCAATACAGCACTTCTTACACTACTCTCTAAATTTCATACCACACTTTTGTGCCCCCGCGAACTCACCCCCGTTTCTTGTAGTATCATTGCATCCCTGGTAAAACCGTTAAAAGTAGAACCATCCCCGCCTCACTAACTCAGCCCCGTGTCCCCTGCTCTAATTACAGCACTTCTTACACCACTCTTTAACTTTCATGCGACCCTTTTGTGTCCCCGTATTCACTTAAACTCAGCCCGGTTTCCTGTAGTATCATTGCAGCCCTTGTGAAACCGTTTAAAGTAGAATCATCCACGCCTCACTTACTCAGCCCCGTGTCCCATGCTAGCAAAACAGCACTTCATACACTACTCTCTAACTTTCATACCATCCTTTTGTGTCCCCGCGTTCACATTAACTCAGCCCGGTTTCCTGTAGTGTCATTGCAGCCCTGGTAAAACCGTTAAAAGTAGAACCATCCCCGCCTCACACACTCAGCCCCGTGTCCCCTGCTATCAATACAGGAATTCGTACACTACTCCCTAACTATCATACCACCCTTTTGTGTCCCCGCCTTCACATAAACTCAGACTCGTGTCCTGTAGTATCATTGCAGCACTTATATCCCGTATCGTTACGTATCAGCCCCGTGATGTTAGCCCCGCAGCACCTTCTTACCCCGTATCCTTGTGAAGTTAGCCCCAAAGCACCTAGCTATACCACATCCCGTGAAGTAAGGCCTGGAGCACATAGTTACCCCGAAGCCCTGTCGAGTTAGCCCCGTGCCATTTAGATATCCCGCATCCCTCTGTTCGCCCCGTAACACCTAGCTGCTCCGCAGCCCCGTGACGAAAGGCCCGTAGCACATAGTTACCCCGCAGCCCCGTGAAGCTAGCCCCGTAGCACGTAGATACCCCGCAGCCCCGTCAAATTAGCCCTATAGCATTTTAGTTATCTGTACTAAATCTTTTGACTTAATTTGATAGGCTTATTGTTCAAGGACACTGTGATTTATAAATTGATTGGCGTTGTATGTTTAATGGGGATGTGTCTATACCAGGGATATCTGGAACTGGAAATTTCAGCATACAACAAGGTTGTGATAGGTTGTACCAAACAGCACAATTCTGTATTGACATGTCAGTTGTCAAGTTGTTTAAAATTAACATAGGGACATAAGCGTATTAAGAAGGATAGTTAATATTTATTTTATAGGCACATACCAGTACTGCCAATAGTGAAACAGCTGGAAAAGGGACACTGTTTTGTAAATGTGAAAGGAATAAAGTGTTTTCTGGAAAGTTATGAATTGCTTTTCATAAATACCCACGTATCTTTATAAAGACCAATTTCTATTATTTTCAGTCAGTAACTTCTTTTGTGAATTTCCCACAGTTACATTTATAATATAGCTGAATTTATTTAAAAAGAAATATGCACAGCACCTCTCCTATATTTCGAAATGATTTGAAAGCGTATCGAGTAAAAGAAAGTTATGGCCAAACTTCAAAAACGACATTTATTTGATAATGCAAACAGCTTCATATATTCATTATCAATTATGCACGATTTACCTGAAAAGATACAACGTTGGGGATGCGGGAATACTAAGGAAGCAATACTACCTGAGCTTTTCTCATAGCAAAGGGCACCGGTCAAATTCGCCAGGGTTGAGTCTTACAGTAACGGTGTTCTGGTTGAATTACATGTACACAAACTGCGTATGCGTTAGTTCATTCTCCCGTGGGAATAATACGTTTAAATAGTAAAGCGCTCCATTGATACCAAGTACCGGAAGCTGAGTTACATTATTATAATTTGGTTGGTTGAAAATTGAGGAAAGCTGTCTAGCAACGGTTGTGTTGATACTTTGAGACGTACACCGGTTTCATAACTGTTTATCACTTCTTTTTCACGGAAACAAACATGTACATTTGTACTAATTTAATCAATATTTCATTATCACACTACAAATGGTATTACAAGGTCTGTATCGATAGCAGGGGACACAGCTGATTCCGTGAGCTTGTGAAGATTCTTATAGAAACTTTGTTACCAGAGCTGCATTTGTACTAAAGAATATGGGGATGTGTTACATGCAGATTGGGGGGGGGGGACTAATATTGGAGATGAAACCACCAGTGCTTTGGTTTCCTATAAGTAGAAGTATAAATTTAGTCAGTGGCCTGAACGGATTTCTCCGGAGCTTAGTTAACGCGGGGCTGTGTTCATACTGCGGTTCAGTATCTTACTGAACCGCCTCGATAGCCTAGTGGTAGAGCGTCCGCTTCGAGTGCGGGAGGTCATGGGTTCGCTCCCTGGCCGCGTCATACCAACGACGTAAAAAATGGTACCAGTACCTCCCTGCTTGGCGCTCAGCATTAAAAGGGAAACTGGCCATTTTCTGTCATACCCTAACGGCGATGGATACAATTATGAATGAGGTGCCGAGAGTGAAAAATATCAGTTTGATAACTTATTTCACAATCGACCTAAAAATCATTAGTATAAACTAATAGTAAATGAGAGTTGTATGGATATAAAAGGAAGCGATATTACCAAGGGTTCCATTTATACTTGGGCATCATTGTCATATGGGATACTTACAAGGCGTTATCACGAGGGCTGCGTTGACACATCTCGGAGGTCATGCGGCTGCAGATAAAATTTCAAAGGTGAAATTACCTGGGGCTGTGTTAATCATGGGCCTAGTACATGGGGTTGGGAGTGATCTTGCCATGGGCACTTTTTTGGTACTTCGACGGACGGACTGTTGACGTAATACGGGGCTGTGTTATGGGGTTAACTTTAGGGGGCTGTGGGGTAACTATGTGCTACGGGGTTAACTTCACGGGGCGCATGTTAATTAGGTGCTACGGGGTTGTGAAGATATACGGGGTTATCACTTATGCAATGATACCAGAGGACACGAGGCTTTGAAAATATGAAGGCGGGGACACAAATGTGCGGCATGAAAGGTAGGGAACACTGTAAGAAGTACAATATTGAGGGCATGGGGCAAGGGCGGGGATGCTAAGGAGAACTGTTATAAATACCGTTTTGATTGGAGGGGAGGGGCAGAATAAGTAAGGCGAGGATGATATTTATATAAACATGGCATTGTTACAGGAAGGCACGAGCCTGATTTCTGGTGAATGCGGAACACAAAAGAATGGTATGAGCGCTGGATAGCGATGTTAGAAGAAATGTTTTGAGAGTCGGGACATGGGGCTGAGTCATGGAAGCGGGGATAATAAGAAACTGGGGAATAAGTGCTGTAATGATACTAAAGGACACGGGGCTGAGTTTATGTGAACGCATGAACACAAAAGGGTGTTATGAAAAATATAGTAGTGTAAGAAGTACAGTTTTGATAGCAGGGAACACGGGGCTGAGTTCGTGAGGCGGGGATGATACTAATTGAAACGGTTTTACCAGGGCTGCAATGGCACAACATGACACGGGGCTTAATTTATGTGAATGCGTGGACACGCGCAGGTGGTCTGAAAACTTGAAATGTGTGTAACAAAAAGTGTTTTCATACCATGGGACACTAACCCTAGGTGCTACAGCGCAACCTGACGGGGCTGCGGGGTATGTATGTGTTACGGGGCTAACTTCGAGGGGCTACGGGGTTACTAAATGCTTCGGGGCTAACTTGACAGGGCTGCGGGGTATCTAGGTGCAACGGGGCAAGTTTGACGGGGGATTGGATAACTAGGTGCTTATGGGCTAACTTAATGAGAGTAACTAAGTGCTGCGGGGCTAACATCACGGAGCTGATAGGTGAAGGTACGGGTTATAAGTGTTGCAATGATACTACAGGACACGAGTGTGAGTTTAAGTGAACGCGGGGACACAAAAGGTAGGTATGAAAGTTAGAGAGTAGTGTAAAAAGTGCTGTATTGATAGCAGGGGGCACGGGGCTGAGTGAGTGAGGCGGGGGTGGTTGTACTTTTAACGGTTTTACCAGCGCTGCAATGATTCTACAAGACACGGGGCTGAGTTTATGTGAACGCGGGGACACGCAAATGTGGTATGAAAGTTAGAGAGTAGTGTAAGAAGTGCTGTATTGATAGCAGGGGACAAGGGGCTGAGTGAGTGAGGCGCGGGTGGTTGTACTTTTAACGGTTTTACCAGGGCTGCAATGATTCTACAAGACACGGAGCTGAGTTTATGTGAATGCGGGGACACAAAAGGGTGGTATGAAAGTCACACAGTATTGTGAGAAGTGCTGTATTGATAGCAAGGGACACGGGGCTGAGTGAGTGAGGCGAGGATGGTTCTGCATTTAACGATTTTACCAGGACTGCAATGATACTACAGGAAACCGGGCTGAGTTTATGTGAATGCGGGGACTCAAAAGGATGGTATGAAACTTAGAGAGTAGTGTAAGAAGTGCTGTATTGATAGCAGGGGACACGGGTCTGAGTTAGTGAGGCGGGGGTGGTTCTACTTTTAACGCTTTTAGCAGGGCTTCAATGATACTACTAAAAACGGGGCTGACTTTATGTGAACGCGGGGACACAAAAGGGTGGTATGAAATTTAGAGATTAGTGTAAGAAATGCTGTATTGCTAGCAGGGGAAACGGGGCTGAGTTAGTGAGGCGGGGGATGGTTCTACTTTTAACGCTTTTAACAGGGCTGCAATGATGCTACAGGACACGGGGCTGAGTTTATGTGAACGCGGGGACACAAAAGGGTGGTATAAAATTTAGAGATTAGTGTAAGAAATGCTGTACTGCTAGCAGGGGAAACCGGACTGAGTGAGTGGATGGTTATACTTTTAACGTTTTCACCAGGGCTGCAATGACACTACAGGACACGGGGCTGAGTTTCATTTAATGTTGGGACACATAGAGGTGTTCTGAAAACTACATGACACGGGGCTGAGTTTATGTGAACGCGGGGACACAAAAGTTAGTGAGTAGTGTAAGAAGTGCTGTATTGATAGCAGGGGACACGGGGCTGTGTGAGTGAGGCGGGGGTGGTTGTACTTTTAACGGTTTTACCAGCGCTGCAATGATACTACAGGACACGGGGCTGAGTTTATGTGAACGCGGGTGCAAAAAAGTGTGGTATGAAATTTAGAGAGTAGTGTAAGAAGTGCTGTATTGATAGCAGGGGAAACGGGGCTGAGTTTCTGAGGCGGAGATGGTTCTACTTAAAACGATTTTACCAGGGCTGCAATGATACTACAGGACACGGGGCACATAGAGGTGGTCTGAAAACTAGAAATGACTGTAACACGTTTTACCAGGGCTGCCATGATTCTACAAGACACGGGGCTGAGCTTATGTGAACGCGGAGACATGCAAATGTGGTATGAAAGTTAGAGAGTAGTGTAAGAAGTGCTGTATTGAGTGCAGGGGACACGGGGCTGAGTTAGTGAGGAGGGGTGGTTCTACTTTTAACGCTTTTATCAGAGCTGCAGTGATACTACAGGACACGGGGCTGAGTTTATGTGAACGCGGGGACACAAAAGGGTGGTGTATGAAAGTTAGAGAGTAGTGTAAGAAGTGCTGTATTGACAGAAGGGGACATGGGGCTGAGTGAGTGAGGCGGGGATGGTTCTACTTTTAACGGTTTTACCAGCGCTGCAATGATACTACAGGACACGGGGCTGAGTTTATGTGAACACAGGGACACAAAAGGATGGTATGAAAGTTAGACAGTAGTGTGAGAAGTGCTGTATTGATAGCAGGGGACACGGGGCTGAGTGAGTGAGGCGCGGGTGGTTGTACTTTTAACGGTTTTACCAGCGCTGCAATGATTCTACAAGACACGGGGCTGAGTTTATGTGAACGCGGGGACACAAAAGGGTGGTATGAAAGTTAGACAGTAGTGTGAGAAGTGCTGTATTGATAGCAGGGGACACGGGGCTGAGTGAGTGAGGCGGGGATGGTTCTGCATTTAACGTTTTTACCAGGGCTGCAATGATACTACAGGAAACCGGGCTGAGTTTATGTGAATGCAGGGACTCAAAAGGGTGGTATGAAATTTAGAGATTAGTGTAAGAAATGCTGCACTGCTAGCAGGGGAAACCGGACTGAGTGAGTGAGGCGGGGATAGTTATACTTTTAACGTTTTCACCAGGGCTGCAATGACACTACAGGACACGGGGCTGAGTTTCATTTAATGTTGGGACACATAGAGGTGGTCTGAAAACTAGAAATCACTGTTACAAGAAGTGTATTGATAGCAGGGGACACGGGGCTAACTCCTTCAGGCGGGGATGTTACTTCTTAAAACGGTGTTTTCAGTGCTTAGGGCACAGGGCTGAGGGCTGAGTTCATGTGAATGAGGGTGTAATCAAAGATTGGGAGCACTATAAGTAGAATTGTATTGAGTGCAGGTGACACGGGACAGAGTATGTGAAGCGGGGATGATACTTACATTTATATTAACGATAGCAACAGGGTTGCATTGATACTAGAGGGCACGGGACTGAGACAATAGAACTGATGACATATGAGAAGGTACGGTGGGGTTCTAACCCGAAACCTCAGGTATAAGCGGCAGACATCTTTACCCATCAACACCACCGCGTTTGTTCGTTGTCCTGTGGTGATGTATGCATTAGGTTAATTCAAGCGGTACTTTGAGGAAACCATATGCCACGATGCGTGTTGAGACATGGTGGCATAGGGATAACATCGCGGGGCTGAGGGGTAACTAAGTGCTGCGGGGCTAACTTCACGGGGATGCGGGGTAACTAGGTGCTACGGGGCTGACTTCACGGGGATGCGGGGTAACTAGGTGCTACGGGGCTGACTTCACGGGGATGCGGGGTAACTAGGTGCCATGGGGCTGACTTCACGGGGATGCGGGGTAACTAGGTTCTGCGGGGCTAACTTCACGGGGATGCGGTGTAACTAGGTGCTGCGGGGCTAACTTCACGGGGCTGTGGGGATAAATGGGGCTGCGGGGCCAACTTCATTCTCGTACTTTTCTTTGTGTTCCAAACACTTTCTGTAAATTTCAACCTGCCAATCTTCATTATTTAGTGTCTTGCATAAGGTAATGTACTTGCAATTCAAATAACTGTCACTTGATTTTCGCTTAGTAGTGGACCTTCAAATAAGAATTAGTTTTGCAAATAGTCTGTTTGATATATATATCAATTTGAATTGTTGCTGTATAATTAATTGTGAAATATTTAAGTAAATCCTAAAAAAAGCGTTCTATTGTTGTCGCATGAAAAAGTGCATTCTAGTCTATAGACACAAAAATTACCTGTACTCATACAGGGTCTTACATTGTATCAGACCTAGTGTTGAACATTGTATTCATGACATCTAAGTGCTACATTAAAATGAAATATTCAATTATCTATACTTACTGAGAAAGTATTTTTCTAAACCATGTCTTTGACAGAAGACTGGTTGACTGTTTTTAGAAAATGGGATGTGAAAAACTTTAAATAGTAATTATATATATGGATTGATCAGTGTTTCAGCGTTATTGAGGTAAAGTTTACGGACAGACGGACAACGGACAAACCACCATCATGACATAAGCTCTGCTGGACAAAGGACTTTGTCCAGTGGAGCTACAATTGTTAGTGGTATTTTCATTCTTTAACAAAATTCTAAATTAACCCTTACACTGCTGAGCAGCAATTGATCTTGCCTTTGCGACTGATCAACCTGCCTATCCATGATCTGCACTTTCCACTATTCAGTTCTTTTTATCCCTTTGAACAAATAATATTGTCCACTAATCTCATAGATTTGCGCAAATGCATTGTGCATGTTTTTGTTTACAATAGCAAGCCAGCCGCAGTTATCAAAACTGTGAACAAGACGATCAAGATGGCCCTATACCGCTCACTGGCTATCACTAAGGTCCACTGAAGACAATTATTAAAGACTCTATGTAAAGTCAAGTGACCCCCATGCAGGATCAATTTGGATCTGGGTTTCATGATTTCAATAATCTTGGTAAAGGTCCACAAGGCAATGTTACCGGCCACCATATATATCGAAGCTCTACGCCATGAAGATTTTCCTCTATATTAAGCCGAAGTAAAATCAAGTGACCCCTCAAATATTTCCTATAGAAATCAGCTATGTAAAATAAATTGAGTCCCCGGTCACGGTCAGTTTAGATCAAGGGGTCATGATTTAAATTATCTTGGTAGAGCCTAGAGGTCTACTAGACAATACTACATGCCAAATATGTAAGCTCTAGGCCTTGTTGTTTTTGTGACAACAATTTTTTTAAAGGTTTTCTATGAAACCCACAGGTGTAAGAAGTGTAACTGGGACCTACACCCTGCATCATATGCTATTTTTAACTAAGATGCAGTGTGTGGGTCCCAGCTAAGCTACTTACACCTGTGACTCCCGGGGGAGTCATAGATAATAGAACAATCTTGATAGAGCCACTAGAAATTTATGTGAGGCAATGTTAAATATGTTAAAAGTTTCCAAGCAGATCATGCAGGAAGTGGTTATAGAATAGCTTCTTCCAAGGAAATTTAATGAGAGTTAGGTTAATTGTCGCCTGTAAAAATAACTGAACTGTGGTTGAAACAGGCATTCAACCCTGCAAAACAAAGTAACAACCTAACTAAAAGTTTTAATTGAAGAAGAGGGAACATTCCTATATTCCTTTATAGGTGAAACGGCGACAGCCGCAGTGACGAGACACAGTTCTCAGTCTTCCCAAAAGTTTTTTAACAGTGCCTTACATTCAGTCAGACAAACACAAAACTTTGCCTGACCGGCTAAAATTTTGCCTGACCAAACAAAAGAACTTTTGTGTAAAGGGCAATAAAGTGCCTGACATTCGGTCAGACAGCAGCAAACATTTGCCTTACCGGTTAAAATTTTGCCTGACTGGACAGGCAGTCAGGCACTTTTCGGAATGACTGTATTCTATATATTTCCTATGTTTTGAGACGAAAGAATTAATGTTAAGTCTGACTAAAATTGTTAGTAAAAAACTTGAAAAATGAACAGTGAGAAATATGGCTTTCACACAAACTATAGCATTAATGTCTAAAGAATAATGCCCCTTCTGAGGGCATTCAATGGCAAGCTGAAATTGACCGTTGTCTACAAAAACATTCCTTTTAACGTTTCCTTAGAAATCTAAATTTGATTTACATGTTGAATATTTCCCGTACGAAAATTCTAAGCGTAAAGTAGCAGGAAAAGACACATGTAACGGCGCAGTAAAATAATTTTTACCATGTTTGTTTAGAACAGGAAAAAATGAAGATTACGGGCGTCATTTTATAAATTTACGCATGCAAAGTTTTGTACAGGCGTAAATATGGACTTCAATTTTTGCTGTTGCAGTTTGAGTCACAAAATGACTGAGTTCTATTTTACGACCGTAAAAGACAGACATACGGTTGTAAAATGGAACAGGAAGTAATCTTTAACTTGCTTTCTGATTGATTGATTCAAAGAACAATTTGGCAGACATTTTGCAGTAATGTTTACATGGAAAGAAAACGTTTGGTGATTGAGCTTCACAGTTAATTATTATCTTGTGGACAGGAGTGCAGTTAATCCATTTACCGAGAGAAACCAATGCTGGTGACCAAGAGTACATTGGAATTCCCCCGACAGATATCGATTGTATAAATACATTTTTCGAGATGTTTTGTGTCTAAACTTTACGTTATTTTAATACAGAAACAGATTACTGACGCTCCAACCCTTGTGTACACGATACATGTATCTCCAACATATCCAGCTACACGTGCTCTTGCACAGATGAATGTATTGGTCAAAACTGTGAAATAGGTTCTTTGACACCTTTTATTTCTTTACAAGTTTACTAACGATCGTCGTAGAACCTTGTAATACATATTAAAATTTCCAAGCAATTCAATTTGAGTAATTCTGTTTTGATTTGAATTTCAAAGACTTATAAGTATGTTTGCATAGTATGTCAGTTTTTATTGTAATTTGAGTTCTTTCTTCCTTTACAAATACGAATACATATATGTATCACTGTGATCATTATTAACTTAAATTATGAATAATTTTCAAATACTTTCTCATCTCCAATAGAGACACCGACATCAAAACTTTTCAGGTACAAAACTAAATCATTGATCCATAATAGAGAATCATGATCACCCATAAATGTATAAGGGATGTTACTGACATAGAATATATCAAGAGACATCTCTTGAGCATTTGTAACATCCCTTAAAACAGATAAATTATTACACACAATATCCCATGACAGTAGAGAATGATCTGGAGTACTTGTATGTACTATTGTTGACACGTCCCCACTACTATTTATTAGATCTACAGAAAAATTCTGAAAGTAATCAATACTATCATACCAGACTTATATAGGAGAAACTTTAAAAAAACTTATTCTCCAACAACACAAGGTCCAAAACTTAGATATTTTGTATGTAGCATTGTCTACCGGTCCTCTACCAAGTTTGTAGAAATCATACACGTGATATTAAAGTTTGCCACGTCCAGTTTGTTCATTTGTACATAGTTATATAGGAAAATTTTTGAAAATCTTGTTCATAACCACAAGGTACAAAGCTTAGTTATTTGGCATTTAGCATTGTCTAGAGGCTCTTTACCAAGTTTGTTCAAATTATGCCCCTGGTGTTAAAATTTGCCATGCCTGGGTGTTACATTTTGTTATAAATGTTCAGCAGCTTTTTCTTTCTCAATTTTGAACCACTGCAGTAAGAATTTTTTTTTATTTTATAAATCTACATCAGAAAGATGCAGAAGCCTTGCCACATATGGGTTTATGCTTTGAAGTACGAGTATAGATGAAAATAAAGATATTGCTGGAGTTATGATGCAGTAGTTATGGACGGATGACAGAGATGTAAATGTGCAGATAGGTTTAAATAATAATGACACAGTCTATTTTGAGAAGGTGGTGTAGGCGAAAGTATGCAAATTTCAAGAAAATTATGCATTTTTTGTTCATGCATATCCGGGATAAAATTGATATTCACTTCGTCTTCAATGTTTTGCAAATACAGGTGATCAATAAGATATCCTTGTACGCAAATTTGAATTTTACGTGTTCTACAAAAAAAGGATTAAATCCTTTTAGTCAAATAGTTCTGACGTGAACAATCCTTGTAAGCAGTTTTTATACCTCCATGACTGCCTCCTTGTTCAAACGTTTCAAGCCCTATTACCAACTATGACTAGTGAGAAATTTGGCAGGTTACAAAACAATTCATTTTCCGCAGGTAAATTCATAGTCTGCATTTATTTTTAAAAAACTGATCAAGCTTATCTGCTTGTTTATTGTGAGTGTCCCACATGTAAAATTTTAATTCATGGCAAATACGGTAAAAAGATAAGTGAAACAAGCCTTTATGTTTTAGTTTGTGAAATACACAGTGAACATCATACTACCGATTTTCTTTGTCAAATGAATAGCTATTGCAAAACGTTTCAATTAGGTTAAATCGCAACTTTATGCATGTTTTTCGTAAATTTTATAAAAAATAGTTTTATATTAAATACCAGTTCTCTATACGTCCAAAGTTCGTTATACAATATGTTTATTAGGAACTTAGTTCGCTATGATGGATACAGCGAACATCGTTTATAGCGAACAATTTTCCATGGTCCTGAGGAATTCGTTAAAACCGAGTTTTACTGTATTTTATACTTAAGTGACAAATAAACAATGTAAATATTAGGCAAAACCTGATGTTTGAAATCCAGTGTGAAAATATATCATAAGCGTGTGCTATAAATATCAATTGATGCGTAATTTGTTTATCTTGATATTCAATGTTTTGATATTTATTCCCATATGAGTTTATTTCTATTTTGTAAATTCATGTTCAATTTAAAGTCGTTAGTTTCTATTTAGAGAGCGTTTATCACCTTCAGTGTAAACATCAGTAATTATGCAAAAACTATGCCTGAATCCGGTTTGCAAACATGAAAGCGCCTGTAACATTTATACATTAAATCATAAGGAAAATGTCAGGGTCTAGAGAGCTAGGCAGTTTGTATCAAGAAGTATATAGAAACGATTCTTCTCAAATTTAATGGAGTATCTTTCATTTACTATTTTTCTTTCCTTTTTTTCTTTCTTTCTTTCTTTCTATGCTTCCGTGTCTTTTTCACAAACTGACAACTTCATCTGGCGTTTATAAAGCAAACACTATAATGGTTTCTTTCATCTTTAAACAGAATTTATGACCAAGGGCTACGCAAGCAGAAGGAAATAAAACATACTACATGTGTATAGATGTATGAATATATGGTTAAAATAAAACATAAGAAATAAGTAAGATGAAATAGTGCACTAGCTTAATTTTCAAAAATCTAAAGTTATAGCTAAGGAAAGCACTGAATCTAACTCACGCAAGCAAACACGATTGTGGTCTAGAACTCTTAGATGCTTGTATATATGCCTAATTTTATAAAATCCATATCAAAACCTTAACAATCAAACATCTTTTTCGAAACTTAAAAAACAACAACAAAAAAATACAGCAATAACGAGTACTCAACTATTTCATTTTGACTAAGACATCAAGCATAGCGAGTTCATTATTCTTAAATTTCTTAAATATACATATCTTTAAATAAAGTACATTATGTGGGTCATTGTTGTTGTTTGTTGTTTAGATTGTTTATAGTCACGGCCGACTGTGGCATTTCTCCCCTGGTGAACTTGCCAAGATCTCACACTGTTAAAAATTACCGTTGAATTTACGGTCAGAGAACTGGAAGCTGGTTTCCAGTTCTCCCACCGTTATTTTTTACGGTCAACCGTAAATGGCAATGTTGAGAGCCCGTAACATTTACGGTACTATTCCGTATATTTGTAACGGTCAACCGTAAATTGCAATGTTGAGAGCCCGTAACATTTACGGTACTATTCCGTATATTTGTTACGGTCAACCGTAAATGGCAATGTTGAGAGCCCGTAACATTTACGGTACTATTCCGTATGTTTGTTACGGTCAACCGTAAATGGCAATGTTGAGAGCCCGTAACATTTACGGTACTATTCCGTATGTTTGTTACGGTCAACCGTAAATGGCAATGTGAAGAACCAGTAACATTTACAGTGCTGTATTCGTATATAGCTTCACATCCCAAAAAAACATTTGTGCCAGTATACACCATTATACTACATTTATAGTAGAATAGTACCGTAAATGTTACGGGCTCTCAACATTGCCATTTACGGTTGACCGTAACAAATATACGGAATAGTACCGTAAATGTTACGGGCTCTCAACATTGCAATTTACGGTTGACCGTAACAAATATACGGAATAGTACCGTAAATGTTACGGGCTCTCAACATTGCCATTTACGGTTGACCGTAACAAACATACGGAATAGTACCGTAAATGTTACGGGCTCTCAACATTGTCATTTACGGTTGACCGTAACAAACATACGGAATAGTACCGTAAATGTTACGGGCTCTCAACATTGCAATTTACGGTTGACCGTAACAAATATACGGAATAGTACCGTAAATGTTACGGGCTCTCAACATTGCCATTTACGGTTGACCGTAACAAACAGGCTCTCAACATTGCCATTTACGGTTGACCGTAACAAAGATACGGAATAGTACCGTAAATGTTACGGGCTCTCAACATTGCAATTTACGGTTGACCGTAACAAATATACGGAATAGTACCGTAAATGTTACGGGCTCTCAACATTGCCATTTACGGTTGACCGTAACAAATATACGGAATAGTACCGTAAATGTTACGGGCTCTCAACATTGCCATTTACGGTTGACCGTAAAAAATAACGGTGGGAGAACTGGAAACCAGCTTCCAGTTCTCTGACCGTAAATTCAACGGTAATTTTTAACAGTGTGAGATCTTGGCAAGTTCACCAGGGGAGAAATGCCACAGTCGGCCGGGACTATAAACAATCTAAACAACAAACAACAACAATGACCCACATAATGTACTTTATTTAAAGATATGTATATTTAAGAAATTTAAGAATAATGAACTCGCTATGCTTGATGTCTTAGTCAAAATGAAATAGTTGAGTACTCGTTATTGCTGTATTTTTTTGTTGTTGTTTTTTAAGTTTCGAAAAAGATGTTTGATTGTTAAGGTTTTGATATGGATTTTATAAAATTAGGCATATATACAAGCATCTGTATATTTGTTACGGTCAACCGTAAATTGCAATGTTGAGAGCCCGTAACATTTACGGTACTATTCCGTATGTTTGTTACGGTCAACCGTAAATGGCAATGTTGAGAGCCCGTAACATTTACGGTACTATTCCGTATGTTTGTTACGGTCAACCGTAAATGGCAATGTTGAGAGCCCGTAACATTTACGGTACTATTCCGTATATTTGTTAAAACCCTAACCCTAACCCTAACCCTAACATTTAAGCCCTGGCATGCATGTATTACAAAAATAAATACAACAATATAAACATTAATGTTTATTTTCCACTCAAGCATAACTAAACTTTTCAGCGCCAATGACACGTATATCTTGCTAATGTTTCCAAAGCAAATGCTGTAACAACAAGAACTGTCAGTAGGACAGCGCACTCTACTATTCTCAGTGCTTGCCAATAAAAGAAAACCCTATTTTGTCAGTAAAAAAAACATCCAAGGATCTCTATAACCAAGGGCCACAATTAGCAAGATATTAAGTCAAAGTTATCAAACTTCATTGTTTTATATCCTTGAATACTACAGCAAAGTTTTAAATAAATACTTCAAGTGGTTAAGGATATACATGTATGTGCATGACAGTGCCAGTTGCACACAATACTTTAACTAGGAATGTCTAAGTACAAGTCAAGAAAGGGTTTCACAGAGTTGTCTTCTCTTGCTTACAGATAGGTGTCATAATGGTACATAAGTATTCCAACTTTTAAAGTAATATCTCAAATGGTTAAGTCAACAAGTGGACAAGAATGAAAATTTCAACTGAGTGTTTAAGTAGAAAAGGGCCATAATTCAAATGAAATCCTTGACAGAGTTACCTTCTCCTGCCCATGTTCGGGGATCATGATGGTATGTATTCCAACTTTCAAAGTAATATCTCAAACAGTTTAGTCAAAATGTGGACTTTTACAAAAAATCTTAACCGAGATTCTTAGTTGATAAAGGGCCTTATTAAAAAAATCCTTGACAGAGTCACTTTCTCTTGCCTACAGATAGGGGTAATGATGCAAACAAGTATTTCAAATTTCAAAGCAATATCTCAAGGGGTGAAGTCAATAAGTGGATTTATCCATATGCAATGTATTTTCTAAGTCAAACTAGATGGGTGTTCAGTAGAACACTTGTGTCACCCTCTTATGCTTTGTCAGAATTTTTATAAAAGTGAAAAAAAAACATGAGAAATCTTTTTTTAAATTGGGGGTGGGGTAGGATGGGGTTTTGCATTGGGGGTGGAGGGAGGAGGTACGTCAAGACCCTGTTGTCATAAGCAAAATGAAATATCAAGAAATGGTAAAGTTATAGCCAATGTTAAGTTTTCATGACAAAATCTAAGTAAAAAAGGGGCATAACTCTGTCAAGTATGACCTTGACCTACATAATTTGGTGACATCAAGACCCTTTTGTAATACATTTTTGTAAGCAATGCAATTTGAAAGTTTGATGAAGAAAACTTAAGAAATGGCAAAGTAAGAGCCAACGTTAAGTTTTTGTGACAGACTGACGGACCTATGTATCGACTTTTCTCTGAAAGGGTGACACAAAAAGGGGCATAATTCTAACAAAAGCCTTCACAGAGTTATGTACTGATGGATGGAGGTAATGATGGTTAATAAGTATGGTAAGTTATACATTTCATACATTAGATACATTTCATGCATTTCATACATTGTATACACTTCGTTCATTTTATACATTTCGTACATTTCATACATTTCGTACATTTCTACGGAAGCGCATACTGACCCCCCTTATATCTTTCATACATGTACGAGAAAAGTATGCAGTTACATGATGCAGAAATGGTTACAAATAAATAAGTTATATTATACGTAAAACAGATATTTAATTTTTTTAATCAATTATGATAAAATGTAAAATAATATATGTGGAATTTGTGTAAATATATATCTTAAATGATTGGCGAAATTTAGAAAAATGACAAGATCAACTTTATATATCACCTTTTTAAACAAATATTTATTTTGATTTGTTTATCAGTTTTAAGAAATATATCTTATAATTATAACTTGATGTATACACACAAATACATTTTTATTAATATATAACAGCAACTTTCACAGTCCATTACAAATAGATCTTGTAGAAATGTGAAGTTTTATGATAATATATAATAAAAGATATATAATTTGATGTTTTTAACCAAAATAGATTTAAATCACTATATAACGGCCCTTTTCACAGTCCGTTATGTACGTGTAATCATAACGGCACGATGGAAAATTACACAGATCGGATGATTACGGGGAAGGGGGATATATAATTTTCTAATTCTCTAAAGATATATATAGTTATCATATATCTTCTATATAAATTCTAGTTATGTAGTATTTATCATATAGAAACATACACATTGTTCTTTTACACATTTCCCAAAATACATTCTTCAAGTTTCAAGTGATATAAATAAAATATATACTTAAATATTGAAAACTACTGCAATATATGTTTACTAGATAATATGCATTTCATTATTCTAACACTTATCAGATAAATAATTTTACAATAAAACACACCTTTTTTAACAAGGAACGCTGTTTTTATACGATCACAGTACATGTAACGTGCTAAGAAAAGAAGAAATTCTTACTATTTGGTCCGGGAACTACGATTTAAACAATATAAATGCTGTAAAAACTAACAAATCAATATAAGGTACATACATAATTATTTGGAAAAACATAAAAAATATAATATTTATTATATAAAGCGGTATTATTTTCACTGTATAAAAGATATAAGGGGGGTCAGTATACGCTTCCGTACATTTCATACATTGCATATATTTCATATATTTCATACATTGTTTATATTTCGAACCTTTGATGCATTTCATACATTTTATACATTTCGTACATTTTATACATTTTGTACATTTCGTTCCTTTTATACATTTCATACATTTCGTACATTTCATGCATTTCATATATTTTGTGTATTTCATACATTTTATACATTTCATGCATTTCATATATTGTTTACAGTTCGTTACTTTTATACATTTCGTACATTTCACACAATTCATACATTTAATACATTTCGTATATATATTACATACAATTTACTACAATATTCCCTAGAGTTGTTGGTGAAAGTAATAATTATAATTTAAGAAATGCCCAAGATTATACGGTTATGGTAGGAAGAACAACGCTTTTTCTAAACTCGTTCGTACCATCCAGTGTTAATGTATGGAATACTATACCTGAAGAAATAAGAAATTCCCCGTCATTGTATAGTTTCAAGAACTCACTCAAAAGCAACTTATTTCGGGCAAATGTTATTCCAACATACTACTTCAAAAGGCCAAGGTTCTTGACTATTCATCACGCACGCAGAAGGAACGGCTGCATTAATTTAAAAGCACATCTGTTTAAAAATCACTTAAGTAATGACGAAAACTGTAACTGTCAAGGCGAAATTGAGGATGTAGATCACTATTTTTTCAAATGTTCATTGCTTTTACAACAAAGAATCATTCTT